>JAPZDZ010000015.1:493772-511350 GCA_029783805.1 Acanthurus tennentii
TCCCGACCAGGTTAGTTTCATAGAGTCTGTTACCACGGCAACTGACCGAGAGCTTAAGTTACCTCTCTCTGTGAAACGGAAAACTCAGAGTTTTCCTCATTTTAGGGTTAACAAACTCAGAGTTTTCACTAAACCTGCTTTGTGAAACGGACCCCAGGAGAACAAGGATTTGTTTTGACCAAATGTTGTTTGTTCCCTTTTTTATATGTTATTTTGTAAATATCACTCTATAACAATAAATTATAGCAATTGTTGGGTTCCTATAAATCTAAAATACAAATGTATTTATAGAGTGTGGTCTTGACATACAATGCAATACAATACAATACAGAAAAGTGTGAGTTTATATTTGTAATCGTTTCATACATCTTTATGTATATGCCATTCTTGCTAAAAAAAATGACTTTAACATACATCATTCACTTAAGGTATTGTAAAACACATAATGTATACATCCTTACATTTTTACCTGTGCAGTTCAATGTAAATTTCCCCTTTTTGACAGCCTTGTGTCACTTGATGTTAGATTTTTATTTTGACCTTAATTATAATTTTTTAGTCAAAAACAGGCGTTTGAATATTGGCAAGCACTCTTTAAGAAAAATCTCTTGACCATTACCAAAGAACTACTAGAAGCATGCCAGTACCTTCTTATGACAGGACTGTCAGATGTCCATGCATGACAGCCTGTTATGTTCCATATTTCATATTATGCTTGCACAAATGAGCATACTCCAAACTAAGAGAAAGATACAGTTAAAAATTTTACATTTTTGTGTTTTTTATTGTGATTTTCAGACCTAAACAAATATTTCCCCTTTCATTTTAATGAAGCATATTTACTGGTAAGATGTTGTGGGTCCCCTTTATATTTAACAGACTTTAAAAAATTTAACTCTCTTCCATGCATGCTTCCTAAAAATGCAATCTTTTACCTGGAAACACTTTAAATATAGGCTATATGTTAAAACAGATTTCTTAAATTATTTGGAAACATTTAGAAGAAAATGTATATATTTTCATATGTTTGAAAATATTCATTACTTCAACCATTGCCATTTGTCTGCTGTTGGTGCCGTGTTCCTAAGAGACTATTCATTGCACTGATCCATAATGTGATCCTTAGTTTGCTCTGGAAAAACGTTGGATACAGAGAGGTAATAATGGCTGGAGAAAAATACGTTGTATTGCTGCATGATTGCTTTCCCCATACCAAATGCTGGCAGAATGTATCTGATGCAATAATCAAGGCCAGCTGACAGAATAACTGCTGACTTTTGCAACTTATATATATATGGTTATTGTGAAAAACCTTGTTAATTAACCTGCTGTCCCTTATTAAATCCACTAACTGCAATGGATTCTACGTAACCAGCAGGCAAAATATAAGTAAACCAAAATAATTTTTACATGTCAAATGTTATGTCTTCTTGTTACACTTCTCCACAAAAAGTGCTATTGGCCACATTTGTGTATTTTTGCTGTGGGACATGAGGCCTGTCCTTGTCCACTCCTGCCTCGGCACCGAGCTTATAACACAAGTTTGTGAGTATAGAGAAAAACTGAAAAACCCAGAGAAGGCATATTTCCACTACTAAAAAGGATCCATGAAAGTTTTTTTTCTACAAACAAAATTTCTTATCACATTATCCAGCATACATTTTATATGGGTAAATATTTTAAATGTCCATGTCCAATGTCCATAATACTTTTGACTTTGAAAAAATAAAACAAGTACATTATATTCCCCACCAGTCTCATTTACACATGTACACACACAAAAACACAGCATACACTTTTTTCTCAATAAAGATATTCATTTTCTTTTTTTCTCTTTTCTTGGCTTGCTACTTTTGAGGAGGCATCAAAAATAACAAGCCAAATACTGACACATACACACTTAAGCACATTTACAGACACTCATAGACACTCAAGATAGTGTGTTTGACTGAAACCTGCTATCATTCTAAGCCTCAGATAATTGCAGACACAGGGAGGAGAAATAATCAAACATAGACTCAACCAAGGGTGAGTGTATCCACCAGAGGTGTGGACACGAGTCACATGACTTGGACTCGAGTCAGACTCGAGTCATAAATTTGATGACTTTAGACTCAACTTGACAGGATGTTAAAAGAATTGCAACTCGGCTTGGACTTGAACAACAATGACTCGTGACTTCACTTGGACTTGAGCCCTTTGACTTGAAAAGACTTGCTACTTTCACCAAAACACAAAGATCAAAATGTATGTCATTAACGAACGCTCTGCATCTCTCTCTCTCCCTGTGCGCATTTGTTTGTGTGTGTGTGTGCAAGCTGCAGGCACAGCATCCAATCAAATTACAATAATCCAATTGTAGGACAACAACCAACGAAGAAGAAATGGTGGTAGAGTGCCAATTTAAAGATGATGCCAAAAATAGTGTCGTTTGGATATAAAAGTTACAAGGTGGTAAACAAAAACAGAATTGCAGTGTGCAAAACATGCGGGTCCAAAATTACAGATGGAGAGGCAACAACTTCGAACTTCGTTCGACATTTGAAGATGCACAAAGAACAGTAAGTGGAGCTGGTGAGCCAATGCTCAGCTAACGTTAGCTTATCGGCTAAGTAACTGTGCTAGCTGTGTAGTGAATGAGGCTGTAAACTTAACGTTACATTGCAAACACGATAATGATCTGTTGCGTCCACTGCGGTTACACTCTCCGACTCATAGTTTAAAATGTAATTCATGTGAACGCTACCGCAGGTCCTTCATCCCATCAGCTGCCTGTCACTCTTTAACCCTTAAACACCTAAGCATGATATAGGCCGTCTGGATTATTTTTGTTATATTATGCTTGGCTGTTAAAGTTAAGTACATACACTGTTTTTTTAATCTCTATGCAATATTTATTCCACACTGTATCGCACTTTAAAAATCTCCGCTGCTAATATTTTGTGCATTCTGTAAATGTATACATTGCTCACATTGCTTAGCATTTACATTGCTTAGTATTTTCAATGGTACACACCTTGTGTGTATTTTACAACTCTGTGAATAATTATCCTGCGCAGCCACCAGCATATATCAATGTCTATGCCCATATAGCCATATCTCTCCCATATAAATGTACAAGTGAAAGGTGTGTATACTGTAAATAGTCTTGTGTGTGTATAGCCAAATTTAGTACTTTACTGCCCATTTAGTACTTTACATTTTATATTTTGATATATTTGTATATTTTTAAATTCTGATAGGTATATACACATTTGTTATTTTTTTAGCTTAATTTTATAAGTATCCTACTGTCACTTTGTCCTTCCTATCTGTACTGCTTGAGATGCTGTGACAAGTGAGTTTCCCCGGTGTGGGATTAATAAAATTTTATCTTATCTTATCTTATGTGTGGCTATAAGGGATTCTCTGACATCTGTTTAATATGTTTGCATCTTACAGATATGAAGAATACCAGAGGACAAAAAGCATCACCAATGAACCACAACAGCCTACAATTGCCCAATTACTGGACATTCGTGTGGGGCATTACAGTATGAGCCATCCACAACAAAAGGCCATCACCAATGCAATACTGTCTGACTTATTGATTGCAACTTGCCCCTGTCTATTGTGGAAAACAAGAGCTTTCGGCACTTTCTGACAGTACTTGACAGTAAGTACAGCCCAGTGTGTCGCAGAACATTGACATCAAAAACGGAGAACCTCGCTGCAGAGAGACATTCAAAATTAAAAACTCAACTGAGCAGGACTGACCATGTTTCAGTCACTGTGGACATTTGGTCTGATCGAAAGATGAAAGGGTTCCTTGGAGTCACTGTGCATTGGATAGAGAAAGAGGCAGAGAGGATACAGCTGAAGTCCAATCTCTTGGCCTGCAACCGCTTCAAAGGCTCACACACAGCTGAAAGAATATGTGACCAGTTTGAGGTAACATGTGGTGAATACAACATCAAAGATAAACTGGACTACATTATTAGTGACAACGCTACTAACATGCGCAAAGCATTCACTGTGTGCTTCCCCACTGAACAAGAAGGTAATGATGACGGGCATCATCTTGATGACCCAGAGCTCTGGCATGACTTAACCCTGGAAGACCAGCAAACAGTAGATGCTGCTATGGCAAAGAAACAGCGCTTGCAGTGTTTTGCGCATACTCTTCAGCTGGTGGTGGGAGACGGCTTGAAAGAAACAAAAGTGGCATCTCCTTCTCTGTCAAAGTTATCAAAACTCAGTTCACTGCTGCACACAAGCACAATGTTCAAAGATGTGTTTGATGCTGAATTTGGGGAACAGAAAAGCATTCCTACTGCTATCAACACAAGATGGAACTCAACACTGAGACAAGTGAAGTCAGTTCTCCAATGTGATCGTCTAAAGCTCTGTGCTGTTCTGGAAAAGTCCAGGCACAAGGAGTTGTCATTCACAGCACGGGAGTGGAATCTGTTTAAGGAATTGGTGGACATCTTGAAGCCGTTTGGTGAAGCAACTGATTTGACACAGGGGGAGAAGGTAATCACAATCAGTGCCGTTGTTCCATCTGTCTTGTCTCTCAATCACCACCTTGAGAAGCTGAAGCCTCAAGTCCGTTTCCTGAGCGGCATGGTCAGAAGTCTCCAGGCATCCCTGAACAAAAGATTTCTTGGAATCTTCATCAATGTGAAAATGGCCAGTACACAAGATGGGGTCACTGCTCCCTTTGCAGACCCAGTCTACCTCAAAGCAGCTGTCTTGGATCCAGCTTTTTCTCTGTTGTGGGTGGAGCCCCATGCGCTGGTGAGTCGTAATGTCAAGGCAGAGGTGGCACAACAAGTTAAAAGTAAATATTATTGAGTTTAATTTAACTTTTTTTCTCATATTCTGATCTGTTTGACTGCAACAATAATACTTGATAAGTTTAACACACTTGATCTCCCACACTAATTGTAATAAGGGCTCTTTTGTTTCTACTAATTGCCAGAACTGATCCTGCAAGATGCAGCACAGACAGAGCAACCTGTGCCTCTTGTTGATGAAGAAGAGCGAGAGGAGCTTGGACAAGGAGAAGGGCTGTTTGCTACATACCATAAAAGGCAGAAGAAGGATGTGGTGACCTCTCCAGCACTACAGCTAAGTCACTACCTTGACATAGCCGAAGGACAGAATGCTCTTTTGTTCTGGGCAATGAACATGAAGACTCTTCCTTCACTGTTCCGAGTGGCCATCAGAGTGTTGGCAGTGCCTGCCTCCAGTGCTCCAGTGGAGCGAGTTTTCAGCCAAGGTGGCATCATTCTACGGCTCCATCGTGCACAAATGACTGACAAACTTTTGGCCAATTTGGTCTTTTACAAATGCAATGCAGCATAGGGCCCTGAAATAACAGAAAATGCACAACCCTGTTCAATGTTATGTTCATGTATTTGTTATGTTTCTCCCTCTTGGGTAATTTATTGATAATTTAGGGCAGTGCTTCCCAGGCAAGACAGATCTGAAGGGACGAGAGAAGATTATTTGATTTTTAAATTTTTTTTACAATATTACCTCTTGAGTAATTGTTTTAAGTCTTTTTTTAAAAAAAGATGTATTTAATTGAATCAGTTCTTGTAAAAGTTCAATGCACTTGTTCATAAAAAAGTTTTGATAAATATAAATTTTAAAAACATACATGATCTGTGCATTTAATATATTATTACTTTGTTGTCAAAATGACTCGAAAGGACTCGAAACTCACAGTGTAGGACTTGCAACTTGGCTCAGGACTTGCCTGTCTTGACTTGGGACTTGACTCGGGACTTGCTTGTCTTGACTTGGGACTTGACTCGGGACTTGAGGGCAATGACTTGAGACTTACTTGTGACTTGCAAAGCAATGACTTGGTCCCACCTCTGGTATCAACAGTACAGACATCAGTGCTTGCACTGTGCAGAAACTGATTTATCATCTCTGCATTTTGTTGATAGATATTGGATATTAAAATGAGACACATCCTGCATGCACAAATAATAGGGAAATTGTGATTCTCAGGAATAATTTTATTGTTGAACAAATACAATGCTCTCAGTCTGTTCAAAATGTAATATTGAACAACAAATACAAAAATTAACAAAGGTGAGTTTTGTGAACATTAGTGAGTACATTAGCGTGCACAATTATTAGGCAACTATTAGTGTGCAAAATATTTTGGCTATTGAATTACCCCCCCCCCAACTCAACTCACTTGTTATTTCTCCTTTTTTGGACTAAGTATAACTAAAGAGCAACCATAAATAACAATTAAATACCAGATTTGGCCTGCAAAAGTATTTACTGACCAATGCAGCCCACCTTCTTTTCAATAACAGCCATGAGCCTTTCATCCATGGATTCTGTCAGTTTCTTGATCATTTCACAATCAATTTTCACTGAAGCAGCAAACAACACCCTCCCAAATGCTGTTCAAAAAGGCATATTGTCAGTTCTCCACCTTGCTGGCACCATATTTGAAACAGTGTTCAGTGCTGTCCATTAGTGATCCAGCCACAGAATCAACCATCTGGCCCATCAAGACTCACTCTCATTTCATCTGTCTATTAAACCTTTAATAAATCTGTCTTCAGGCATTTCTTGGCCCACTCTTGATGCTGAACTTGTGAGTTTTATTTAGTGGTGGTCGTGTTTCAGCTTTTTTTACATTGGCTACGTTTCTAAACATTTTAGCACTTGACATCTTGTGCTTCTTAACACTCCGTGCAGTTCTGCAATATTGTGGCACTGGAGGATAATGGGTTCCTGGTAGCTTCACGTTTAATTCTTCTTCAGTTTTTTGTAGTCGTATAGTCGTAATTATCTTTTCTTCTCTGTAGGTTTTTGTTGACTATTTGCAACAATACATTTTATTGTTTGATGGTCACACCTGAATAGTTTAGTTATCTCAGGAGTAATGGAGAAATCTGAAAGAAATTCTAAAGGTTTTGACTTTTCAGTGCAAGTTATTAAATCTCTTTTTTAGCTAGATAATGGAGCTGCCTAATAATTATGAACACCTTATTATGTGTTAAACACATCAGGTTACACTCTCCCTTATAACACAAATGCATATCACCTGATTGTGATTCAGTCTAGTGTGCATCTAAGTTGTCTGAAGTTGAAGAATCTGCATAGAAATAATGATAAGTTCAGAGCACTTATCTGCCTGATAACTGTGCATGCAGTGCATGTGTCAGTTACTGTATGTAAGTGTTATAAATATGGTTTAGTTTGACAATACAGGAAAACAATTTCTATTTTATTTCTTTTACAGTTCGCAGTTTAAAAAAATATAGAATCTTTGATCTGGGTAAGTGTTGAGCGAACCAGTATTACTTAAGTCATGCTATTTTGCTTGGGACCAAAGACATCACAATGTACAGCATGTTGATGATGGGCTTTTCTAAAATCCTACCAATAGAGTGAATAATAAAGGTATAAACGAGTCTTAAGCAAGCTGTCCTTTCCTGCAAATATGTTGTAAAGTTTTATGCTTTTTCACAAAATTTTAACACTTAAGAATTAGCTGATGTACCCTATATCAAGCGTCTCTGTTCTGCGTTTTTTTCCCTTCACAGCCAGTTTTATTTATATTGTAAATTTTTGAGAGTAATTTAAGTTAAAAAAGTGAATACACAAAAATGCAGTACCCTCTGCCACAAATATCTGTCCTCAACCCTTGAGCAAGATTAAGCACAAATTTCTGCTTCCTTTCCAGCATCTAAACAGCACAGGAACAGATGGAGATGAAATGATAATCCATATGTGTGATCTGCCACACACTAAGGACACATAAAGAACACACTCTCTGTGGCTGGTTTATTTAATAATTGCAGCCTTTGCGTAAAGGCACACACACATATATAATGTGCTGCAGCCTTGTGAGAAGAACATAGCATGTTTTCCACTCTCAGTCATTTGTTTGCAGGCAGCTACCTGTCAAACTGTGGTCCTGACAAAGGACTGACTGCAGGGAGCAGAGCTCCACATCCTCCTCTTTTCATTGGCCATTATCTTGTAAAAAAGGTCATCATGATGTGACTCGTCCACCTGCTGTGTATGATGGGAATAAATGAAGGAAGGGAAATTTGGTCCAACATAGGAGGAGAAACTGATGAAAGAGAGAAAAACAGGTATGGGGGAGGGGCAGTAAAGAACTGTACCTGCTAAATGGATGTGTGAAGATGAAGAGTAAATTTGGAATTGGATTTTGAATTAAAATGACGTTATTGGCCTTATTAACATTTTGGATCAAAATGAAAGACGGACGGCTCCTTAATCGGAATGCAAAATTTAGTGAGGCATGGATATTTTATTTCGTTCAGTATTATCAGTGTTAGGCAAAGTTTGAGGATCACATGAAAACTACTGTAGCGTTATGTTAAATAATGTGTTTTACCAGTAGTATACCGTACTTTAGCCACATTTTCAAAATCATGAAATGCATAGATATTTTTTTCATAATACTCTATGTCTTTGCCACCCATCAGTTTCCATCCATTTCATCCTATTATAAAACCCTCCAGCAGATATGTTAACCTTGCTGCTGTACTTTGCTGGGTAATCCATCACAGTGAATAAATCTTCTGTGTTTTGCCACTGTAATCTTATTGTTGCGTGGTATTATTTTTTAAGGTGTGATATTGTTTGGAAGTGACCCTGAGATCAGAGATATGGATGTTTGATGTAGTCATAACATCAGTGTTGAAGAATAGCACTGATTCTATTGAACGTTTTTCTAATTGTAAACAAATTCCACATACAGATCAAATCCAACAGTTAGTGAATTGTCTCTCAGTACTGTCTGACTGCTCTACCCTAACTCTAGTCCACAGTTCCAAACATACAGGTTGATACTGAGAACGTAAATCTATAAAAACATCCCTCAAAAATATTTTTTCATTTCTAAAAAGGCTTGGTAATTTACTCAAACTAAAGGCCACTACAGTTTCTAATAGATGTATTTAAATAGAAGGAACTAGCATATTAAGGACTGTTTGAGTAAAGAATTCATCTTTATTTGGTACCCTAGTAAAAATATATTCTGACAGCAGATGCTGTGTGTGTTATCAAAAACTAATGTGTGTGTTGTTCATCATAATAAGCACAAAGGAGACGGACCATAGATGTATTGAGATCAGACTGAGTGGCCATTTTAATAGACAGCTTACTGACTTAGTTCTCCTCTCACATGAGTGAAGATGAAAAAGTTTGTCTTTTCTAGTTTATCATGGAAAAACAGATGCATTTACATCTTTTTAGCATTTTGCAATAATCCATCTCAGAACATGGGTTGGACAAACACATTTTAGTCAATCTGGAATGCTTTTTTCCTTGAATAAGATTTCTCAAAAATAACTAGAGAACACAGACTCCCAGGCAGCTGATCATGAGAAGGAAGGCCCAGGCCAGCCATTTGGATTGATTGCTGATTGCGCTGGTTGCAACGTTCTTCATGTATAAAACACAGCTTTCATATGGTATTATTGAGTATTTTACTCTTAAATATTGAGTATTTTACTCTTCCTTGGTTGTGATGTAATCTCTTCTAGCTATGCCACAGGACTGAATATATTTGTATAGGCACTAGGCAATGGGCTGAGTATACATTTGAAGCTGTAAGGTTTCTATGCAGTCCATAGGAATTCAACGCACTTTGACAGAAAAAGATAAAAAAAAACAAACGAAACAAAATAAAAATTAAATGTTGACTAGTTTGAAATTTCAATCTGTTAGGTTCAAGTGTTGATACATCTCAAGCCTCCCGCTTCACAGCCATCATCAGATCAATATCAGCTATCACTCAATCACCCAGGCTGAAAATGTTTTTCTCCCTTTTTTCCACCAGTCACTCAAAACTGGAATGAAACCATACTTACATATAGTGCCATTCAACCAGGAATGTAAGATTAACTCCTTAGTCCATATCAGTGTCCATATCAGTGATGCAGCTCTAAGGCATTGAACTCTGCTTCCACAGCAACTGTCCTGTTTGGATGGAGACCATTACATACTGTAATACACCAAAGAGCCATTGATCACAGGAAGCTCCCAGTACAGGGAAACCTGTAAGGGGAAAATGAGGAGGCGTTATTGCTCATATTACATGTATTGATCAGCAGTGTGAGAAAGATTGCTTTCTACTTTGATACCATCTGTCGTTTCAGATGCAAAAACCAGTTGAGCTCCCCCACTGGAAAAGCCTCCTTTCTTTCTTGGCTTAAAGTTTGGTACAAGAGGAATGTGGTCTGTCACGCGAATGGCAGGGGAGGAGAAGATATCTAGTCATACAATAGACTGCGAAAGCCTGGGCCATTTGTTACACCAGGGCCCTTTGTTTTGTCTTGTATTGCAGACTGATGTGATGAGAAAGTCCTGAATAGTCTATAAGAAAGCACAATACTGCTGTCTCTTGTGATTGTGTGTTTCCTGTTAGCCCCATGCCTTTTGCACCGGTCCCTACATTACTATAATTTACAAAAGCACAAACAATTAATTCTTATATGCTGAAGCTTAAACTTATGCTGATTCACTTATTTCTTTGTTGCAAATAAATTCTGATTTTTTTTTTTAAATCATTGCTGACAATCAGTATGGGCAGCTAAAGAATGAGGATTTACTGAGAGCATATACACTTGAATGATGACAGAACAACTTAATATTATATGATGCTGGTGCTGTAAAAGCAGAGCTAAATGGGCTTAATACTGGACACCACTAATGTGCCTTTGGTTTGAATAAATGCATTAAGATTTATTCAGATAATGAAATAGTACTTCTTTTCCCTTTTACCCAATTGCTGATGTGCTAACTGATTCTTCCTCAGCGAGTTATTTCACCAGGAGTCCCTGAAACACAAGGGGCTCTGTGGGTGCAGCGCAGGCGCATGTCTAACTTTATATGCTCAAGTAGGTGGGGATTTCTTTTTTGGAAGGTGTGTCTAGCTAATTTCAATATTGGCAAATCAGATCAGCTTCTCTTATTCCTTTTAAGACTGCTGTGACACAGTGCATTGTCAACTGTCTTTTAAAACACTATGCCAGTCTGTTTTCTTCCTCAACTTTTCTGTTCAGTAGCCATAAGATTCCATGTAATAATAGATGAAAAAGGATCTGTTCTGTGTGAAAAAGGAGCCAAGATATAGTGAGACACACATGAGGATAATTTCAGAGAAGACGTGCTCTGGTTGGCATGCTTCCAGCTAGTGGAGGAGAAACAACTCAGCTCCATCCATTGTAAACTGTAAACCAAGATTTTCAGCCATCTGCCACATTCTGTCCTGCATGCGGCTGTGTTGGAATCAGCTTTTCTCTTTGAGCAATGTGCACACAGATCTGAGGGCAAATGACCCATGTATTAACTTCAAGGTGATGAAAATTAGTGCTATGACAGTTACCATTTTTGATTTTGCAGTTTATACTAGCCAAAGACTGGTTGAGGGAGATCTGAACAAAGGCTAAAAACTGGATAAAAATATTATTCGGTCTTCTGACAAAACTTCCTAGTGAGGTATGGGAAAACATTATTGACTTTTGCCTGGACGGTACTCAATCCCTGATCTTCTGGCTTTAAGTCCTATGTGTGACCTACTACTCTCAGTCAAACCCATTGCTTTAATCTGCAACCCAACTTATTCAGACCTTTGGCCATGGTTACCACTAAACCTTAGTTTTAGGAAGTGTTCCCTGAATTTTATCGTCACAAGGACCTAAACTTGTGTCTTCTAGCTGAGAGTCTTTTTCTGGCCCCCTCTTTGCTTGTATATAGTTGTTTTTTTCCTCCAGTGCGGGAGGTCTGGCTTCCCTGCTTAGGCTGCTGCCCCCGTGACCCGACCCTGGATAAGCGGTAGAAGATGGATGGATGGATAGTTGTTGTAAATAAGAAAGTAAGGCTAAATATGTGTTTTTGGGGGGTTCTCCTGCTCTCTCCCCTTTAAATTCACTCTCACTTGCTAACAAGCCCACTCAGTTCAACAACCATCTGCCTGCCAGCCATACTCACCCTCACCCATTTTCACCAAGCATTAACCACTAAGCTTATCCACTCCTTCTACCACACTCATCACCGGACACCAACTGGGGCTTTAAGTCTTTCAGTCCTCTGTCTGTCTGTCATCATTCACCTTCTTTGTCTATTTTACAATAAACCTTTTAAACATTACCTGAATTTGCACGCATCTGGGACTTCACATCTTCTTTTAACATAACACAATGGAACATATTTCTCTCCAAAGTAATTTTCATGTCAGAAAAATTGATCTCTATCTTTTCATCTTTCATCTGTCTGAGCAGAAAAAAACTTAAGAGATGGGTTTTTAAATTTGTCATTCATATAGGTTTCAACTGAAATAACTAAGAAATGAGTTGAATATTTACATGGCCTGGTACAACTATGCTTAAGAGATGGTATTTAATGTTCAGCGTAGTACATATTCTCTATAAACTGCTGTTCACTTAGACATGACATACACAGGAATGTTTAAACACATATCATTACACTGAAGTCCATGCTTTAAACCTGCTCAAGGTTAATAGAACATCCTTAACCATGTGGAAGTAAAACAGCGCACTTTCCAGCTAGGAGCTAGTATTTATTGGGTTAGATTTACGCGAGCCACCAAATATGAAGGGAGGCATCTCTTGGAGCTAAACACTGGAATATACTACTGGAGCATCTGCTGTGCTGACAGGTGGGATAAATCACCTGCTCCTCTAATGTTTGTCACTACAGAGCCAAACGTGTGGACTACAGCTCAATGCACTGGGCATAGAGCCCTGTAGACTTACTCAGAAACAAACAGCATTGAGAGCAGGTCTGACCACAGAACTAGTAAGAAATAACACATATATCACAGCTTCTCTTCAAAACTTGCAGTTTTCCTTGAACTGTCTTATCAAATGTTCAGAGTAAACAGAGTAGGAAAACAGGGGGTATTTAACTGGATATTTTCAAGCAAACTGCGAGGAAGAGATTGGTTGGTGTTTTTACAGGATTACACAGATGATGGGTCTTTTTTAGACCTTTTTCAGAGTTGTTGAATTATTATGATTACGCTGTCGGGATTTAAAGACAATAACTAGGGTATATTCAATAAATTACCAACCCCAGCTTTAACCTTAAAAATATTTAAAAATCAAAAGCACTGTGATTGCTGAGAATTGTAAAAAAAACTGCCCATATTTTTATTATTTTTTTTTTTAATGTTTAATGACTGTGGCCTTTTACTACTTGTGTTTGAGATGAGTAATTGTCATTTACTTGCAATGCATTTATTCACAAGATCTTGATAATGTTAATAGTAATATGTTCTTTATTTAAGCATCAAAAAAGTGAAAAACAAACAATGTTGTAATAATTGTTTTATATATTTTCTAAAAAAATTTATATTGATTTTTTTTTTTTTTAATTTTAATACTAAAGTCAGTATTTTCAGTTGCAAAATGTTGCAGCCATTCAGGCAAGCACAGGATTGGACAGTCAGTCTAGTGTGAGTACATCTGACAAAGTCTAGTAGTGTGAGTACATCTGACAAGTGGTCACTCAGGTCATTTCCAGAGGGCCACTTGGGACTCCTGCAGGAGTCTGGCCATTTTTGTGTCCTTACTTTTGGCTCTGAGACCTGACTGGTGCTCTGCTTTGAGGTCTACCAAGTGCATTTTAAGATGACTGATAATGGGCTGTGAGCTACCTTTAAATACATCTGACAACAAAATGAACAAATAACATCTTTGAGTCCCTTCACCTCACTGTTTATAGCATGTGACAAGTTCTGCGTATAACACTGTGAGTATAACACAACCTCCAAAGCATTACAGAAGAAGATGATACTTGTGTGACACCAATCAGCAGACATTGGTTATGTATGCCAAAGTATGCATATTATTAAATGTCTTGATGTTGAAAGGTGCCTTGTTATTGCCTTGTTATTGCCTTGCCTTCTCTTTGTTTTTTTTCTCAATTTATATCCTTACAGAGCTCAATGTTGAGAAAGCAGACAAAAAAGGCTAATACATAAAATGCTGTTATCATGTTGTATTAAGCCTGGGTACATCACACTTAGCACAGCAGTGAAGTGAATAGGAACACTATGTGCTGTTCTGCTGAGAGACATCACACCGTGACCTTTCTCTGGAGCAGTCAATAACAGGCGTGTTGTCATAACAACCCTCCCTGGTTGTTCAGCAACACTACATTGTGGACACTGTGTCTCTGCTTCTTGTCTCTGACAAGTGACTAGTGTGGAGTACTCCCCATATATATTTATACACACACATATATATATATATATATAGGAAAGTCCTGTGTTTTTTGTTTGTCAGGTTCAGGTCTGGAACTTGACTCTTGTTTATTTTTTGAATTAGGCTAGTTTTTGGTCCAGCAACTTTTCCTTGGAAGCAGTCAGAGGCCAACAGAAGAACAAAGGTAAAGCATAAAAAAAAGATATCTACACAGGAAGCAAATGTAATCTCCATAAAATAACAATGAATTTTGCTGATACGCATTATCGATAAATATTAAGCAATAGCTCTCTGTTCAGTTCTGAAATGACTGAGACTTAAATAGGTTTTACAACATTACACAAAAAGCTAGAATAAACAGCAGTGATTCTTACCAATACCTGCTTTATTAAGGTTATCCTTAAACCACAGTGTAAGCATTTTTTATTGGACCCACTGTCGTCTGTAGAAAAGGTTTGGTCCACAAATTTTGGTAAGACAAATGTTGCCTCTTGATACACTGATGGTTTAATTTTTGTATTGGCCTTGTAGCAGATGTTTTAGAAGCCCTTATACTGTATCAAGATCATTCAGTCATATAGAGCTTTGTAATGAAATCACCTTTAATAAACTTTGAAAATCCTTGAGACAGGGAAAAAAGAATGCTGCATATGCCTGAGTGAATATGAAATCTACATTTAATAAATAACTATTTCAAATAAAGAATGCAATTAAAACACAACCACTTTTGAACCCATTGATATTGCCCTTTAAATTTAAGCCACAACCAATATACCAATTCGAACATTAGAACAATTATGAGTTTTACATGGACACCTGAAATCAAACCTATTTAGAGAATTACACACAACATCAAGAGACAGTAAAACAGGTATCATAGGTGTTCTGGTAGACAATATTGGCTTAATCATTAATTGGTAGTGTAGACTGAGAAATTATTCTTTTCTTTCGACTTGGAATGTAAAACAATTAATTGAAAATTGAATTTAACTCAGATGGCAAAATGTACTTTCAGTAACAAAATCAATGTTAGGTGTAAGCAAAGTTCAGTGTCAAAGATGTCAAAGACATTTGAATAAATCAGCTTTATGATGGAGTGTCCCTCCATCAAGAGAAACATGCAAATCAAAGCTGTCTTGGCATCTATGTCACATACCACATCATGCTGCATGATTTCTTTTAATTGAATGAGTTTGTTGTTACAAAAATAGTTTTTAAACGAGGCTGAAATCAAACTGTTAAGAATTCTGGAGTTTGATGAAACAGAATTAGAGGTATAAATAACATGCTCATCAGTAAAAAGATGAAAAAGACAACTTTAGCATATTTTTATTTATTCCTTTTAAAAAAACAGAGAAAATGAATGGTCCAAAATTAGGTAGAACTTTGTGAAATAAACTTTAAATAGTCAGTAAAGTCAGACAATTAAGTCGTCAGACTTATATCCACGGCAAAATTAACAATGTTAATTCATCATTCTAGAAACGGGTCAATATGACCTAATGCGCCCAAATAGGTAAGCTTCTTCTTTTTCAGTGGTCAGATGAAATATCCTTACTTCGTCATGGAAATTTAAGAACTTAACTAAAGTATCAGGGTGCAGTTTTTCTCCCTGTGCTTCTGTGTGTTTGCCTGTTTTTCCCCCCTTCCCTTGTGTTCCTGTGTTCCTTGTCTGTTTTCCTGTGTGTGTTTCTGGATGTGGCTGACTTCCAGTGGCTCACCTAAGCAGCTTGTTCCCATTCATTAATCAGCCACCAGCAGTTTTGTTAACCCAGCTCAGCTGGGTCCTGCCAAAGTGCCCCTTCCCCTTAGACTTCACACCTAGACTTTATTGTTCCCAAGGGGAAATTCCTTTTCACATACAGTAAACGGGACCCACCAAAGTACAGTATATTCACAAACCACACAGCAGAGAGCAAACAACATCAAACAATAATCAAGGATCATACTCTGGGTTGAACTTAAAGTGGGAGAGCAGTGAGCTCATCCTTACCGTGTGTGGGATAGTGGTGGGATCACCTGATTCCAGTATCCTGGGATCATAGGTGATGGTATCTTTCCCTTTACATAACCAACATTTGTTCTTAGTATCATTTTATCTTTTTTTTCCCTTCAGATGGGCATTTTTCTTGTAGTTTCCTTACTTTTGATTTTTGCATTTGTACACCTTCTTATATAATGAATGTTGCTTTCATTCAAACTCATCCTGGGTTGATGGTCTAAAACTTTTTCAACTAGTGAACACTGAGATTACTGAATGCTGGTAAGACTAGATTAAATGGGTAGTTTTAAAATGACACGTCATTTTAACTGCGATCTGTTAAAAAGGATCATTTTAAAAGTAATGAATATCTAACTGCCTTGCAGGTAGTTCGAGGTTCACAACCTCTGGGACATCCAAAGTCACTATACCACCTGGTTAATTTGTACTCCTCTCTGTTGGAACAAAAACACTTAAGTTGCTGCTGAGGTTTTTGAGTGTTAAAAGGAAGGTTTTCTTCGTCACTGTCACCAAGTCCTTGCTTGTGTGAATTACTTTCAGTTGCTGGGTCTTAATAAATTTAATTAACGGGTGTGGTCTAAACATATTCTACATGTAATGTGTCCTGAGACAACCCTATATAAATAAAACTGACTCATCTTTATTTTTTAAACATCTGTATGTTATTTTTGTCATTCTTCAATGAATGGGGGTCAGCATATTATGTGGAACACTACCACTTTTTAGGAAGAGATGTTGAAAGGTGTGCTCCAACTATAGTGGCATCACACTGTTTAGCTTCCGAGGGGAAGTCCCTACCAGAGTTCTGCAAAGGAGGCCTGGCCGACTGTCTGACCTTAGATTCAGGGGAAACAATGCAGATTCAGTCCTGATTGTGGAATAATCTTTACCCTTGCAGGCTTACTCAAGGGGTTCATCTAATCCACTTGTGTTTTGTGGACTTGGAAAAGGTCTCTTTTTCTTGTCATTCAAATTCTTATTTGTTTTAATATCTTAACAAACATTTTCAAATGTCACAGATGTGGCATAAACAAATTAATAATCTGTTTAAGAAAGTAAAAAAGGAGAAACAGATATATAGGACGTGAAGAAGAAAAAAAATCAAAAATCAAAATAAAATAAAAATATCAAAGCTGCAAGCAGCATTGGACGGGCCCTCACATCCCGGCGCACGTCGGAGCCGGCACCAACTCGCCCCGGACGCGCTGGGCCACCAGCGCTCCGTCCACACCACCACCCAAGCACAGTACCTGCCTTCTTTCTCTCACGCAGGCAGGCCACAACATCACTGCACTCACTTCTTCACAGTGGAAATCAGGCAGTCAATCAACTTCATTCATGTGCTAAATCA
>JAPZDZ010000015.1:521314-533623 GCA_029783805.1 Acanthurus tennentii
AGACCTGCTCCATATGTAAAGTGTCTTGAGACAACTTTGTTGTGAATTGACGCTATATAAATAAAATTGAATTGAATAGTGGTTGCTGTGATTGTTTATTGCACCGAAATGTGCCTGACACTCTGGAAACCTGCCTGTGAGGTTTTGGTGAGGTGCGCTGAGAATAGACAAGGTCAGAGCTGGCGAGCTTTCAGCGCACCTTCGGCGCACTGTTTTGTCACAAAATTGTCATTGCGCCAAGCTGAATCTGTCAACTCCTCCCCCTGGTGCACCACCACACCCATCTCGGCGTCCTGTCTACCAAATTACTAAATTGGCTGCGTAGGGTGGTGCGCCAGACAAAATTGCCACTGGGTGTGCCACGCTCAGCCACCCTGCGCTGCGCCAAATTAGAGCCCAAAATGTTTCAAATAGTGGGTGCAAGCAGTAAAATAAAGATGTTCAGTGTAAAGTCAGTTAAGAAGTCCGAATACTTGCTACCTTTCTTTGCACACACGTAGTATCTAAGAGGTGCTAGGTGCTAATAGTGCCTTACATTCATGTTTTTATATAATTTTGGAAGGAAACATATAGCCGAACTACCATTAAAAACTAACTGCTATATTCTGTGAGAAATCAGTACTCTTTATCAATCCTAAAGCAACTGTTTTTTTGTCTTTCTTTCTCTTAGGTCTATGTGGGGGTGGATTTAAATTTCACAACATTTTCTCAGGTTAATTTACATCAATGGAAGACTCAAGGAAACTTGTTTTTTAGGGGTTTTTTTTTTGCTCTTCCAACATTATTTTATTTTGTGTTGATACTAGTTCAGAAGCTGGACAATATTTATGGTGACTTAAACACTTTTTTTAATCAAACTGATTCAATTCATGCCACAGAGTGTTATAGTATTGTCACTGTTAGATGTCGATGATTTTGTGCCCTGTTGTCACACACGGGGACATCATTTTACAAAGAAAAAAGTGAAAAATTGGACACAATTCAATGAGTTATTGATTCTACATCACTGTTATGATTGAATTTGAGAGTGTCCTTTGCTCTATAAGGCACACACCATTTTGTAGCTTCTAATAAGCAAGTCCTTAAAAGCCCTTTTAGATAGCAAAGTGGAATGATGATGGTGAATACTGGAGCGCTGGATTAGATCACCTAACTGGTCTAACTGCTGAAAACGAACAGTGTTCTCAGAGATAACACAAAGCGATAATATAGCAAACAGACCTAATGGTTAAGTTCTTAGGGGGCATAAAGTTTTGTTTTGTAAACTGATCTCTTATATATCAAATAGCATTGTAAATCTGATTATTTAGCCTTCTAAGAAAAAGAAATTTAAAGAGGGCATTTTCCATGCTTCAACTACATGTAGATCACAGCT
Source organism: Acanthurus tennentii (assembly GCA_029783805.1). Taxonomy (NCBI): domain Eukaryota; kingdom Metazoa; phylum Chordata; class Actinopteri; order Acanthuriformes; family Acanthuridae; genus Acanthurus; species Acanthurus tennentii. Next base: position 522,690 of record JAPZDZ010000015.1, read on the forward strand.
TGAACCATGTTAATATTGGTTGCTGAGCTTATTGTTATTCACTACCCTTATAGAAGTCAAGTGGATGTGCTCTCATGATTGCCTTGTGATTTACTGCCTTGTTCAGCAAGGTCTCAAGTAATAAATTAGCCTGCCCTTCTTCAAATGAAATGTGTCTGTAAGGAATAAGTTCATAAATACTGAAGACCCCAGTTTATCACCTGACTATTAGTGCATAAATCAGTCTTTGGCAACAATACAATACTGATAATATTTTCAAAGTTCACTTGACTGAAAATGCTCTCTTATGAATACAAAATGAATTGCCTTTCTCTTGAATCTGCCGCTGTGTTTTAAGTGGATTATATTTATTTAGTGGATTACATTTATTCAGTTTCATTTATTTAGGATGGGCCTGGCAGATGGTGTTTTCACTGCTTTTTGCCTTCGAGGTGTGTTTGTGGCACAGAGCTGCAGAAGAAGCAGATGCATTTCCTGTTTCAGTGAATATATTACCTGCTCTCCAATGACCCATATCTACATTTCCCTTGTTTACTGAGACAGCTGCAGTCACAAACACATAAATACACAGCTTTCTTATACCTGCTACTTTCACCTGCTTTCCATTTGTTTGATATATTTTCATATATTTATAGGTAACAGCCCCCCACTAATTTGTACTAATTCTTTTAACCAGAATGCCATCTGCTCTGAGCCTCTCCTACACAGGCTGCTTTTTCCTCCACCTGGCCTTTGAGTGTTGGTAATCAGGTTATGAATGAATGTTGGTTAAACTGTCATCAGTATCTTTGAAAAAACTAAAAGGGCAGATTCACCTTAAGAGCACTGTTATTTTGATGAGTCTTGATCCACTACTAAAGAACTGTACCACACCATGATGAGACTTCAATATTCTCTCCACAAAGAACAGCATTAGATTAGAAGTGGCATTACTTTTTATCACTTATCAGAATCCGGTTGCTGATCGGCAATCTCTTGGCATGTAAAGTTCTGTGATTAATGCTTCTGCATCAAACATCTATTATCTCCTGATCTCCTCATTCCTTCAGCTCATCCAATTAGATTTCCCCCACACATACTATGGCACATCAAAATTAAGGACTAGTGAGAACTGTAGTTGTGTGGCATTTTTCCATACACATTTGTGGCTTGGCTCAGCCTGGTACGCTGGTAAGGCAGTGATGTGCATTTCCATTACAGCAGGGTCTCCTGCTTGTAGGTGTGTATTTAAAGGTTGACGTGCTTACCCAAAGATGATAATGTTTAAAAGCAAGGGTGAAGTGCTATTTTGATTTTAACTCAGTAAAATAGTTGACATCATGAATCAAGCCAGCTTAAATGTAAAAATGATAAGTGGCCATTGTGTTTGTTTTTATGGTCTCTCTTGCTTGACATACACTTTAAGATGATTGGATCCTGAAGGGCTCATAAAAGTGTATATGAATTTCACCGGGATTATGCAAACGGCAAATATGCTATGTCTTCACTTGGAAAAAAAATACTCCAGGACAGCAGCACTACATCTTTATTTAAAATCATCAAAGATGAGGACGCTGAGCAATCATATCAGTACGAGGAACACATTGCAGTCATTTGACTTTTTTTTTGTCTGCATTTGTACTCATAGTTTGAGACCACATTGAGATGCATCAGTCTCACTTTTTATGAGACTGATGCACTTGGTCTTGCAGCCAAAATTTTTATTATTTTAATGCGTGTTTGTGACAATCACCCACCCTCCTTGTATACTGGCCAATTTATCACATGAAGTTTCCTGTTGTCAGTCAGAGAGGGCAGTGCTACACCACAGTGAATTGCAAGGACACTAGAGAAATAAAGGACGCAGCTAGTGGAGGAGACAGGAAAAAAGGAAAAATAATTAATTAATTAATAGATAAATTACTTACAATAAAAAAAGGAAAGAAAAGAAAAATAAAAATAACAGGGAGGAGAAAGACTGGCCGTGCTACGAGTATGAGTTGGAGTGGGGATGGCTGTGTTGTTCTTAACACTAACATCAAAATAGTGACAGTATAAGAAGAACCGTACTGATCACCAGAAATGTGGGAGTCCTGTTTGTAAGAAATGGCCCAGTGGAAGGCAAGAGTCGAAGTAGAATAAACAGTGGATATTAGCAGTGTGCTGGGTTAAAAGAGTGACTCAGCACTCTCTGGCGGGTACCATTAGTTTCTTTACCATGTGTCCCAGCAGGAGCTGATGGATCAAGGTCAGCATGCATGTAAGCATTCACCAAACATGCATGTAAAACTTTCATCAGTGTACAGAGTTGTTGCTCAGGATCAGTGGGGTGAAGTGGACCAAGCCACCACCCCAGGCCACGGAACCAACCAAGACACCACGGTCAAGAGGCTGCCGTAGCCACCAGGCACATCACAAGCCCTCACCCCCACCCATCCCCAGCAACCCCCCTACCCCTCCCACCCCCTACACACACACACACCCCACCCACGGATGAGCCAGAGGCGGTGATACCACCCAGCATGCATCCCACACCCTGATACACCTGGACCCAGGAGGATGCACAGACTCACCACCCACTAGCCCCACCTCAACCCGCCCCCACGAGGGGCAACGTACCAGCAACCGACCCGCGCCAAAACGACGGCAGCCACCAGGACAATGCAGCAGGCCCAACACCACAGTTCCTCAAGAAACAGTATGGGCCCTATGGTACACCCGGCGCAAATGCGGTGCGCCAGTGGCGCAGGTGTCATTGCTATCTTACACCTGGCGCAAATGGCATTTATGTCACAAGTGTAAGATAGGAAATCCACTTGCGCCGGGTCTGTGCGCCGAGGGGCGGAGGTCTGAGAATGAAGGCAGAATGGAGGCGTGTCCTGGCACGTTTGAAATCTTACACCCATCGAAAGAGGTTAAATGCGCCAAGTGTCATTTGAAAATATTTTTAATCACAAAATACAAAGTTTGAAGTAAACAGCGTGTGTATGGGAGTGTGTATCTTGCGTTTGGCTAAGACGCACACACCCCTTTCATGTATGTGAGCCCCCCCCACACACAGCTTAAATTTCAAATTAGGAATGACTGTATTCATATTGCCAAATTAATCTCAATGGACAGGACAGGATCGTAACTGTTGAATCGTCTTTAACAGATCAGTCGCTGACAGCAGGAGAAAAATTGTTCGTGTCAGCATATTTATTTGATCAGAAAAATAAAGATTAAATAATAATTATCAATAACATGAACCCTGAGCCAAGAGTTCTGTCTCCTCACCGCTGAATCGCCTTTCTTCGTTTAAATTCAATGTCAACAAGCGACTGAAAGAAAAACAGTCTGTCAACCATTAATAACCACGTGTATTCTATTCACAGCACTAGTGCGGTGCTGCAGCTCATCCAACTATAAAGCCCTCTTACAGCCCCAACCTGTTCCTAAAGTCTGAGTCATGCATTAAAACTGGAGGCCAGGTGAGATGGAGTTGGCGGGCAGAGGACTCCAGTGCACTACTGCACTGAAGCTGACATGCCCCAGCCCTACAGCAGCCTGGCCCCAAGGGCCCTGATTGTTAAATGCCCAGATGTGCTTATAAGTAACTATTTACATATCAAAGTGTGGTGTGTGTTAAATGAGTACAGTGCGTTGTAAGAGCAGAGCAGGTGTCAGACAAGCCTGTACAGCAAGAGGAACCATGTAAGGGAGGCTGTGATGCCTGCAGGCCCCACAGACGCAGGCCCCCAAAGAAATCCAGTGGGCCCACCCCAAAACCCAATCCCTCAAAGAACCCACAGTGCAGAAGCAATGCCCACCATCCCAGCGGCTGTCCCTATTCCGAGGTGGGCCAGCCGCCTGCCACACACCGCCCTCAATGGGAAAACCGAGGTGCACCATGAGATGCACAAACAGCAAACAAGCACAGCGGACCCTGAGGCCGGGCAGGGCCCCAGGCCCCCCAGAGAAAGGGAGAGGGCGGAGGAAGAAAGAAGGAGAGGTGGGGTGGGGGGCAGAGGAGCCACGGGAGAGCCGTCATGTGATTGTTGACCAGAAGTGCTGGACAGGTGAGCAAAGCCAAAGGGCGTGGAAATAGGTATCTGCGATGTTCTGAGAGCACTGAGTGCATATGTCAGAGTGAGAGAAGCCCATTCTATACATCTTGTGTTGAATGATTTGTGTTCTGTGAAGCACTTTGAATTGGATAAATTGTAGATTGGTGTTTTTTGTCATCTTGAATTTTTTTTTTTTTTTTTGCAAATCTGGGTCCAGAAGTTAATGTCAGAAAAAAGAGATAAATCTTTCCCATTTTGAAATTGGTAGATGTATAGAATTGGTGTTTGAGGGTAAACTGTATATCTTAGAGAGATTTTTTTTTCGGGAAAAAGCTTTGTGATATGTTTGAAAAAAATCTGGTGGCTGTAAAATTATTGGAAGCGTTGGTGTTCTCTTTTTAATTGTCTTTATTACATGTAGATACTGAAGGAAGTTTCCATTTTTTATTTCAAATATCCAGAATAAGTCTGTAAATAAAATTAGTATATTGTCATGGTAAAAGTGATGGAGGTGGGTAATTCCTCTCTGGTCCCACGTACTGAAATAAAGAGGTTTTTTGTTATTCTCAAAGTCGGGGTTGTGACAGATTGGGGAGAACATACAGGGTTCCAGTTGTGTGTCTGTAATCTCCATAGTTTTCCACCAGGCGGTAAAAGTGGTGGCAATCAATTGGTTTTTGTAGCAGTTATGACTATCTTAGTGTAACGGTCATAAAAAGGAGGTCAGAGAGTTTAATATTGTTGGAGTCTAACTGCTCTAGTTCAATCCAAGAATTATAGTCGTCCTTTGGATGTGACCATTTGGTGAGGTATCGTAACTTTTTAGCTTAGTAATAATGCATGAGGTTGAAAACATCTAAACCCCCTTCAGATTTATTTTTCTGAAGGGTAGATAGACTGATTTTAGGTTTTTTGTTCTTAGAGTAGAATTTTGTAAAAGCGGAGTCTAATGTTTGGAACCATTTTGATGAGGGTTTGAATGTGATAATGGAGAAAAGGTAGTTGATTTGGGGTAAGATTTTCATTTTTAACAGCTGCAATACGCCCTAGAAGGGAGATGGGAAGGCAGTTCCAACACCTTAGGTTGCCACAGATTTTGTCAAGAAGCAGGCTGAAGTTCAGGTAGACTAACTAGTTTTGGTGAAATATTTATGCCTAGATATTTAATGTTTCCTGTGGGGAGAGGGTAGTGCGGGTTTTGGTCTGCAGGATTCCATAAGTTCTATTGGAAGTATTGTTGATTTTGAGCAGTCGATAGAATAATCAGAAAACTGAGAGAAAGTATTCATTAGGTTAAATACTTCTTGGAGTGACGTTTTGGGTTCTTGTAGATAAAGTAAAATATCATCCGCGAATGAATTAATTTTGTGTTCTGAGATGGAGGAGCAGATACCTATGATGTTGGTGTTCTGACATTTTAGAGAAGGCCCCTGATGTCACTGTGGCTTGCTTTGGCCCCACATCAAAAAGGGTCTCTCTCGGGCACAGCTCCGTGTAGCTCACAGTGCTGAAAAAGCTAATGGCAAAGCAAATCAGTGCAACACAGTGCTGGTGTGCTTGTAGAATTGCTCAGCATGTCCAAAAGTGCCAGAAGAAAACCCCTATTAATAGCTGTTTCCCCCCCAGTCACAGAAGAGTAAACAATTACCTTTTTGTACACCTGAGCTGGACTGCAAAAAATGAACTGTTGATCTCAAAGTTTAGGCCAAAGCACACAAGGAGTTAAAATGTTTGAACATCTTCAGGTCAGTGACAAACATGCATTGATTAAAACTGTGTGATACGATTGAAAGCCTCATCTCCACATGGTAAGACATCCAAAGCACCCCATATGTCCTAAAAGTAGAGGAAGTTTAGCAGAGTTTAGGTAGAACCATTGCAACTGAGAGACCTAAAGTGTGTAGCATAACTGAGTACCAAAAAGTACACTTAACTGCTTGCAAGCACTTCTGCTATAGGCTGGCCAAAGTGCTTAAGATTGGAATATGCAGGCTCACAGAAAAAAAAAACTTGGCTCCTAACCATTTTTACATTTGCCCGTACTCCTTTTGTTCTTCTGCCTGCTTAAATAGGTCAACCCAGTCATGTTGTCCCCCCTGACAGGTTTGCAGGTAACTGAGCTATTTTTGGTTCCGTTACTGAGGTGACTCAGTGAGAATAACTTGATGAGACAGCTGGCCATGTGGCCTATGCTGAGCTGACAGACCTCTTACCCCATCAGTCAAGCTTACTGAATAGTTGTACATAAACAGGGAGAATGTAAGATACCTGAGCTTGAAGGAAGTCGGCAACATAATAGGAGAGCATGCCCCACTGAGTAGAGATATAGGAGTCTCGCATAAGGATAGAGGTGAGCTGCACTGCCTGTCATAACAGTCCTGCACAATTTGCAGAACTGGCAGAATCGAAATCAACTGGTTCTTCAACTGGCTCTTTTGTGCCTATTAAGGCACAAGTAAAGGCAGAGAATAGTGAAAGCTGATGGAAAAAAAATATTTGCCTTTTGTCCTGTCAGTATAGAGTGAGCAAAATTGAATGCTACATGCTAGTAGCATGTAAAACTCTCTAATAATAATATTGAGAGCCATTGCTGCATGTTTCCATGCACCAAGCATAAAGGCCATATATGTGGGTCATAGCTTAGGAGGTATTTAGTTACCTTTTGGTTCAATCTTATGTTTTTTTTTCTCTTGTTTTTTTTTTTCATTTTTAATTGTGCATTACATCACATGTACAAAGGGGAAACAGCCTATTTGACCAGGCTTGAGTTTTACCTTAAAAAAGATTACATAAACTACCAGATATCCATTTATACAAAATATAGCCTAAATATTTCTTAATACAGCAAGTAATGTTTTACAGGCCTTCTGCTGTAAAATGCAATGATTCTGAACAAGTGCAATTGCCTAAACTGGACTAAATGACGTACCTTTATGTCACTTATTTCATATGTTAACCTTCTCACCTTTCAGACTCTTGCAATTTTTTCAGCACTTTTTTTTACCTTTCCTTATAAAAGGATCCATAGAGTCAAGTTTTATCTCAGCTTCTCCACAATTTGCAAAGGGAATTCAATTCTGAAAATTGACCAGATTCTCTGTTGTTTGTGTCAGACTTCCTGCATTACTTGAGTAGCTCTGTGCAAAGTAATGCAGCCTCTGTCAAAAACAGACTGGGCATGCCTGGTGGTAACACAATTGACTGCAAATGGGATTGCATTGGAGACTGCAGTGGAGACAGAATGTAGATGCATCTTGTGGAAACCAGGGTTAAGTAGAGTGTAACTGATATTGTAAAAGATACAAAGACATTCTAAATGATTTTATTGTACTCAATAATAATGTAGTGGGAGTAGGTTGCGCTGATCTCAGTCTTCCTGTATTGGCAGATTGTGTGTGTCCCTTAAAAAAGTGAAAGACTTGACTTGACTCCTATGCCATAGGTGAGCAGTTGAGACAGGGTGGTCACAGTGCCATTAAGTCATAAAAAGTTAAAGAGCACTTTGGCATCATGCAGATTAATATGTCACTTTGTGCCACAAGTAAAGAGACAATCACTTGAGCTTGAACAAGTGCAGTTAAGGATTTAACAGTTAGATATTTATAAATGTTCTTTCTACTTGCCAACACCATCCCTATTCTGTAGACTAATGGCTGTCTTGTATCATCCTTGCTGTTGACTATTAAGAGAAAATATGTCATGAATGGCATTTTTTTTCCTATTAGAACAAGGGAATAGGTTATCTATAAATGGTACCCCGCTGCTAACCGAAATGTTACAATAACAACAAGCAAAATGATTTCTCCAAGTCAACACCCTCAACAACAAGGGATATTAAAGCTTGGTTATTGTGGTCTTCTCTTCTTTTGTACTGATTGGATGATTGCAGTTAAACTGCATTGGCTGTGAAAATAACAGGGCAGAGACAATTATTAGATGCCACCAGATGCTTAATAAATACTATCAGGCGCTAGTTCGACACTGCAAAGTGTTTATAAAAACATCACATGTAATAAACCCCAGTCTAAATGCCACTATTAATGTTATGCTGAGCTTAATCAGGCTCTGTTATTTAAACAGCATCAGATGTTAAATAAATGCCCAGTGGTGTTTAGGTGGCACTTATATAACACCTGCTGACATATATAATAAGGCAAAATGTAACCCTTTAAGCTTGATGGGAAAACCAAACTGATAAGTATGAGGGAAAGTACATTTAGAATAGAAGAGGGTAGTGAAGACCATGGCCAAGAAACAAAGTGCTTTGTATCTTGGCAAATAATAAAGCTGTTGTATAGTAGGCAGTTTCCTTGTTACGACCAATACTGAGCAAAATGTATGTGCATGTGCATGAATGAACACATTACATTTAAACTCTCATTCTGACATGCTAGAGAATAGAATGAAGTTGTATGACTTACAAGCAAATCACCATGGTAAATAAGAGAACAAGAACTATCTGACTTTGTTATTAAACTCCAAATTTTTAGTCTCAGAAGGTGACACATTTTTGAAGCATTTAACATTGACCAGGGTGAAAGTTAAGAAATTAAGTTATAATTAAGGGGATCATTAAGGGGATAGCACAACAACAGAGGCTACTCTGACTTTTACAGGAAACTTGCACTAGTATGCAAAACAGAATACTAATTCACGCTAATGGAATATATAATATTCCATGCAACTGAAAAAAATCTGGGTGCTTAAATATGCATTTAGAAATGAATAAAGACTTGTAGATGAAATCCAGCATACAATTACCAGTTGGCACAGCCATTCTTTCTGGTTCTAAATGTGGCATTTGATTCTGCCACCATTAATTTAGTCCAAAGCTGTATGCAAAGTCCACTTACTGAGATTTTATTTGGCTGCATATATGTAAAATATATTCAGAAACAGGTTTCCTTCTAATAGCTTGCAATTAGCTTCATGATAATGAGACAATTATCAATGTAAAGTGTTTAATTTAGTAGAGTCCTAAGGTAATTTGACAAGTTGAAGCCACTGTATCAAATGATCTTACTATTTTGGAGTGATAAAATCAGTGCCATGGCCTGAATTATTATGGATGAGTCATATGGTGTTTTCGCTTTTTTGCAAACTCTGCAATATAACTACTAGTGTCTCTATGCTAAAAGTGGTCCAGAAAATTGTCTTGGATTATTCTACTATAGCACCAGTGCAGCAGTGAGCAGATCTCCAAAACTGAAAACTCGTGGATAACTGCAGGTCTGGGAATCTATTCACAAAACAGAATTACCTCACAGTAATGTCCCTCACAGACCAAATAGAGTATTTGAGATTTCAAAAGTCTATTCAGACAGAGTAAATTACATCCTGATTTCAGTGAAAAAGACAGACAGAAGAGGAAGAATAAACTCAGTAGAGCAGTGACTTTATGAAGTCTTATTTTCATTCCACTTCATAACTGACTATTTCACATTTGTATGAGGCAATTTAATGCGTGATGAATAGGGCACAATCAGGGTGTTATTTGCCATGAATACTTGTACTTGATGGTTAGTGATGTGTAAACCACACAAATATATGGTGAAAGTTGCTGTAGTGTTTACAATTTAATGATTCATCATTATAGAAGCTGAGCTTTATAATACTGTGACAGGGATTTCATACTTTACAGATCAACCCTTTTATAAGAGTTATACTAGGAATATAGGGATAAAGGCTAGTATTTAAGGAGCACTGGGATAGCCTGCTTCGTGCTCTGAATGTCAACTCATGTAAATTGATAAAGTGCATGTAATAGAAAATCCAGGACAAGATGAAGAAGAATATACTGTAGGTGGCAGTGATTCTCGCAAGAATTCATTTGGATTTTCAGTTCATTTCACGCAAAATGATGGGGAAGTGTGAGCAGAACACACAGGGGCTCTCTTTCACAAGGTACAAATTACAGCCAGGGTGACATGATCAAGGGAGGTTGTGTATTAAAACCGTTATCCAGCAGTGAAGTATCTGATATAAATGTGACTGTTATTTGTATCTGTATCAAGCCTTAGATTACAAATTAAATTACTGAATACAGATAATGTATTGTTTTCACAGTGCATGGAGACTTGGAGGAAGAATTCATGTTTTTAAAATATTTGAATGGGTTACAGAAAAGATTAAACACTTAAAACCAGGGAATTTTTGGCCAGCTACTCTCAAAATGTAATGCCATGTGAATACTTTTATTTCAGAGTAATAACTTAATTTACTGTGTTACTTTCTGTGTGGAGTAGTAAGTAAAAAACTACATAGGATAAGTGAATACACCATTATATATACCTGTATCTGTATCTGTTCAACCAACTAAATTATCTGTATCATACTCAGAACAGGCAGAGCTTTGATTGCAAGTACATGGTGGTTTGATCAGAAGTGAAATGTTTCTGTGTACAATCAATGGACTTCTCTTTATGACCAAATGTTAATTCTGAGTGCAGTGGCATATTTAATCATCAACAGGAAGGAAGCTTTGGTCCAGAAGGCCAACAACCTGTTATTTATGACACTTTTTAGACTGCTGGAACACTAATTATTTTACACTGAGATTCGAGGAATCTCAGCGAGGAAAAACTTCCTTTTAACAGGCAGAAACCTCGGACAGATCCAGACTCAGAGGTGGGCGGGATCTCCGATTGGGTTGAGAGAGAGAGAAGGAGGGGGCAAGAGTGGGAGAGGAAAGAGATAGATAAAAAGGGGAGAGAAAGCAAGGCCAAGAGCTAAAATAAATCTACATGTTAAACTATATGTAAGTGTTTTAATAATGATACCATTAATAATACTAGTAAGAATACCAATAATAATAATGCTAGCAATAATAATAATAACAATAAAAATATCAATTGCTCTGAGCATCAAGCAGAGCCACGGCGGAAGGCACAGCTAAGATCAGCAATCCCG
>JAPZDZ010000015.1:533723-547348 GCA_029783805.1 Acanthurus tennentii
TGTTGTTATTATTATTATTATTATTATTATTATTATTATTATTATTATTATTATTATTATTATTATTATTATTAATATTCATGTTGTTATTATTATTATTATTATTATTATTAGTTGTAGTAGTAGTAGTGGTAGTAGTAGTAGTAGTATTATGGTTGTTTTGTTGTTGTTGTTGCTATTGTTATCATTGTTGTTGTAAAGATATTATAATAAAGGTATTCATTTAATGGATTTATTTATGGGTTGAGGGATTTTGATATCTGCAGAGCAGAGGTTGGGATAATCCACTCTTCTGTGTATGTATGTGTGTGCGTGAATGAGGGTTGGAGAACAAACAAAGGCAAGGTGGCTGATTAATAATTGTTAGGACTAAACATAGGAATCTAAAACAAAATGGCAGAATCAGAGATGGCTGCTGAAATTACATGGCTGATGTGGAATAACCTTCCAATAACAATGGATTATTTGTTTAGGGATAACGCATGTAAAGGTTTCAAGTTAAAAGAGGGGCTACTTACACACGTTACTCACATGCAAGCTACTGGATTTACTTCCTAAACATGTATAAAATATCCGACAACTTAAAGTAACCAGACACAGCCTTAGTGAACACATTGAATCAAATAAAGTTAGCACAGTTCAAACATCCTGCACTTAGGCAGGCTCTCACATCACATGTTAGAATGGTGAGCAGGTTAGCAATCTGCCTCATCATCCTTGGAGCTGTGGGTTGAAAAGAAAAAAGCTGTGTCTTTTTGGTCAGGGGAGAAGAGAGCCCTGTGAGGTTGAGAAAGAGGATGAGCATGGTCAAGGGTGAGTCTTTTGACCTTGGTACATCATGGGATTCAACAGCAAAGTTCACACAAAGGTCTGAAACCTAAAAGATTCTAGTAAATTTATTTCATCTAAGTTGCTGAGGGTCAACTGAATGGAAAAACAGGATCTCATGATTCAGACCAGGTGTCACAGCATATGATTTACTTTTCTTTGTCTAATTACATGGTGTGTTCCCAATAAATCAGTATGAAAATATAACAGTGGGTTACAAATAACAAAACATCAGAAGTAGACCATTTATAAGATGCAACAAAAATACAATAAAATACTTGCACTGTTTTGGTCAAATGCAATGAAAATGTAAGAATTTAGATTTTAAAAAATATAGTTATCAAGTTTTCACCTTTTTTTCAGCTTTCAAAAGGACAGTTTTGATGCAATAGTTTCATCTGATGTTTATCTAAATTATTCTGCTGAGCTCACTGTCCTCTTGGCTCAGATTATTACATTATATACACATTCATTTAAATAAAGGTGTAACAGATACAACAAACAATACTAAAAATACAGCAACAACAATATTAAAAATAAAAAACCATGATAATAATAAATAATAATCAGTAATAACAACATGAGATGACAATCAGAAAGTATCTAATGAAAACAATAATAATAATAGCCTTGCAGTGTTGGCCTGTAAATGGGGCTTTATTAATTTGTACAAAGGGACCTTTATTGCACGTGAAAGAGAGGAGAGAATAAGTCATTGTACTCTCCTGCTGCTTTATTTCCTGACTGATGTTTCACAGTGTGTGGGAGGACTAGGACCTTATAGCTATTACATGCTGTCATATAAATAAGAGTATCCATACTGTAACTTCAGTGGTGATAAATGGGAAATATTACATGAGAAACAGGTAGCTTTGTAATTTTATGAAGGGCTGTAAATATTGTTAAACTGGGCACAGATAGTCTGAACAGTGCTGGAGAATTGAGTCATATCAGAGTGTGATGCTCTATTACTCTGTGTAAACAAACAAGTTACATTTACATTTGTTCACATACATCCTATATTGTATGATATTAGTGTTTTGACCTTATCTACTATAGCCTTATCTGCCATACTGCACAAGTCAGTCTGCTGCTGTATGTTAGTGTTTTATCTGCAATGTGACTTTAGCACAACCACTGATGAATTCACTAGCACACTTTCCTCAGTAACATTGTCTGTAAGGCAACCATTTAATACAGATAAATAAAACTGGCTTGACATCATATTATTTTCAACTGGTAAGGAGAATTTCTATTTTGTAGTTGTAGGCCAGGCTTCTGAATCATCTAACATGTAGATATGTAAGTACATCTCTGTGTATGATATTTTTGTGCATTGCAGTCACTGAAAGTTGTCATGTTGCTCCTTGGTGACTCCTATGGAATCAGAGCCCAACTTTAATGCCTGTAGACAAACAACAGCATTTCTAATCAGAATAAATGCAAAATAATGAATAAATAATGATCAAGCTTTCTTAAATGTTTCAGTAGATGTCAATTTGTTCAGTGACAATCCATGTATCCCTGTGGTCCTTCAGTTAAGAAGAAACACCAGTCCACTCAAAAAGACAACTTGTCCCTGTGTTTGTTGTCATTTTTTTGGTGGTTGATTAATCAACATTTTGGTGATCTATTTTTATAGTGCCACTCAAAATTAATGTAGCCATATTTGTTTTAGGGTGTACCAGCAGAGATTCAACCTTCACATAGCCAAGTCAGCTGAGTTGGTTATCTCATCAAACATTTCTGTGGTTGCACTGGGACTGTGTACTGCGTCATCAAAAGATTTGGTGGTGGTAACGTGAGTTATGATAATGAACTGATGTCAAGTCAAAACCCCAGTGATAACAGTGACAATGCAAATACAGTTTGCTGTAATGGTTTCTGACAGTTTGTGCAGAAACTCTGGGTGTGCAAACCGACTATTGTATCAGTTGTCTGCATGGCTGGTCTCAGATAATCTTATAGGTGAAGATGAATATGGAGGTCTCAAGCTGACACTTGTAGTCTGTGCTTGAGAGGCCAGTCGGTTGTACTGTATTGTCAGATTCTTAGTAACCATGGTAAGGAAATGAGAATTTTACTCATGGATAAACCTCTGGTTGAAAATTCCTGCAGTCAGCATGCTCATTGCATGCTTCTTCAAAACTTGAAATGTATGTGGCATGTTGTGATAAAAGTACACATTTTGAGGTGTGTGTGTGTATGTCATTTACAATGTATTTAATTTCATTTAATATCAATTTCATTCTTAGATTTTAACTTCTGCACAGTTTTATGTTTAATATTGCTTGTGTAAGTTTCGTGCTTGCTTGTGGTGCAAACAGGCAGAAAATGGAGAGCCCAGGTAGGCCTGGAGGTAGCTGTGTCCCACACAGTAGAGGAGGAGCAGACCAGCAAGATGGTGGGCATGCAGCAGCAGGGAGCATGGACAAGGTGGGAGGGGGCACTGGACAGGAAGGTATCATGGGCTGAGATCTGGCAGGCAGAACCCCAATGCATCCAGTTCTTGGCTCAAGCTATATATGATGCACTGCCTAGCCCAGCAAATCTAATCTGGAGATTCTCCTGCTTGTTCCCTGTGTCTCAGGAGAGGTTCAGTCGAACACATCCTCAGCAGCTGCCCGAAAGCACTGACAGAGGGCGGCTATAGCTGGCGGCACGACCAGGTGCTGAAGGCAGCTGCTGAAGCCATCTCCAGAGCCGTTGCCTACCTCAACAACAGCAAGCAACACCAGGGCAAAAGGAACATCGCCTTCGTCAGGGCTGGAGAGCAGACTCAGCCACAGCCCAAACCAGCAGCTGGCCTTCTCACCTCAGCGAGGGACTGGGCCATGATGGCCTCTCACTGTGCAAACTTTACAGACTGCTAGGCATCACAGGGGCTACAAAAAGGAAAGCCATCAAGAACACCATGGAGGCAGCAGAGAGACAACCTTCATATGGCTTTGGATCAGGAGGAGTGACCAGTGGGCTAATGCTGCTGGGACACAAGCCAGGGTCTGATCAACCCTGGCTGGGTCACCTGAGGGAGAGCGTATGATGTTGAAAGACCCAAAACGCTCCATGATCTCTCTAGGGTGTATCTTTTAATTGATTTTTATTTTTATTCTTACGAATTGTCAGATGTGCCTAAGATGATAGTGATCTTAAATTTGGTTGCGAAATTCTCTGGGCAAATATTTTCATAATATGTAACTACTACATTAATTTAGCAATAAAAATTTTAAATTAATGTCCATCTATTTTGACCACATTTGAGCATCAATTAATGTAAATGTAAACACAGAGTCCATCTCCAATCCCTTTATTGAAATCTTGTACTCTGCACAGAAAAAACACCCTTTTAGGGCAGTAGCTTTATCTTGGACGTAATTCCTTAGTTGATGATTCCAGACAATTATGAATGGATGAACCTTAAAAAAGAGTTCTTTAATGATGGCAATTAAGGCTCTTTAAATTGAAATTAGTAAGACTTACTAGGCAAAGTGACTTCATAAGAACAAGATCGACATATTCTAGACAAAGATGATTAGAAAGAAAGAAATGGTTATCAAGCAAACAAATTAATTTTAACTATGAAGTAGCCCAGCAATAGCCCCATAGTAACCTAACTGGTTCTCCTGTTAGTGTTAATAAAGTATCCTTCATTCTAGCTCTGTGTGCTGAATCTGCCCCCTCAACAACTAACATTTGCGGTTAGATTTTTGTGATTAAGTTCTGATCTTGCAGCTGCCATCACCTATAGTACTAAAATTTAAAGTGTGCACATTTTTTTGGCCTTTTTTTCAGTTTGGCTCAACCTGGCTCCATTTGTAGCATTATCCTCCTCTATTCTTTCTTGTTGATTAAAAAAAATACTATAAGTCAAGACAGAAGCAGTTTATGACTGAGAGAATTAATTTAAAATTACACTATTAAATGGACTGAGTGAAAGGACACTTAGGGCGCAGTGATGTATTTATTTAATACATCATCACTATCCTGTTCAAATCAAATGTGTTGCATCTAAAGAATGTAAGGGTAACTCAATTGTAACAAACTCTTAAGACAAAAAACACATAAAAAAACATCATAAAATCTCTTCACTTCTGTTTTGCGTTATCATTAAATATTGCTCTGAGCAGCTTGTGTCCTTGCAACAGCAAATGTTTTGGGGCACATTACAGTGTTAAATGCTGCCACCATGTGGACTTAACATATTTCAAGTCAGTGGATGTTTCACTGACTCAAAAATATTCACCACTATTCTAAAGTAATCCCACCCAAAAGACACATGAGCCAAATTACAGTTTTCATGCACTTCTTTAATATATCAGTTTTTCATATTCACAACAAATACATTAAGCTCTTTTTCCTTATGATACAGCCTTAAATATTTTTACACTTAACCATTTTTCTCAGAAGTCTGCCTATCAAAATTTCTTTTAATCTTTGTCTCTTCATTTGAAACATTTTATAATTTGTTACATTTGTAGTCTCCATGCCTCCTAGCAAACTGACAGTATTTCCTTTGTACAACTATTTACATGTGAAAAAAACCCCAAAACAAATCTCCATAAAGTTTTTTCATGATAGTTCTCATTTCAAAGGAATTGTTGGGCTTAAGGTGCAGGCAAGGAAGAAAAGGGGGGAATGTCTAAGAAGAAAAAGGAAAATAAAATTAGAGAAAGGCTAAAAAAGTTTTAGAGAAAGAAGAGAGACAAAGGATGTGTGGTGAGGTCAGAGGTGGGTGGTGGAGTGGAGAGCTTAGGTGATGGAGCTCAGTGTTTACTCCGGTAGATTCTATGAGGGTCTAGCAAATACACACCTGTGATAATTTCCTCACAGAAAATAAAGATCTGTGAGGAAAATAAATACAGCGCTTTGAGGGACATAACCGTTCACTTAGGCATGTCCTGTCATGTGAGCAGCCAGCAATTTGAAAATGTGAACAGTAGGTCCCAGTACTATAGACAACTACCACTGCTATCTTATTGAAGGAGGACACTGATGCCTGCATAAGAGGACTAAGGACATGTGCTACTTCTAGCATAACAATGATCTGGGTGCCTCTGAACTATGGTTTTTGAAAGGTGGCCTTGATATTCTCTACCTTTGAAACAGCAGATGCCAAGATCAAAAACTTTAAAAATAAGATAGTGAACAAACCTTGAGTTGAGATTGTTTAACCAGCCTCTCTTTCAAAAGTCAAGCATGAACACTCAGGCTTTACATTTAAGCTGATATAGACAAGAAGTCTGAGTGCCCAGACTTAATTGAACTTAATAATGGAAATCCACATTTCCAACTGTGTAAAGTCAATGTGTTTAACATGTGTAGGTGTGTATTGTAATCAATGGGCCCTGGTTGTCCATTGTTTTAAGGTGTAAATCAAGTGACATCAACATCCTTTCCTTTAGTTTGGAAGCAAACTGTGTTGAATTTCACTCCACTGTTTGCTCTTTCCATGTCTCATATACCTGCCTACTTACTGTGTTATACATGCATTTTAAGAGAAAAAATCATAAGTCTGACTTTGTTGTCAGAGTAAAGTCGCAAATCTTCTACAAAAACCCAGACATTAAAATAAAATTAAAAAATCAAGATGCAGTTATATCCTCAAGGGAGAATTCTTGGGGAATAAAAGGTCCAAACACAGCAAAAGCATCTGACATACGCATCAGAGCACCTATTGTTTTGAACAGAGTCTAATTATTAAATACAAAATTCAGTTTTTCTGAATATTTGAAGAGGTTTCATTGTTGTAAGGGAAATGAAATAATGTTCTGGAACAGTGGAGAGATGAAGAAAAGAGATGGTCAAAGCAACATCACACCAGATTTAAAGTGAGACTGTTGAGGAAGCATGCACGTTAGTATGTGTGCTTGTGTATGTAAGTTTGTCTAGGGATACTGTGCCACCATGGCAGAATGTAGGTATTACATATAGTTACATTTTCCTAAAACACTATTGGTTTTATGGGGTTGGCACTTTAAATCTAATGTCTGCACTGTGTCATGGGACTAGTAAGTGAGAGGTATCAGTTGTTGCTTTCAGTGCATTTGGGCTGCAAGACTTTAATCAGAATTGGACAAAATTTGGTTAGAATTATGGGTTTGTTTGTTTTTTTCCCTAAAACTTTATATTTTCATGACATTAAGCATTTCAATGTAGTCATATCTCTCGTGATTAGTCCAGTCTCCTTCACAAGTCAGATGAGTTAAAATGTCTTCTGTGAAGGTCAACAATATGTAATGTCAGGTTTCTTGAGATGCCATGTAAAGCTGTTAACAGAGCAGCATCTCCACCGAATCAGAGGCTTTAATAGCAGTATGCTTTATTTAATAAATTGCCTACATTATATTTGTATAAAAAGTCCATCACTGACCAGTGTATCATGTGGAAGTCAAATACAGGTAATAGACAGATGATCATGGAGTACACCAAACCAAACTCTGTGGAGCCCTTTTCTCCATAAAGTCTACATTTGAAATCTCACCCTTAAGCAGCTGCCTGCTACTAGTTGGTCTTTAGCGCCAGGTGCTAGCAGTTATTTCTGAGAGTGCCCTCAAAAACCAACAAACTCACAATTTTGCTCAACAAGTAAATCCACAGCATTTGACAGACAAAAAGGCACATTTAAAAAAAAAGCACCATGTGACCCTTCCAACATGGCTGACACTGGCAAGCACTATTTATACATGACTAGATATAATAATAAACCTTCAAAGTGGCTAAAATCAATTGTTCTTTGTCAAACCATAAAAAATATACTAGTTGCTTTATCATCAATGTATTTATAAGTGTAAAAGTTGTGTTAAAAGCTTGTTGTAGCTGCCTCAAAGTGTCAGTTACTGCAGGTTTAAAGCAGTGTTCATTTATGGTTAAATTCATTAATAGTAGTAATGGATCAGGTGTTAGCAAACAAGTATTTAATTACACATCCAGCAAATGCATATCAATGTTAGCATTTATTTGCAGCCTTGATTCTTGTCACCAGATGAATATTAGGTTAAATATTTACTCTCTTTTTAGTTATGGTTTAGTTTCCACCAACTCCTGTGAAAAAAAATCTAGCTCTTAAGCTGCTAAATGCCCCACAGATATGACTAGTTAGTCGCTAACTTTGGGCAGGTAGTGTATAGTAACTGTCATAAAAACATTTAACAGAGTGGGAAATACTTTTGCTACTTGGTTTCGTCTTCTCTTCTGGATAAGTTAGAGTAAGTGGTGTAGGTTTTTTTTAAGCCTGTTTGATCATCAGACTGCTCATGTTTCTACCCTGTTCTCTATCGATGCAACATATCTACATTATCACTAAAGGGGGGGGGGGGGTTCTTTTTGAAACCATTTTGTTCATCTGCACCATGGCTGTTTTCCATATTAAAAAAAACTGTAGCATAGATATTAATGACCAGCAGCACAGGACATTTCATGAACAATGCTAGAACAAAAGGCACAGCCTATTGTGCTTATATGCATTTAATTTGAAATTGGAATGGATCATTTATGATCAATTGCTTTTTTTTCCGTATTAAAACAGTATTTTAGGCCTTTGGAGCAAAAAGTGCTAGTGTGTTCCCAGATCTTAGCAATTAGTTTGACAACTACAATGACAAGAATATTGATCAAGAAAAACAACATTAACAGTTCATAGTAAACTTGGAATTATCCTTAATTCAATTTAGCTTAGTTCCATCATTGTTGCCATGCAAGAAGGCCATACAAAATGCACCTGTATATTGTGAATAATGTCACCATCACCACAGACCACCCAACAGCACATGGACTTTATGTACCTTGCCTTAATCAGCATGTATCAGGCTTCACACAGACTTTGGTTTGGCTACTATTCAAATATGAATCACTCTTTGGGACATGTTTTTTCTGCACTCTTAACATTCGTATTTTGATGTTAACAAAAATTTTATTTCTGTGCACGCTGTTCAGTTGAGTTCAGAAAATTTAGATCTAATATTTTTAGAATTTTTTGGTTTGAAGATGTATTTTTTGTTTTGATGGAGCAAGGCTAACAAATGGACCCTGACCCAGGGCTACAGACTGACTCAAGACCTTACAGGTGATCACTGCATGACTCCTCCATCTCTTTCGGAAGGAAAAACGAACTCACTGGATGGCAGAATATCTTGTTAGCCCTTTTTGAGGCGGGAAAAAGAGCCAGGTTGGTGAAAAACTCAAAACAATTATTTCTTGCTCACTACATAATGCCTTACAGGGGTGACTCTTAGAGTAACACTCGGTCACTTTGGACCTACATGACAATTTTTCCCACCTTGCAAGTTGCTACAAAGATTATATATTCAAGAACAGCTTTTGCATTAAACATGCTTTTGTAACATATTTTATGAGCTGTGCACAGTGACTAAAATACCATCACTACAAGGAGTGGTAATCTAGGACCCTGATAAGTAGGCTGTTAGCAAAGGCTGTTCTGGGTCAGGGCAAGCACTTCTTCCCTTTTTTGGGCTAAACTAGTCCAAATTTGTTCCAGCCCCATTACTGTCCACAAGATGGGAATGGTGGGTAAGATGAAAAACAAGTGTACAAACAGTAATAACATTACTGTGTGTACATGTGGTGGTGGTGGTGGTGAAGGGGGAATGATGGGATGATGAAAGGATATCTTGATCCTTGATGAATATGAAGAACCATTCTGTCAGTGTTTGGATGGACACACAACTGTATGCACTACCTTCACGGCATCCAATTACCAGGCCAATAGTCTCGTTCACTCAACTCTTATCACTGTAGGTATGGTGACATACTTGGCTTTATCAGCCCTTATATGACAACTGAGCCTTCCCAGCAAAAGTATTCACAGTTTAGCCTCTACAGATGACACATGCATTGGAAATTGAATTTTGGGTCATCAGCTCTGTATGTCACAATTTATTCTTCAATAAAAAATGAAAGGCAAGTCGCTAATTTGTTTCGCTCCATCTTTACAAAGTGCAAGTACACAAGTCACAAAGACTGAATGACTAAGCGTCAAAAGAAAGACTGATAGCTTCAAATAAAGTGGTTTAAAAAAAACAATGAAACAAAACAAAACAAAACAAAAAAAATCACATAAATAAGTAAATATCTGCAGGCCTGCCTGTACAGAAAAAGGCAAATAGACAAAAAAAAACAAAAACAAAAAAAACCTGTAATAACATCTACAACCCTTACCACTTACTGGAATGAAAAAAGTACAGGTGCATGTGTATAAAGAAAGTAAAAGGTGTGTTTGAAAGAATATTTTCAAGACTGACATGACTCAGAACCAGAGGACCACTGGTCTTTTCAGCAGGTAACGGTGCAGCCCATTTGTCAGAGGCTGCAAATGTAATGTCCTATTTTAAGCCAAGTGCAATATGAAAGCCACATGATCAAGAAAAAAAGGAAAAGAATAAGAGAAAAACAATGACACGACATGCACTTGGAATAGATTTGTTGCAAAGATGCTGTGTAACAACTTCAAAGCTTAGAGCCACAAGAACTGTACACACTCAACAGCTCAGTGTAAATGCTGGGCAGCAGCTTGGCTTAAACCAGGCTCTTTAAACAGAAATACTCCTCTTGTGTAGCTTACATCTCAAAAACAAATCTGCAAATATCCTTCTTATAAACAGCTTCTCTTCTGGAAATCTACAGATAAAACACTTCATCTCTGTATTGTCATGAAATCCTTCAAAAAGGCAAAGCGTCTCAGGAGCAAAATCTTACTGATACCTCTAAAGCTCACTGGTGAACTTCTATAACCTTTGTGGGTTTAGATCAAGCCTTTTAAATCAAATGAAACCCATTACATTTAGCCTCAATCGCCATGTTGGCTGAACAGTGCAGGCTCCACACTTTTCTATACAAAATCTATTGAAAGAACCTCTTCAACTGTTTTCATGTGAAAGTTTTGAAACGTTTCAGTGGTACAGCAAAATCTGTCAGTAGATAATTTTATTTAACTGTTGCTGTTTCATCACAGGTGTTGGATTTGTTGTGGGTGAACGAGAAGATAAAATACAGTATTTTGCAGAATTAGGTCAGCATTAAGCTTGAACAGACCAAAAAAGCAAACGCCTGTGCAGTAAAAAAAACAAATGACAAAAAACTCAGCAGTCTTTGCTAAGATCTTGAAAAAAAAAGGAATAGATCTGTCTTTCAAGTCATCTTCCTTCAGGGTTTAACCCTGCTGAGTAACGTTGAGCTCATCTTGGGAACAGGCTAACATCTGGCCTTCCATTCCAACAGACAGTTGTGAGGCCTCCCCTCCTTCCACAAGTAGAGGTCTGCAATTCAGCGGCCAGGTCTCTAAAACACGCTTTACCTCACCTGCACAGAAAATGAAGGGATGAGTAGTGCCCAAAGCCTCAACTTCTCTTGGCCTTTGACCTCTGTCTCTCCTCCCACTGTCCGTCATCCTTTCCCAACAGCAGGCAAGGCAATTTGTGGAGTTTGCCATCTTCTCCTGAAACTCTATTGGTATGGATATCTTTGTGTCTTGTTTTTTTCTCTTTTTTCCCTTTTGTGTCATTCAAGTTTCTTTCTTTTTTGAATTTTATTTTTCCCTAATTCAGTTTGGTCTTTCACTGTGCCTGATGGACAGCTTTTTGTTGGAAGGATCCAATAATGCTGCCTTCTTCAGGTTGACAGACAAAGGAAAAAAGCACATTCTTTGAGACTATTTGTTTTTCCAGTAATGAATGAATCCTTGTATGGAGAAGAGACTTTTGAGAAGTGACGAGGGCTTGAACTGTTGGGATCTTCAGCACTTACTTGAATGCTGAAAACTCTCCTGAAAATAAAGGTAAAGAAAATTCTATTTTCAAAGGCACATTTTACACACATGGCTATCATGGTTTCTGCAGCAGCATGCCAACCCATGCTCAGTGCTAAGTGGGACTGTCATTTGTTTTTCCTCAGTTTCAAGCACAGTGAGCCAGAATACACTAACAACAATCAGCTGTCTGTCTTTCCAGAAGTAACATGTTAAAGCTTTAATCTGTGATGTAAAAAGCCATGTCTGAAACACTGTAAGAGAAGATGTGTCCAATTTTTGACTTGTGCTGTAAATTTATTAAATTTTTGCATCATTTGATTTGTTTGGCCACTTGAAATCGTAGAGCAAACTTAAATCTCAGCACTGAACTTATTTATGCATCTTGCAGACACAAAGCAACAATTAAATTAGGTTCATCACATGTTGCCCTATCAGCAGTACACTCAATTTAATCATGCATATTTTTGTATATAATCCCTTATTTTTTTTTACAATGTTTGTGTGTCTGTTTGTGTTCCCGTGAAGATGGAAAATTTAGTAAATAACCATTCAGACCATCATGAGATACTAATAGAGCCTTTTGGGTTGAGAGTGGAATGATTTTGAGTGGGGCACCCTGGAATCTTCAAATTACAGCACTTCACATTCATAGACCAGAACCATAAAAACCTCTGTGAATGTAATGCAACCAAATACAAAAATGCATGCAATACTTACTTAATCTTTATGCAACATAGTTTTTCAGTTTTTGATTGAGGTAGTGTCACAGAGTAATGTTTTCACAGACGTATGAATTCCAGTGGCTTCAATACTGCTGTGCTTTTGTCTGATGATAGGTGATTATTGGTGACTGACTTCCTAGGAAGATGTTTGAATATATGTTGTTTTAATGAATTTAAACTGAATTTCTTTTAACAAGAAGAAACCGACATTCGCCTTTATGGAGCAAAACATTACATATACCTTTCAGAATTCATAATAATGATGATGAGGTCATACACTGGACCATGACTATTTGCCTAACTAGGACTCTACTACGCTATAAGTTATTGCTGGGCTCATGTATTTGATTGCAATGCTGTGACACATCTCTGCATGTTAAAGGAGTCTGCTAAAATAATTTTTCAAACCTTATGTCAGTCAAACCCTTATTTTCCTAGAGGATTTATTCAGCACAGAAAAGCCTGTGTGTACGTGTTCACATTTATTCTTGTATTTTAAGTTTTACAACTTTACTTTAAAGTCACATTAATGTAATGAGAAGACTACTATGATGACTAATTTGTCTATGAGCTCACCATAGCCACCGGCCTGGATAGGGGTTTTGGGTGAAGCGCAGGCATACAAGCTGAAGTCCTCTGTCTGAAACCCAGCTCGGTTTAGTGAAGGCTCTGAGGCGCTGCGGTGGATTTTGGGTAATGAGCGAGCCAGCAGCTCGATGGATGCCAAGATCTGACAGAACACATAGTACAGCAAAGAAATCACCAGTCAGAATCAGTTAGGTCCCCATTCACAACAAAAACAACCTAACAAAAACATACCACTGTTGTGCACTGCATTCTTCTAGTGGCAATGCTAATCAATTTCCCCTTTCATACTCTGAATGAACATGTAAAATTTAACAGGAAGCAAATAAAAAGCAAAGATATCCAACCTCTAAGAAACACTTTTGATTATCTCCAACCATGACTTACTGAACAAATTACCAGGGTTTTCACTTAACTGTAAATTGTCAAGAAACCAAATGAGGTCACTGATGTCTAATCCTTGGTAATGCAGATGTATAAAAACATCTAATCTCTCCTTTACAAGTCTGCCTGGCAGTGCCACATTCATGCGTTCATGCACATTCAGAGACAGGGGTCAGCTGGTCTCAGGTCTCCAGGGGTCCGTTTCACAAAGCAGGTTCAACAAACTCTGAGTCTCACCCTGAACTCTGAGTTGATCTACTCTGAGACAGGAAACTCTGAGTTTTCGGTTCCAGGACAGCTGATCTGAGTTAGTTTGATCAACTCGGAGTTGTTTCACCTGGAGT
>JAPZDZ010000015.1:555861-568559 GCA_029783805.1 Acanthurus tennentii
ACCGTTTGCAATGTTATTTTAGCGCCACTTCCTGAAACTACGGGAGCTGGCAAGGCACAGACCGTGTGTGCGTTAATTGCGCATCAAAAAAATTAGTGCCGTTAAAAGGAGTTTGAGTTAACGCGTTATTAATTAAACCCCCCCTCCCCCCAAAAATAAACAAACAAACATAAAAGTAAAATTGACTTTAACTTTAAAGCTAAACTTTCAATCTCTGCTTTGTAACCATTTGCAATGTTATTTTAGCGCCATTTCCTGAAACCTCGGGAGCTGGCAAGGCACAGACTGTGTGTGTGTTAATTGCGCGTTAAAGAAAATTAGTGCCGTTAAAAGGAGTTTGAGTTAACGCGTTATTCATAAAAAAAAACAAAACAAAACAAACAAACAAACAAACATAAAAATAAAATTGACCGTCTTATATACATGACTGGTAAGATGATGCCTACAGGATGCATACTGTTTCCGTACTTTCTGCTTATGATCTGGAAACACTATTAAGCTGGTCTTACCATGCCATTTTCCCTTGAAGACAGTTCCAAAGGATCCAGAACCTATCCTCTGACCGAGAGTTATCTGGCCCTCAGGGATTTCCCAGTCGTCACTGGAGTCCCGTCGCCCCAGGGTTTTCTGAACCACAAGACACATAGTCAGCATAATCACACAGACACTGAACTTTAGAAAAATATTAGTATCTGTGACAACCTCTCACCATTTTATTGCGGTCCTCAGATGAAGACGATGACTTACGCTCCCTCTGTTGGCATGGCGACTTCTGTGGAACCTTGACATTGGTAAGAGAGCCAGGTAAAGAGGCCGGAGGTGTGGCTGACAGCCCTGTGGTGGAGCCTGGAGGGTGATCGAGAATGAAGAAAAGAGAAAAACAACAAAAGAGAGGTCAGGTGGAGAGAAAACAGGTATAAAAAAAGAGGGTGAGAGAAAAGAGAGGAGCAAAGAAGGCCTGGGCTAGGACAGGGATTGAGGCATCCTTATCAGTTCTGTGTGTGTTTGGTCACATGCAGAGGAGAAGTGAGGTGGTGCTTGATTGGATGGCAGTTAATAGTTTAATAATTCCCAATTTACAAAGGCCATCTAGAACATGTTTAGACTGACTTAGTATGAACAACATTTTGAATTAGTTTAGACAAATAGGATTCATATATACTTCTTTAAAATTTGTTGTTTCTAGTTATGTGCCCAGTTAAGGCATGCAGTATTTAGATTTTATCTATGGTCACTGATTTACTGACATTATTTTAGTGAGTTAGCCAAAATAAAAAAAGGAACTGTGAGCTGCCCAAGGTGCAACAGTCAACAAATACATTTGGAAACTTTTGCTGACCTTTACAAAGGTTTAGATGCATACAGTTTATGATATGATGCCAGCTTAAATAACAATATTACATAATATCCAATTAAGGTAATTATAAGCTTGTTAGAGTCAGTTTAGTTCATACGGGCATGATTTTGTATCATTTCCTTCAATTTTATAAAATGAGTAATACTTTATAGCTATGCAGATTATTTTATAGTGACTCTACACACATGCAGGTAAGCATATCACATCATCTAAAAACTGAAAAAGAAGTATCATATGTCTTGAACCATGAAAAAACTCAACAGTTACCTGATTAATTGTTTCCTGTGCCTCTCAAAAAACACTGAGATCTATGCTTTGTAAAACTTCTGCAAACACAATGAAGTTGTAAATGCTATAGGTGAAAATGCAGTTAGCTAGCTCAAGCTAGCTATGTTTACTTTTTATGTTTCATGTTAATCTTTGATATAATGATCAGAATATTAACTTATTTTGCATACTCAGAGCTCTATTAGAGTCATCTTTTTTGTTTAAGTAATTGTACTTGAAGCTGTATAGATTTTCAGTTGTGATCCCCCCATCGGCTAAATTGTCATGAGCATTACACTGTTTAAAAGCTCTGACTCTGGACTGTAGGACTTGTGGTATTTTGAAGGTATAAAGTAGAGTGTCTTGTTAGCCTAGCATTAACATTTGCTCAGGCAGCTATGGTGCCGAACCAAATCCCCACCCAAACACAGGTAGTGTCTGATTAGAGTACACCCGAGATCTCTGTGTAACCTGTGACCCAAATGTGTGGTAGCGTGAGCATGTAAGGGAATTAAAGAAGAAAGAGAGAGAGAAAGAGGGAGACACACAGTGGATGTGAAGGGCAAGGGCTGGTGTGTTGGGAGTGGGGGGGTGGTGGGAGGTGAAGGACACGGGAACACACAGAGGCCTAACTACCTCGGAAAACAGGCTCGGGCTCAAAATCAAACACTATGTCATTGGGGTAGGAGTATAGGAGGGGGCTTGAGGTCCGTGTTCGGTGCTTCCTCAAGCAGCGGGCAGGGTGGGTCGGGGGGGCTGCAGGGCAAAGAGAAACAGACAGACCATCACTGCTACTCACCCTGCCCCTCTCACCTCTAACTAACAACTATTTTTGGCTACTGCTGAGCTTTTGAATAGAAAGTTCTACTACACCGAATTTTTAACATTTTGGCCAAGCTATGTTTGTCAGGTTTTACACTACTAAATTTTACAATCTAAACTTAATGATATATATAAAATTTCAGAGTTAAATTTTTGGAAATAATCTAATTTTGCTATCTTTCCAGATTTGAGATGAGAAGATCAACATCAATTTTGTTTGTTTACACAAAAAGTGGTTGACGGCTCTAACTGAAGTTCAAAAATGCCTAAATCAAAATTTTTTTATCTTGTTTGTTCAAATCAAAAACTGAACTTGAATGAAAACAAAAAAAACTACTTTGCATAGCACCTTCCTAAAAATTAACAAGCAATAATTTGTTGTTTAGCAGTGATGTCCATTAGAAATCTGAAATGCTGACCATTCTGAAGAGAAGACAACCAATGTGTCTGCTTGTGCTGTCCAGTGTTGCTCTTTTTTTGAAATTCCCCTTATTTAGCTCTCTACAGTTCCAACTTGTAAGCTCCAGCTGATACCCTGTGTCTAAACTACAATCACTGCAGTAAGAATAGAAACACTTAGGAGGAGCTTAGCCAGGCACAACAGCACAGAAACCTTGGACCACATGTGAGTGTGTTCTCAGCTACCCATCTGAGTGACTTCTAGGGTACAGGACTAAACAGAAGTAACTCAACTTTTTGGATCTGAACTCCACACACACACAAAAAAATTAGAGCACGCAGACGTGGGATGGTGGGAAAACAAAACAAAACAAAGTACACACAAAAAACAATCAAACAAACAAACAAAAAAAACTAAAACCCTGAATGATCCAGACTTCCTCCATTGTGATCCTTACCTCCATCTGATCTTGGTAAGCCTTGATCCCGAATCAGGTCCTATAAAGATGAAAGAAGCAAAATTAATGACATGAACTGCTCACAAACACTATTTACCATACTGCACTGTTCACTGCACAATTTACTCTGGCTACACTCTCAGAACTATTGTAACATTGGGGTTGTCTTTTCACTAAATTAGCTCTGGTGCATTAATCAGTTCCTTCTAGGATTTTTAGTGCAGGTGGAGTTAAAACATCTTCAGGTCTCCACTTATATTACACCCAGAGACATGAGCAAAAATGGAAGAAATCAAACTGGAGACCCTGGTGAGCTCAGTCTGAGCTGTTACACAAACTAGGACTTTAACTTTTCATAAGCTAACATATTTGCTTTTGTGGAAATGTTAATATAAGGTATTCACATTTTACAGAGACAGCAAACAGCCTTACTTAAAAAAAACTACACTGAACTAAGAAATTGAGCTGAGGCAACAAAAAAATCATTTGATTCATTCAAACTTTTGTTTTTACACAATGTGTGCAAAATGTCTGCATTGCAAATATTGAGTTGTGGACAATAATGTAAACTGTGAAGAGAAAAGCTAGCAGTTTGTGGCTCTTTGATGAACCCAGGAGTCTCTCAATCCCACTTGAAAGCTGCTCTAAATTTCTCAGTCACGTCTACAGAAGAAACAGACTGAAAATGGACCATAAACTGATATAAGCTCTCAGCTTGTGTTTGTTGACAAGGTATCATCCTGATTTTGAGAGGTGAAACCAAGACAGCTGTGTGAGCAGAGTGATGATTTAACTTTGTTCAGTCCCTGCCATGTAGCCAGTCAGATAAGGCTAACTAACCAGCTGCCCATGGACATCAGTCTTGGCTAGTACCATGAGTAGGTGAGACCTTTTTGCTCTGTCAGTGCTGAAGCTGAATGTGAAAGCATGTCTGTTCCAAAGCTATGGGGTCCTTACAATTTATGGCTGCGAGGGGTAACCTGTAAGTTTTGCGATGAACCACCTTGAGAATTAGACAAATATAACTATAGCCTTTTGATGGTAGCTCCTGTTAGCAGACTCACATCGATGTTGACGGGCTCGATGGTATTGATATGGACATTGGGAGCAGAGGACGAACGATCGCGTTGGCCAAACTGGTTGCGGTGGTCCTCCTCGTTGGGCCGGAAACTGGGCGGGATAGGTATGGACTTGGACGGGGACACAGTGGTGTGGCATATAGACCTGGAAAGATTTAATTTGTTGGTAAAATTAAATATTAAATTAAAACATTAAAATTTGGTTCTTTTGCATAATTACATAGGTGGGGGGGGGGGTGAAACAACAGCTACTGTAAATTATGATTAAATTAAGAGTCCCTCCATGTTGTGTAGCAAAGAAAGACTAGAGAAGCACATTAGTTTGATAATGCCTCCTTATTTTATTCCTCAGGGAAGCAAGAGGTTTGAGGGCTCACCCAGTGGAGTCAGATGGGGGGAGTGACGGACAGGCCTCAGACACAGGGGTGGTTCCCTCTGAAGAGACCTCCTCCTGGGTAAATGGGTGATGCTCGAAGAACTTGGAAACTAGCAACAAGCTGCAAAACACATATCATCAAGGTTTCCTACTGAACAGCTAAATTATTTAAGAAATTATCAACATAACTTCACTTTACTCACTTGGAGTCTAATGCACATTTCAGAAAAAACAATATGGACAAAAATAACAGAGTTGTGTCACAGACAAAGCTTCAGGTATGAGTTACTGAACAGAGATGAAGAGTGGTCTACAGATCCCAAAATTTGTTATCACACATCAACATAAGACATTTAGTCTCCAGCACCAACTGACACCCACCAAAGTGACAATAACTTGGAAGAAGTTCCACTTGAGCACATTTTTAGACTTCATTCAGCTGTATCCAGAGACAACAGGCCTTATACTACTTTGTTCATACTACTTTTCAACGCATCAAACTGGGTTTTACTTGTATGTGAATTCTGCAGAGTTCTCATTTAAAAATTAAGAAATTATGTCAGTGTGGAAATACCCTGATTTATTTAAAGCCTTGTTTGGCCACACACTGAGTAAGTCGATGTATGTGCCTGATTAGATGAGTTGTAGAGTAAAGGTTTCTACCCTAACTAATTAGCACAAATATACTGCAGATTCATCTGCAGGCAACACAAGAGCACAGGAGTTTGCATGTTGTCCCCACGTTGCGTGGGTTTCCTGTGAGTTTCCCCTACCATCAAAAACATGTGTGAGAGGTTAATTCTCCAGTCAGTGCCCTTGCCCAAGTTACTGACTTAGATCTGGAGTTGGTCCCCAGGTGCTGAACGGAGGCTGCCCCCTGCTCCTCAGGGATGGGTTAAACGCAGAGAACATATTCTACTGCAAAATGTATATGGGACAATAAAATACAGCTTGACAAATTAAAATAAAGCCTTGTCTGTGTGGCTGGTTTTAAACAATGTTAGCATGAACCTTTGTGAGTTTTAAGAAGCCAATGACACAAAAAAGATAGTTTTAAGCCTTGTACAAAAACTCTAATCTGTCCTGCCTAAACTTTTGCTGCAATTTCCTCAGACCACATCCTCCTTTCAAACTATTTAAACAGTCATCCATTTATATATTTTTTTCTATAAATGAAAGCAAACCCAGTAACTGGCTTTCAATATACTTTATTATAATTAATATAACAATGCACATGGAGATGTCGTGTCAGACATACTGTGCCTTTCTTTCACTTAACTACCAGTCACACTCTTAAATGTGCAGCAAAACGCAATCTTATTTTCTATTTCTTTTATAAATAATAATACCTTCTTTACAACATGTTACTAACGAGGGCAACCATTCATATTAGACTGAGATGTTTTGAGATTGTAATTATGCTCTCTAAATATCTCAGTTGACCATTAAAAAACCCATATTGGTTGATCAGTAGAAATTATTTTTTAAGCATATCTAGATATCACAGTTTCAAAAAGGTAAGACTACCTAAAAGTCTGACATGGATTAAACAGATATTAAATAAATAAACAAATACATAGGTAATGTTGATTGCTGACTTTACTAAAAAACCTTCTCACCAAACAGTGAGGCTTGCAAAAAAAATACACTGTAGTGTCATATACCAGCAAATAGAACCATCCACTGGGATACACAGAGGCTCCTGTAAGTTTTGGACTGAGTTCACATGATTTCACATATTGTGGCTGACAAAAGAAGCACATTTTGGTCTCTTCTTGTCTCCTTGGCTTATTACGGCAGGAAAAAGGCCAATTTTTCCAAACATATGCGGTAACCACATCATATTACCAAATATAGGTAGAAAGATGGTAGTGACAAGTAGTAGTAGTAACAAGTGATGCATTAAGTGATGTAAAGTCTAATATCAAGTAGGTTTGATCTCAGACTGGCTATAGAACCATGGTCTCTCTCCTCTGTGTGACTTACTCCAGCTGGTCATAGTTGACACACATGAGGGGAACCTCTGTGCTGCAGCGCTGGTGGAACTTATAGCCACAGGTCTGACAGCGAAAACCCTGGAACAGTAGCTTTCTGCAGAAGTCACAGAAGGCAAGTGTGAAGAAGGTCTTCCGCACCTGTCAATCAAACACACCCAAAAGGACCATACAATCAGGACCGAAGGATGAGCAGCTTAATTACCATAATATGTTTATTGTCTGTCACTTGAGTAATTTAAATAGCCTAATTCTATTTTGAAATGAACTACTGAGCAACTGAGAAGTTGAAACTTTTAAGGTATGATAACATGAAACATAAAATGTATGACTCTGAGTATGAGGTCAGCTGTGTGTCATCATGTGTTCCAGCATAACAATGACAATTATCAATATAATACTGAACGATAACATAGCCATGCTGAACAGGATAACACATTTTCGTTAATACATCTCAACTATAGAAGTCTTAGCAAACTGAGATCAAGGAACGTTTAAATAAATTTTAAAGGTCAATTCAACATGATCCCTTCATATGAGATATGATTAAATCAAGAGAAAGGTGTTTGTTTCTCTATTTAGGGGCATGAGCTACATTACATCAACAGAACCACAAGATGTGAGGAGAGGCCCCATATGTGGACAGTGACTTCAAATGCAAACCAAGTGATTATATGACAACTCTAGTTGATAGCTTCATGGGGTGAATGACTGAAGAAGTTTATATGGAAAAGATTAAATTAAGTCACTCTTACATTTGAACAAAACTAAGTGTGAATCAAAAACTTAAAATTGTTGCTGTCTATTTGGGGAGTGTACACCGAAGGACTGAAGGGGTGTTTAAATTTAAGTTTTTGGGTATAATTGTAATATAGACAGGATAAATGTCAGTACAAGATCTAGCTGAGTTACAGACAAAACTAGCTATGTACAGGGCAAAAAAAATATTAGTATTAGTATTACCAGATAATTTAACCAAATTAGTTTTGTGTTATTAGATCAGAAGGACAAGACCCATGAAGGCAAATTTTACTTAAACCACCAACATGCACAATTCAACACTTTAAATGCAACACTTTAAATCAAATGTGTATTTCAGTGACAAACATCAAAATGTGGAATCCTTAACAGACTGGATTAAAGGGTTGTATAAATATCTTTCACTTTGACAAATTATAAACAATACGGATTAGAATAGCTTAGAAGACAAACTGGACTATATAAAGTGTTTTGGTAATGTAACTCCTTACTTGTTGGTGAACTTTTGTGTATGACACTTCAATTTTTTTATTTTTTATTTTTACTGTAAGGAAAGTGTTACTATAAGTTGTTAAGTGAATGTTAATTATAGTAGATTGGGCACAGGCAGGTAAAATGCTCTTTTTTCTGCATGTTTTTAATTTTTGATTGTGCACAATGACTGCAAATCACTTCTTAAATCACCTATTTATTATTTTGTTTAAATCTTAGAGTTGTGCATTACAATGAGTGAAGCAAATAAAAATTTAATGAGATGACATGAGATTTTGTCTAATTTTACTTACAAAGTTGTGTGTGGTGAGTGGCACATTCTCCAACACTTCTACATGTAACTCCTCGCCTGTCAACCAGGAGATGTCTGTATCCCAGCCAATTGGTTTCTTCTCTCTAAGACAAGAAGTGGAGATTTATGATAACCATGTACACCTCATACTGCTGTCAGTTTAACAATTATATCAAAAGTTTTGCAAACATGACCATGGTGGTTTCCGGCTTATCCTACAGCAGCAATGTCAAAGTTTCATTAATCAGTACAAACAGATACCGTTTAAATTGAGATGAAAGATTCTATTATGGTACACTGATAGTTCCAGTAAATGACTAAACACATTATTTATTTATACTGATAGCACTGATGCTCCTTAATAATTATTTTAGGAGCTCCACTAAAATCAGCATGTGAAACTATTCACATTTTTTCCATATCCTAACTGTTCTAGTGATAAATGATTTGGTAACAAATAGATTTTTTAAATTTACAGAAGTAGCAATGTGCTGGGTTTTTTTTGTTTTGTTTTTTGTATTGAAGGGACAAAATCACAAAAAGTCATTTTCCCTGACAGTCTACAGCTACTCAGAACACCACATATTGTAAAAGCAATAAATTGATAAATAAGTTTAAACATAAAGTGGAAAAATATAACTTCTTCATGAAGGAAGTTTTCTAAGTGTCCCAGAGAGTAACATACATTAGGATCAGACCAAAAACAGAAATCACAGTGTGGCTGTGCACAGAAAAATCAGGTGGGCCTAAATTGCACAAGAGGCTTTGACATTCATTCTTAAACAGTATCAGATTATGTTTAGGCACCAAGGTGAACATTAATAGTTTCACATAGCCCAGCATGGCTGCAACATCTCTACATATTTGCACACACATGCACACACACACACACACACACACACACAAAAACTCAGAGCCCAATCTACTATAATGTTAATTAATCCACACACAACATCGTCAAAAATCACGAGGACCAGCTACAGGAGAAGCGAAGATAACGGTGGTATGACAATTGACTCTTTAATTGAGTGGCAGTGTTGTCAGTGACCAATCGCCATAGAATACCTGATATAATCAGGCTTGGTAATGAATGAACTGCTTACGTGCTAACAGATTTGGCGTGTGTGTGTGTGTTTGTAGCTGAGCTAGACCAGGCAGCATTCCCTTTAAAAAGATCAGTGATAGTGACAGTGCCCTCATTTTTATAGTTAAACTTTGTAGATTTGGTGTGTTTTATGTAGAGCAAGAACTGCACTGGACTTTTAAACTGAAACACTGCTTTTCAATAATCATTCATTTAGGTCATTTAATAACTTAGAAGATGTATTTACAGCTTTGTATGCTTTGATTTAATTAGCACAACTCATGGTATTTGTGCCTAGTTTCCTTTGCTACTGTTTCGGAAGATGGAAGTAACAGGAAAACAGGCAAACAAGCTTTAAAAGAGATGCATTTCCTTTTTAAATAAGTCATGAGAGGGGATCAAATAAATGCTGAGGCAAAAAGTGGTTCATATGGATTTTTATGAGTAACTGCTGAACATAATGCAGCCTGACTATTCACACGTTCTACTGCAATCCCCTGTCATTGCAGAACAACAACATATTCACCTGCTTCGCATGGCCTTGTTATGACTGCAAGATCCATTACTCTTTTCGTCTTTTCTCTCTTTTTAATGAGCTGTATTGGAAAATGACATGTTATTAAATAGGCTGTACATGTCATTATCATTTCAAATAATCAAGCATATGGATAGACGTACACAGGTAACAATGAGCTAAGCTGCAGTAAATAATTTACACTTAGACGTAGCCTTGCACGGTAGCCTCATAAACCCCACATATGCGCACACTTCCATAAATAGTGGACAAAGCAACATCCATATAAAATCCAATTGTACACCAAACAAAAACAATACTCAATAAACCTAATAAAATACAATAGGCTAATACAGTCCCCAGTAATAAATTAGTTTACTCTTGGTCATTAAACAGTGTTGACACTGGCCTAGGATTGAAAACCAAAAATTTATTTCATTCAAGTCAAAAAATTCAGTCAGTTCTCCTTCAAATGTGAGTAGAGACAAAAGTTCAGTCTGTATGTATGCACTGCTGTCCTGATGCCATTTTTTATACAGTTGAGAGTTGAAAAGATCAGTAAAAGTAATCTCATTAGTAATGAAGTGACAAGAGCCTGTGGATGCTTTTCATTTTGAAATATGTCACAGGGGTTCTGTCAAGCACCTCAACAAGTGATGGATATGTACTGTCTCTACTGTGACCTCTTCCTTCAGCCATGGTACAACACCACTTAATCTGCATATATTATAGCCATGTAAGAGACTGTGCTAGAGGGCAGCACTACTATCTTATCACCAAAGGTGTTCGACCGAGGTAAGTGAACAACAAACTTGTACGTGTCCCCTTTCATACAAATGTTCTCTTTCTCTTGCCCTACTGATGTACAGACTGTAAGGTAACTGATTACTGCCGCTTTACAGTAACACTTGTGGGCAATTTACGGAAACAGGAAGTGTGATCTGGTTACAGCTCTTGATTAAAAAATAGATATGACAACTATAGCTTGCTCTCAATACAGAGATTTGCAGAATAATAATTTAATGCTATAAGTACTGTACTCCAAAAAGAGAGACAAAGTGAGGAGCTATACACAAGACATAACACAGACAAAAAGATTCTGTCTGTCCATGTTATGTCTAGTGTACAGCTCCTCACTGCCGCTAAGCTGCATTTTAACACATCTGTCACCTGCACCTTGGCACTGTCTCACTGTTGCATGATGAACTACAACAACCATGTGGAATAGCAACACGCTATTAATTCACTTCTTCCACAAGCAGGCACACAACCACAAACTCTCAACTTCACACAAACAAGCAGCAGAGTGTGTCTCACACTCACAGAGCAAAGCTGTATCACACAGGTACTACAGCTTTTATTTTAAGCAGAGACCATTTTTTGACATTTAGGCCTATTTCACACTTTACATCTCTGAATAGACTCATTAACAGACTGATTAAGATAAAAGTAATAACAATAAGTCTTTCTCAGCAATGGGGGAGAAGGAACAAGTGGATGTTAGGGGTAAGGGGGTCAGGGGTGCAACTAACTAAAAAAATGACAATTTAGCGTTAGTGGATATAAATGCCAACTTTACTTGAGTGTTATATTCTAGTATTCTTTAATCTCTATGTGCATAGGTTATTAGTAAGTCTCCTTTACAGTGTGTTCAGGTCCTCTGCTGCAGCACAGAATAATGGTGACAGACTTACCCATCCTGTATCCTGTAGACTGCACAGCACTCTGGAATGAGGCCTCGCATCATCAGAGCTTTCTTTAGCGAGTCTCTCACAGTCATCCCACAGCGGGCAGGGACCTGAACACAGCATGACAACAACCACTTAACCACCATGGTAGAGTAGGCTGACATCAGAAAGGAAATGAGCTGACACAACCATACTAAGTTTGGATGTTGAAACTTTCAACTGCAGAGCTGGAGTGACAAAACTCTGGCCATTTGTCATGATAAACATGGTTTTAGGTGTGCTGGTAGCAGGGCTTTTACCTGCACTTTGGTACAGTGGAACGAATAAATGTGAATGAAACACCAAAATTTGTTCATTTCCTTCAGACATCATTTCCTAGTCAGTAACATGCAGAAAGCTTAAGTACTAAAAAAAACAATCTTGTAAATATACAATTAAACTTATGTCAACCTGTGCAGCTCAGGCTGAAGGAAAGTATAAAGGGTATTAAGTATAAAGTTTAGTGTCGGTGTCAGTGGGACACTGAGCTCAGCTCCAAGACCCCTCAGCTGAACTCACTGTCCCACTGACACTAAACTTTATATTTCCCTTTTTCTCAGTCTGACTGGGACTGCAATGATTTTTTATGATTTCATCTGACCAATTACTATCACATTTGAGCTGTGTTCAATATGGAACTGTTTTACTTTGGTTAGCAACGAATCCATTAAAATATGATTACTTTCTGATATTTAACAACAGGAAATAGTGGTTTGTTTCAACTTGGTACATGTTTGAAAAAAAGGAGTTATTGTGACTCCATGGACTGTACACTATAATTTTTTTACTTGTCATCTATGTTGTGATGCCATGTCATGCGTATAAATGAACAGGTTTTAAGTAGCATCAGGCATAACAGACATAATAGAACAGAGGACAGCCATGTTACGTTATGACATAAGCTCTCTAAAATTCAAATAAACCACTTCCAACACTTTTGTCATTTTTTTTCTGTAGCCTCTTTATTTTCCAACAAACATGGCCATTTATTTATTTATTTATCTGGCAGACTCAGAGTCATGAGAGCCCGCACCAACAGACTGAAACATAGTTTCTTCCCTATGGCTGTGAAAAGACT
>JAPZDZ010000015.1:586433-605096 GCA_029783805.1 Acanthurus tennentii
GCTCTAATAAGAAAAAACGAAGCAGAAACAATAGAGCCCTTCCCCGGTAGGGCTCGGGCTCTAATAAGAAGAAGAAAGAAATGCTACAATAACAATAGAGCCCTTCTCCCTGTTAGGGCGAGGGCTCTTAAAGAAGAAGAAGAAGAAGAAAAAGAAACAGAGCAATAACAATAGAGCCCTTCTCCCTGTTAGGGCGGGGGCTCTAATAATAATAATAATAAGAAGAAGAAGAGGAAACAAACAGTACAATAACAATAGAGCCCTTCTCCCTGTAGGGCTCGGGCTCTAATAAGAAAAAACGAAGCAATAACAATAGAGCCCTTCCCCGGTAGGGCTCGGGCTCTAAAAAGAAAAATAAACAGTACAGATACAATAGGGCCTTTGCATTGAAGGTGCTCGGGCCCTAATAATCATCATCATCATCATCATCATTCGTTGAACAATAGGGTCCTCGCACGCTTTCGGTGCTCGGGTCCTAATAACAATTGTTTTGAGCATCAAGCAGAGCCACAGCAGAAGGCACAGCTAAGATCAGCAATCTGGGCGCGACCTCAGTCCATGGGTATCTGCGAGACGAGAAAGCACAAAGACTCCGGGGAAGGTGGCAAGTTAGTAACAGAAAACAAAACTTTTATACTCATCTCCACTGACCTCTATTCAGTCTTCACACATCTTGAGGGTAACAACACCTACATCAGAATGCTGTTTGTTCATTTCAACTCACACCTCCTCCACTCTACTACTCAAAACTGAAGGCAGGTGAATTTATATCGAGAAGAAATTACCAATCCTCCCAAGTGGCACTTAAAGCATAACCTACTGCTCAGTGTCGATAACACCAAGGAGCTAATTGCTGAATTTGAAAAAAAGGAGGTAAAACCACACACTTCTTTCTATTGTAAAGCTGAGATGAAGTAGGTGTACAGTTTTGGGTTCCTGGGAATCAGCATTACAGAGAACTCTGTCATGGACATCATAGATTTCTATCTAAGTTAGTTTACAAGGAACTGTGGAAGGCAAATTTCCAATTTCAGGTTATTGCCAGCTTTTACTGAGGTGTGACAGAGACCATACTAATTTGAAATGTTACAAATTGACTGTGGTTCATGATTAAAACCATACAGAATATCATTGTACTCATCTACCAAGCATCAGTTGTATCAGTGAGGTGAGATGCCTGCAGAGCCCCAAGAAATTCAAAAGACAGACACCACCCCAGGTACAGCCTGTTCGCCCTGCCGCCATTTGTAAGGCAATACTGAAGTATCCGCAACTGTACCAGACTACAGAGCTGTTTCTTCCTTCAGGCTGTATAACTTAGTTCATCCTCTACCTCAACATAAGGTACCAACTGAATTCGGGCTATTATATTGTTTTATGATGTTGTTAATCAAAACTTTTTTATTCTAAAACCAAAACTTTTGTAATATCTCTGTATATCTACAACTATATCTATACAACTGTATATATTTCATTTTCAAAAAATAGTAGTAGCATAGCAGCATATGTTTACTCTCCTCCTTTGTTTTTTATGTTTTATACTATTTGAATGTTCGTATATGTTTTAGCGACACTTGTCTGCTCTGAACATGGTTTTAATAGCTGTTGACAAATTCTTATTTGTCTTTACGATTTATTAACAGAAGAGGGCGCCAAATATAGAGAAACAGAAGAATTCAGCCATAGTCTTTCCCTCAAACTCTCAATGGCTCATCTGCTGAGTGAAACTACGTAACAGGAAAAAGATGTAAAAGATGTGTATGACCATAAGCATACAGGAACAAGTCAAAATGGATTAGAAGCTCCTCTACTAGAAGCAAGATTAGAATTAAGGTCCTCAGTTGTTAAGTGAACTAACAGCCATATGTCAACTAATTTGTAAAGAACACTTTGTTGCTTTTCAGACAGCTCATGGCTAGTTTTCCAATTTTTCCTAATGTTTATTTTACCAAATTATCAGAGTATCAGTCAAAATGAACATTATTTTGATTGCTGAAATTGCTGTTCCTAGAGCACAAGCATTGTTAGAAATAGTGATGGCATTGTCTATCTTAATGATAGTTTTACAGGAAACCTCATGTAATCACCTTTGCTGATCACCTTATGTGATCACTTATGCAGAATTTATTATAATGTTGGTCACAGTTAGTAAAAGAAGGGTTAAGCACAATATATACACAATACATAATACTAATATGCAGGGGATGTTATTATGCAATTAGAATAGTATACATGATTACACATTTTTTCTTATTAGTAATAATGTCTACCTGATGAATGTAAGTTCCATTAGCAGTCAGCTCATTATTCACTCAATTTTAGCTCAGATTTGGTCTGAATCAAGTTCTGAGAAAAATGTTTGACTCTTTAAATGTTATATCTGCCACTATGTTCACCAGCAAATCTCTATGTGTCTGTCTTCTGCTTGGTGTTGGGTAAGTAGTGCACAGTTGGGTTATCAGAACTTTGTCTCAGAAGACACCTGCCTATTGCTACTTGAGAACAAGATGAGAGGGGTAAACCTGAGCCAAAAAAGCTTAATAAAGAGTTTTCCAAAACTTTTGGGAAAAAATTATTGTTATTTGGCATTACCATTAAAAGGTTTAGTTTTTTAGAATTGTACATGCCTCTGGTAAAATTGCAGTAGCATTTCCACCTCTGCATTTTCCTTTGCATTTTGTAACCCCTGGAAACAATAGAAGTTTAGGCACTACTAGAAGAAGTTATGATATAATAGAACTAAGTGGATACAGTGTTAAAATACTAGAAATAGCCTCAAAAGTCCTAAAAACTGTTTCTCAAACAGCTTATTTCTGTCAGATGTGGTTGAATGTGAAAACATATTTATTTGGTTAGTTCATGAACAGATTTCTTTATTTCTTTTTTCAGTTAAATTCTAATTGATTTGAAGAGTGTATGGCTCTATTAAATGTGATGTCAAATGCTTTGGTTGATTTCTTAGAAATTTGATAATTTTTGAATCAGGGCCTCATGACAGGTAGTAATCACCAATGATCACTTTTGAAATGCTATAATCTAATCTAGTAACACCTGAATAATAATAGTCTTTGAATGTTTCTTATTTAGTTATTAATATTTAATGTTGGAGAGAATGACCTAAGAGCTGAGTTACATT
Source organism: Acanthurus tennentii (assembly GCA_029783805.1). Lineage (NCBI taxonomy): Eukaryota > Metazoa > Chordata > Actinopteri > Acanthuriformes > Acanthuridae > Acanthurus > Acanthurus tennentii. Next base: position 589,570 of record JAPZDZ010000015.1, read on the forward strand.
CTCAGGGCAGAAGGCTTCATTGGTAAGAGGCCTAGCAATGCTATAAAGCCACAAAAGGTGGTTTTAGAAATGTGCTAAACAATAGTATTTGTAGTCATAGCAATGTGAAAAGCTCCGAATTTGTAATGTAGAAGATAATAACAATCTGCATTGGGCCTTAAAAAGGTTGAGGCCTGCTCTAGTGGGTCCAGGGGCAAAAATGATCTCTGTGCTCCTTTAAACACAAAAACTTTTTGCCAGTTTACAAAAGTTTAAGTCGGTAATTTGGCAGTAGAAATTTGTTAGATAAAATATATTCAGTAAAATGAAGCCCTTAGCCATAGCCTAACACCTACCAAACAGAAACCTGTAGAGTAGACTTTAACATAGGGCTTCTCTGGGATATCCAGGCCCTCAACATTCCAGTTTATCTTGTGCTTTAGCTGTTCAGGCAGTATTGCCAATAAAAAATTTTCATTAAATGACCACAGACGAGTTGCCTCCCTATGAACTTAGCATGGCATTTAGACCTCAGTTGGGGTCCTGGAATAGTTACAATAATTGCTCAGATGATAGCTTGTTCCAGCTTTAGCCATGGAGGATACATTCTACCTACAGACCAAAAACGGCTCATTTTTTGGTAAAATTCAAAAGTCACATTGTTACCTGCAGTTGACTAGACTATTTACTTGATGCGGGCTACAGATTTGAGTACAAGCAATATTGGGGTAAGACATAACCCCGGTAATATTTGTTAGAAATAGAATATAACAAAAGTGGTGATAGCGTTTGATTGTTAAATCAAATTGCACGTAGCCTGTAAGCTAACACGGCGCTACTCGAGACAGACTGGTGTTGATTGGTCCGTGAACAGGCCTGCTCTGTAGCATCTGCCGTCATCCTATCAAACGTGCAAGGATGCTGACTCTGCCTTGTCCCTTTTACTGATGGACTGCCATCTGCGTGGGCTGTGTTTGGATACATCAGGTGCATTTAATTTTACGTTCCATTTAATGTGAGGCGCAGTATGGTCCTGGTTTGTTCTGCTATTGTGTATGTGAGGAGGCTTTGCAAAATGCAGCTACACAATGCTCCTTAGCTGTTTCTACAAATTTCGCTGCCGTTTCTTTGTCCGTCATTTCTTTCGGTGGGAGGGTTAAGCAGTAAGGGTATAATCTTTGTCACATTTAGCCTACTATGTACTTGACTAAGGCCTTAATGCCATTTTGATGTTTTTTGTGCATTTTGGTGTCGCCCCACTCAGACGAATGGATGCTGAAGAACCAGGACTGAAATGAGATAAGCGTCCCCCGTCTTCGCCGAGCTGCTGCAACGCCGAGCACGCAGGAGAGACGTTGTCACGAAAACATCGGAATACAGTGATTCAACATTTTATCTTGCCACTGAGCTGTGTTATCGGAAAGGTTTGCTTGGTATTTTAAACCAATTTCGCCTTTTCTATAATGGTCCTGACACTGTTCTCACGAGGTGATGTGAGCTGAAGTTGCGGGGAAGCCGCAGAGGAGCTGTCCGTCTGTAGAGGTGCTGATGCAGCTGTGACAGAAGCGAGCATGGCTGCCGGGAAGTTACTGCTCTACGCCGGGCTCTCTCTTTCTCTCTGCGCCCTAGGCATGCTGGCTGTGGCGATGTGCTCCGACCACTGGTACGAGACTGACGCCAGAAGGTATAGAGACCGGTGCCGAAGCTTTTCAAGCCGTCGCAAGGACCCGGGCTTCATCTACATCCCCAACAACAGCCTGCCGCTACGGGCCAGCCGGAGCAGCCTGCCCCGCTGGGAGGAGAAGCTACTGCTGGCCCGGAACCGGCGGCAGCTGTTCGCCATGAGCGCCGCAGATGAGTGCAGCAGGCAGTATAACTCAACGAACATGGGGCTTTGGAGGAAATGCCATCGGCTGGGCTTCGATCAAGAAATCGAAGCCCTCATTCACAAAGGTAAGCCTGAAATTAAACAACTTAGACAATGTGAAGTTGTTGTGGAACAACAGTTTGCATTTCAAACACCGACACGACGGGCTGTGCTGTGCCATTGATCATAAATCATTTCCTGTGGTGAGGGCGAGCAAGGGCATTTGGATATTGCCTTGCGATTACGGAGGCAAATATTTTGCACAAATGCATGCGAAACGTCGCTGTCTTGGTTTGTGATTGGCGAGGCTAAATGAACGGCCTGTGGCTGCAGACAGCTTGTAAATGTGTTTTTTGCAGAAGAGGGGCGCATGTTAATTATGACGCTGAACATCAGCACGTACGTGTTGTTCCTGTTACCAGATCCAACTGTACATTTTTCCAGTGACCCCAACTGCAAATAATGGCATAATCATTTTAGGGTGTATGAGTTCGCCAGGAAATGAGACAGGTGGGGTGGAGGGATCTGTTTCATTTCGCCTTTATGGTCATATATCTTTCATCAACAGTTCAGTGAGGTACATTTTAAAAGCACTCAGGTCATCAGAGGCATGTACTCCTTTAGTCAGTTTCCAGGGACTTATCACCTGGATCTATGCAGGCCTGATGTGCTTGAATGTACCAGATTAAGCACCCTTGGGCAAAAACAGCTGGTGTAACCACAGTAACCCCAATTCTTCTCACACATTGGATATTTCATTAATATTTCTTTTGTAATGCATCACTGGGATGACTCAGATAAGCAAGAAAGCGCAGAAGATTAATCACAAATGGCCAACAATTATTTGAAAGAGCTATGGACACCAGGGGCTGGTACAACAATCAATCAAAGGCCACTGAAAATTTTAGTAGCACATAAACAGCAAATATCACCTAAGCAGACAACAGAGAGATCTATAATTTCCACATGACTATAGCAACAAACACTCATATTAAATCACAGAGCGATTCACAGTTTTCACACCATGTACCAAACATGTAGCCTGCAAGTGTCTGATGATCATTCTGTGGGTTCTGAATGCAAACTAGTGAGGGTCCAGGCTGACTGGGATGTTGTCCTTGATGTGCTGAAGTAACAGTGTTTCAAAGTGCTTCATCAGAATGAGGGAGAGTGACACTGGGCTGCAGTGTGTAGACTAGAATATGCAGGCTTTTCAGGTACATGTACAATGATGGCTGTGTTAAAGCAGGTGGGAACACTCTTCTATGACAGTGACATGTTAAGGATGTATGTAACGATGTCCACAAGCTGGTTGGCTATCAGGCACTGCAGCCTTACTCATATTCAGTCTCAGCAGGATTCAGTGTTGATACTGTGAGGAGTAGTAGCAGGAGTCGACTGCAGCTGACTCTATTGTTGAGAAAACATCACACTACTAGGAATTATTGATAACTTTAGCTTTCGCTCAACAAAATTATATTACCAACCAATCAGTCTGTTAGCTGTAGAATCACATGTAATCCAAATGTGTAATTGGTAAAACGACTTAAAGTTTACTCTGTTTCACCATTTTTATATTACAGTTATTAATCTTACACAGACACAAATATGTTGCTGCTTTCTTTCACTTGTTTTCAAAACAAATATAAATACTAGTTAGATCAACATGAGGGCCATAACAATCAACAAAAAAACAAAAGTTCTTCATGGCTGCTTTAAGTTGCATTGCATTTAGCTCATTCAGCCATCATAAGTTTACCACCTCTTACTGCGACTTGGTCTGTAGTTGTTTGAGGCCAAACAACTTTTCATTATTTTGTTTACATTTTTTTAGAATTTCTAGAATAATTATCTAACCCAGTGATTACCAACAATATATGATCATATCAGTTTCATTTGTGCATGGTAATTCATGAGTGTAACTGTGTTTGTGTGTGTGTGTACTATTTAACCCTACCCAATTAGGAATTTCTTGCGAATAAAACTATCTTCTTCTTATTATTATCTGTACTGGACTTGTTTCAGCTGAGTACTCAGTTAAATTCCACGATACAGGCATATCGTGGGTTAAAAAGACAGAGAGGCTGAGGATTTTGATCAAGGTTACTGGTCTGAGTCCAAGCTGGAAGAGGAGAGGGTTTGTATACTCTCTGAATGTTTGTGTGTGCTGCAGCTGTGCCCTCCTTTGAGGAAGCCTCAATGGCCTTGATGGCCTACCATCTGCAGTAATGGGCAGCCCACAGTCAGTGTGCTCAGTGATCAGATGAATGCCTCTATAGAGGGATCTCATCTATTCCACTGTTCATCTTTATCAGCATGGAAAAGTACAGCGTGGTTTGTCATCATGATGCATCTGACAATAACTGCTACATTGATGGATTGTTAAGGACCGACCTACAAAGAACAACACTGTTTATCTCTGTGCTCTTCATGTGCACTAGTGTGAGCCACTAACGGAACTTACAGCTCATATTTAACTGCTGGATCATGATATAATGGCATCCAGCAGCCAACCACCATACCAAGAAACCATTACTGCTTCTATAACTACATCAAGCAGCTCACCTATACTGCTACTTATCTGTACTGCTACTGTAACTGCCACTACTAGACTACTACCAATACCGCTGTCACTACTGTCTCTGCTGCTACTATAAGTCAAGTGTGTGCTTTCTGTGATGTCACTGATGTGTGATTTTAGAGGTATTCTTACAGTAAGCAAAAAGTGAAAGTAAACAGCTGCACAGGATTTATATACATTTCAACTAAGGGACTCATCTGGTAGCTTTGACTTGCATTCCATTCCGCCCCTCTTAAAGCAAGATAAAACAAATAAATTAGAATTGTGGGCTGTGATAATGAAAGAGTAATGTTGCCCTGTAAATAATCAGGTCCTGATTATGGTGTGTTTGTTTTGAGAATTTGGAGCATAAACACACCAAATGTGTAAATAGAATGAAGAAGTATTACAAATTAAACTGACAGATTTGCACTGAAATGTCAAGTCAAATGTTGCTTCATAAAAAAAACACTGGTTAATGTAAACAGCATCAGATAACAGTTATGTATGTCATGTTCTTTAGGATAATATGTTAATAGTGCATGGTGTAAAGTTCCGTACATTTGAGTGGCATTTGAAATATGATTTGGTTATTTAAAAATGCAATTAATCATTTTAAATGGCCCATACAAACAATACTTTTCCTGACAATGTTAAACCTTAAAGACTGAGATGTATTTATTGTTTTCTAATTTTTCTTTTACTTACAGGCTACTTAAGTAGTTAAAGTTAAGATTCTTGTGTAAACATCAGGGAAATGATTGTGAAGGACCGTTTGTTGTTCTATCCCTTTTCCATAAGACTCTCATAAGCTATGGCGGGTATTCTGTCAGAGGCAACCTGACCCAGGATTGAAAATATCATGTTTGATTATTCAGACTCAAGACTGTGGAGGCTCAGACTTGTTTGGGAGCATTAAAACAATCTTATTGACACCTCACAATGTAGGAATAACATTATTTAGATGAATAATTGGTTGAGACCACATCGTGGTCAGGGCCAGACTTACCTCAGCTACATCTATACCACTACTGATACTGCTACTTTTACTGCAATTACTACTAATAATACCACTGCTGATAGTACAACTGTGGCAACTACTACTGCTTCTGCTACAATCCCTGCCACTGCCTAATTTGCTACTACAATTACAACTACTCCTACTTCAAGAAATGCCAATAAATCAGATCTAAAGAGATACTAACTTTGTCCATAATAAACACATATTAGGACTTTGGATGGGAAACATCAGTATTTTGAAACTCCTGACTTTTAGATTTTCACCAAAAAATAGTAAGCCATGCATATTGAGTCTGCAGTCTAAGGTAGTGAGTTGAAAAGAGAATGATATGTAGGATGATTGCCTACATGATAAAGTATCAGTAAGCTCAGACATGCTGTGTACTTCTTACCATTTGAATGTTATAGTTGCCATTAATCAGAATTAAATAATCACCCAGACTAAGGTATAATGGTTAATAGCACATAACCCTTATTTAATTTACAGTAGCTTTTACTGACAAATAATGTTAGGCTCTGTGTCCTGTCCTTGGTTCACATGCACTTAAAAAAGAACATAATTCTTTTTTTTAGGGATTTTGGCAGGTCAGAGATCAGAGCAAAGCATCACAAAGCCCTCCCTCCCATGCTGTTTTACTTTTATTCCATTTTAATCTCCCCTAGCATTACAACCATACTGGATGATTTCCATCTACCTCCGCTAACTACTGTTTAATAGTAACTCAACATCCCCCTGCATCAGCCTACTCCTATAACACATGAACCTGAAATGACAGAAAACTTTTTTGCAGTATTTAGCAAAATATCTCAAACTTGATGAGTCATTTCGTGTCTACTTAAATAAGACAATGCTGTTATTATATTTATAAACATGATCATTCTTGTTATATATCAGATCATAATTAACAGCAACTATAATATCTCTGTACACAGATCATTCCCGAATCACTTGCACATTCAACCTCATATTTAGCAGTTCTAAAAGTCGTACTTTTCCATTCTCATTCATCTCTCTGGCATAGGTACTAATGACATCTAAGCCTTTTTGTGTTTTACCAGATCAGCAATATCCATTCATCCCTGTATCTTTCATAACTACAACCTGCACCAGTATGTGGATTTCTGCAAGCAGGAGGGTGAGAGAGAGAAGCAGTGATCCAGGTCAACACTTAACCTTGCATTTCAGATTGCCAGTCATAATATAACTGTAATGGTTTGTGTTTGTGATATTTATAGTTGGTGAATGTGGGTTTTACTGAACAGTGTTTAAGTGATAATGACCAATGCTTTCTATTATCAACAAAAGGATGTACCAGTGAAAATACCCAAAGAATGTGTCCAGCTAACAATTATGTGTGATAACTAAGCCTAATTATATTATATTATTACAGTATATTTCTTCCTTCTTTGTTGTCCATAAAATATGACTAAGCCCCTGCTTCACTGGATGCTATGTTCCTTTGTTACCATTAACATACCCACTAGTTTATTTCAATTGAATCTTACATACGCCATCCTGCTGCCCCAAATACTCACTAGAGCACCAAGTGTGGATTAATCCACTGCTGAAAACAGTCCCGAACAAATGCACTATTTCATCCCTTTGATGAAACTATAGTTGCCAGATGTTTTATAAAAAAAACTAAGCCAACTATGTATTTGTAAGGAAAGATTTAAATCTTTAGTAGGAACCAATGGACTTGAAGCTAAAAGACAGAAAAAAGTAGGGGAGATAAAGATAGATAAAGGGAGATAAAGGGAGGTACTCTGACTCTAAGCCTAACCCCAAAGCTTCCTAGCATGTAAATATAATACTGATACAATAGGGCATTCTTTATTGCAATCTTTATTATTTATGACAGCCATCTAACATTGATGCTTTTATTTTGATTGTCAAATTCTCTGTTTTTTTAAGTATGCAAACATCCGTTTCAACACTTCAACATAGATTTTTTAAAACATTAAATATAATTGTTTTATTTTTTATTTTTATCAAACATCTTTTCAGCATATAAAGTCAGGATTACTATTACCTAAATATGCATGTACAGCTGTATTACATAGGACAAAGTAAACAGATGGATATTTAAAGATTTAAGAATCAAGATTAGGGCTGAGATTGGCACAAATTTGACATTGAAGCATTGCTAATTTGACTGAGCAAGTAGAAATGTGGTCACCCTCTCCTTTAAAAAGGGTCACTTACCTAATTGTTGGCATTTATTCACTCTACCTTACATTTTAATAGTCTTAACAGTTTGCATATGTAAGATTGATTTCTGATTCCCTGGCTTGGGCAATGGGTACAACATATGACCTTGTGTTAGGGAGTTAATGGAATCCCACTCTATTTGTCAGAAGTAAAACCTCCTGGAAAATAAAAAGGAAACTAAAACAACAGCAGAGAGACTTTAGGCTATAAAGTGGCTTGGAACAAAGAATAACAAAAAAAGAGAAAAAAGAGAGGGAAGTCAGGGATGGCTATAGAGAGTGTGACAGAAGAGAGGATTACGTAGAGAGGAGTGGGGGGGTAGGTGGTTGGGGAGGTGAGCCCTTCTCATCTTGCGCCATCTGTTGTCGCTGAGTGACGAAAGGCATTTCAGGTCCTGAACAAGACATTCACAGTACTGTCCAAGCAGAAAGAGCAGGGGAGGCCCAGGATTGGATTACTTCTCTCCCTCGGGGCCTTGTATCATGGGGAGGGCTAAATTAGGCACTATGGAGGCTAAAGGTGCTTCATAGGTTCCCTGCCAATGAGCTTGATGGTAAAGCTGCTCAACCAGTAGACACAATTAAATATAGGGAGTGCTTATAGTTTTACTTACTGGTGGGTGACTTCACCCTTTGGCTTACCAAAATGATCAGTTGATACTTGACATCTTTCTTTGAGGCTAGAGGTTTGAGGCTTCAGCAGCTGTTACAGCATAAAATACCTGCAAACAGTGGAGGTTAATGCATTGTGGGTAATATGGTAGATGAAAAAGGCGATATGTGTTGTTCTTCAGCATCAGTTTCAAACTTTTTGTTAAATTGCTTATAGTGGGTCTGACAAGTGTGGTATAGGAGTACTCTTTCAAGTAGTTTTTGTATTTATTTGACAGTGTCTAGAGAGAAGTAGGGGTGACACTCAGAGGTGAATTTCTAACTTTAGTGGAGATGTTGCTGTCATGATGCTGTTTTTAATCCATGTACCAGTGAACAGCCTGTGTCAGCACAGCAGTGAGGTAGTGTTGTTTAGATTTTATTGGTTTGTAGAGATTTTTTTAATTTATATTCTTTAAAATCTTTGCCTTAAAAGGTTACTCCTTACTTCAAGCCAAGTACAGCTAAGGCAAAGATATTCTTGAAGAATACTTGTTCATATGTTTGGATTTCTGACAAAAAAAACTCTGAAAGGATTTTTTGCTGTTTTAAACCACACTCTGGTTGACTGGACTGGTTGACAGACAAGATGAAGCACAAAGGCAGACACTATTGGATTGTTTTTGCTCTAAGAAATTTATTTTTGTGGCACAAAAAGTGACTAAAAGCTTTGTTAAGTGCAGAAGACTGTCAGTCATTTCCAAAAGGGTAAAAAAGTTTTAAGACCCACCAAGTTGAAAAGCAGATGTATTATAGTGAGGGTTTTTATGTGTAAGATAGTATGTTGAGGCCACAGTAGCAGACATTAGAGTTCACTTGTGTTCCTGGAAACTGTTAAATTATTCAGACACGTGTGGCAGACTCCTTGCTCATTAGTGCCCCTGCAGTCAGGAAACCAGCTGATGAGACTGACTGACTGTCTGCTAGCAGCTACCACTGTGCAGCCATTTACACCCCAAAACTAATGAAACACAGACATGTTGCTATATAGATGGATAGATTTATTTGTTAGATGTTTTATTTGATAGATAGATTTACATGCATAATTGTTGTCACTTCTGTACAGCCGCAAGAGGTTACACACATAGCTTTACTAACACAGGTACAGCAGTACCACAGCCATATACATATACACATACCCACTGGCACACACATAAAACATTCACATTCTTCACATTTATAATCGCTTAATTGTTCTGTTAAGTTCGGTTATGGCATATGGTATGAAACTTTTGCTAAATTTGATTTTCTTTCAAGTCAGGGACCTGTATCGTAGGCCAGAGGGGAGGAGTGTAAAGTATATGTTAAATGGGTGCCTGGGATCGAGTGCTATGGATTGGCTCTGCGTGCAGTGGCTGTGCTGTTGAGGTCAATAATGCAAACTCTATTTTCTCCAGCGCTCAATAATACCGGAATGCATAAGAAATTCTTTTGGAGTTATGCTTAGTGCACTTGACTAACATGAAATGCAGCCTTACTTAATCTATTTTTTTCCTGTGTGTCACCTGGATTACTATTCCGTTAGGTTATTTCATGTCAATCAGGCATTTGGGACAGTTAGGTTTCATTCTAACAAGCTAATGCCCACTTCTGTAAAATACTAAAGCTCAGTTGGGTCATTAGATCTAACTGCTTTTTCTTCAGTAACAAAGACAAGCTATTTTACAGCCTGATCAGCTGGTGTAGGAAAGATATCATTTCATGATTACTCACCACTTACCACTGACATATATCTTGTATTTTTGTTTTTAGATAATTTTATTTGTTTTTGGATAATTTAGATACACAAATAGTGTTTTTAGATCAGATGGATTTTGGTTCAGTCTGTATTTTCAGTGTTCATGCTGTGACATATAGGGCCCCATCGTACACCTGGCGCAAACGCGATGCGCCAGTGGTGCAGGTGTAATTGCTATTGTACACCCAGCGCAAATGTTATTTTTTTCCAAAAGTGTACAGTGTAGCAAATCCACTTGCTCCAGGCCTGTGTGCCAGGGGCGGGAGGTCTGAGAATGAAGGCAGAATGGAGGTGTGTCCTGGCACGTTTGCTTTCGTACACCGGGCGCAATGAGGTCAAATGCGCCAGGAGTATAGACCGGCCAAAACCTGGTCTAAACGGAGGCACAGACATAAAACAGCCTGTACCATAAGATACGGCGCAGTTGGCCAACGTGCTCACACATTTCTCCACAATCACACACACCTTTGTTTTCTGTTTTTGCCACTCAGCAGTGTAACATATTTAAGTGAGCTTCTGACATATTTAGTGAAGTAAGTAAAGTGTCCTTTGAAATATTTTTGATTACAAAATATGAAGTTTGAAGTAAACAGCATGCGTATGGGAGTGTGTGTATCTTGCGTTTGGCTAAGACGCACACACCCCTTTCATTTATGTGAGCACCCCCCACGCACACATATTAAATTTCAAATTAGGAATGATCATAATGCCAAATTAATCTCAATGGACGGGACAGGATCACAACTGTCAGATCGTCTTAAACAGATCGGTCGCTGACAGCAAGAGCAACTTCCGTGTTCGTGTCAGCGTATTTATTTGATAAGAAAAACAAGGATTTAATAATAATTATCTAAAACATGAACCCTGAGCCAAGAGTTCTGTCTCCCCTCCGCTGAATTGCCTTTCTACGTTTATATTCAATATCAACAAGCGGCTGAAAGAAAAACAGTCCATCAACCATTAACTACCGCATGTATTCTATTCACAAAATGAGTTTAAATTTTAGGTGTGTGCGTGTGTGCCTGCGTATATGCGCATTTGCCTGTGCAGGCAAGAATATATTGTAGACTTAAATGTGACAAAATTTGGAAATGTTTGCTTTCTAAACCATTTGACTTAAGGGGGTATTGGCTGAGAGCTGTTTGACACAATACATTCATTGAGTGTTTTCCCTGCCCAGCTGAATAAACAAACGAATGAATGAATAAATAAATAAATAAATCCTTGTAGTTCAGCCGTTAACATTTGCGCCGGGTGTACGATAGCAATATGCCTGTACGATAGGGCCCATAGTGTTAGTCTAATGTATGCCTGCAAGCTTATGACCTTATTTCTGTTATCCCTGGAGGTTTTTTCACAATTGGAGTAAGCTGTTGTTGGAGAGTGTGCTAACTTTTCTTAAAATCTTGAGATATGATTATGTCTAGATAGTTTGAGGCTCCCACCATATACTTGTGTCTTTAGTTCCTTACATTTAAAACAGTTGACTGTCAAACTAACTGGTCTTGATAAACTTTAACATCTGGCATACACAAAAAATGAGTACAATTTTTTTACGCTTATTTAAACTCATGTCATAGTCCTCTGCCTGTATGAGAGCAGTAAAATGAAAGTGCTATTTACTGCCCAACATCACAGACTAATTATTATTTGTAAAACAAAAGTTGCTTTTGTGTTCTAGTGTAATAGGGGTGGATAGAATTAAATTTGGATAATATTGGAAGCCCACATGAGTTACCAGTTGAAGTGAGACTCTACATTTCAGTCAGAATACTTTCAGTAAAAGGATTCATTTACTGTGGAATGCAGTAAACAACTGATGTCTAGTATCTATATTCTGACCTATTTTGAAAAGGTGGTGAAAAGATCAGAAAATGTATTTACTGGTAATTCTCTAAATTTATTACATAACAGAATTTCCAGTACCGTATTAATACTACTTAAATTACTTTTTTTTTTTTAACATCATTTGCTATAAGAATAATCACACACACACATATAATTGCACATTAGAAATTTAGTGATATGAGAAAGTCTGTCAAAGAAAAAGGAAATTGCAAACATGGTTATGATTATGATGACAGCAACTTAACATGCAGTGGGTACATTTGATTCCCATTTTGATGTTGGTTTGAAAAGGTCAGAATCAGAGAGCAGCTCTGGACGGAGATTACTCATCATGAAGTCAGTATGACTACTACTACCACAGGCAAAGTAGATGGAGAGAGTCAGAAAGAAACAGAGAGATGAGGAGGAAAAGCATGATGTAGTTTGTTTCCACACAGCCGCGCAGCCAACATAAATGTTTGATGGCCTCATGCTCTTTACCACAGACAAGTCATTGCAGAGCAGACAAACACAACTTCATACATAGCATGTGCAGCTTTAGGACACCTCCATTTATAGTTAATGCACATATGCATATGAATATCACACTAATACACACAAGACACATTATACCCACTTAGACAGATTTATTGTACACATCACACATATTACACATGTACAAAGAATATGATTTAGCTAACATAAATAATTAATGATGCACTCAGTGCACTTCTGTACTGATAATGTTTCTTGATTCACAATGTGCATGGATACAACACTAACACATACATGGGAAGCATGTTGCTGATTGTGTACACCTTTTATGTCGACTTGGGAGAATGAAACTTTAACATTAAAATAACAAGGCTTGCTAGAATGGAATATATGAGAATCAGATTTTTGTCACTAGAATTTAAAAAATCCAACAACAATAACAATTGCTTAGACTGAATTGAGGGAAGATTGTGGTAATGGTTAAATGAAGGACGGATGAAATGATAGTGAGTGACCACAAGGTGCTGATGCTCCCAGAGGATGAACCTTATAGAATTTGGTTACCCCATGACATTGGCATTGGGAATATTTTCAGATATTTACTTTCTTAAATCAAATAATATCCATGATATCATGTTCCTGCTCCCCGGATGATAAACTCAGTATCTTTCCTTTAAAACTACTTTCAGGATGGTATGGGTTCTGACAGGTTCTATGGGTATTGTCACATATGTAGTTCATATAAGTATGGTCTGGCCCCCAAAAAATTGATAGATTGTTGCTGTTAGTTCTTGTCTTGTTTCATTTTAACACTAAGAACTGTGAACATAAAGTCATATGGAATGAAAAGCGACTCAATTCTGGTGATGCTGCAATTTACTGAACCATACGCATTAATTTATTTTCTCTGGTGTCACAAAGAACGTTATAAGTCTATTCTATGGTTTAATCTGCCATAAGTATTGATAATGAAGTAGGGACAAAAGAGAAGCAACCAGTACCAAAGGTCTAAACAAAGTTTCACTTACTTACTAACCCTTAGGAAGAACTTCCACCCATAATTGTATGTTTCTTTCACTTTCTGATATCTGAGTAAATCCCCGACTATGTGTTACTATGGTTATGAAAATGTAGCTTGCATTATTACACAGATCACATTTACATCACTTAAGACATTACTTCTTCGAAAATCCACACATTTAGCCATTAGTTTTTGAATGCATCATAAAATCACATGTCTACTATTTATCCCCATACTGATGTAAAATAGATTGTATATCAGCAAGACTTGACCAGTGCATATTAAAGACAGTTTCTTCATCCATGCCATCATAAAATTCACCATTTATTGAGAAAAAAGAACCATGTTATCAGACTGATACTCTGTATTAGTAGACACCTTGAATCCAAATCAGGAGACAAGCATTTGGATGGTGCATCCCTACACTCCCACACAGTTCTCTGATAGGTCTGCCTTATTTTCACACCACGACAGCTAAAACAGATTAAACAACAAATTGACATCCGAGACATTGGAGATTTTTTACAGATAATCATTTTTTATACAGAAGATAGTAATATAACATTTTAAACTAAAATAATGCTCTACTTTGCTGTGTCTAATAGCAGAAGTAAAGTAAACTTAGTCTGTAATTTTAAAATGTGTCAAGTAAATATACGAGTGTTTCCTGTTTTTTGGTACTTTAATAATCTGAGTAATGTGGTTTGTTTGTAAGATGCCATTTTAATGACTGATCCACAGAAATGTCATGGAAGCTGTGGGGGTGGTGATATGCAACACAGTCACTCACAAACATCAACCCTTTAGCTTTACTCAGTACGTTTAACCCACAGTGGCAGTGTCATGGCAGTGTGACATCTCCATGGAAACAAAGGTGTCCTGGACTTGTGATTGGCAGTCATAGGCTTAATAGAGATGAGTGGGCTGGAGCAGAAGCCACATATCTGACAAAGTAAGGAGGAATAAACCCTTCCATTAACTGTTTGGAGGATAAATGAGTTTTGGCTTAAACATGGTAACACCATACATTTACTCACTCTTCACCCTAGATGATAAGTTTTGTCAAAGAACTTGTTGGTTTTATTGAAGAACATATAGGCAGTTAAAAGTTAAAATTAAAAAGTTAGAGTTTAGGTGTAACTGCTTAATCATATTGTGTTTGGCTTCCACTAATTTTTTAAGATGATGATCATTTTTGTACCACAGCTTAGCAAAAATAATCATCGTAGATATGGGCAAATTTTGTAGCCTTATGCCAAAATGGCTGCATACATTTATGCATGTATGTGTATGTAAATGCTTTGTGAGAAATCTCTTGCTCTTTCCTTTATTTGTTTATGTTAACACATTAGAGCTGCCACTGGGTTCACCTGTGATTGAAGCAGCGCCTCATCCAGAGATTCAGGTTCTGGCCTAATTTCAGCAAATAAAAACATTGCTGATGTTGTCTTGATAGTGTCATAGACATTATTATTATGTAATAATGTATTATTACATTATTATTATTATTATTATTATTATTACGGCGGCGCATGTACATGCGGCAGCCGGTGGCTCCCTCAATTTTAGCTTAACAAAACGAAAAATGAGCGATACTCTTGTTTTTAATACTGAAAATCGTATTACTTATGACAGTAATACACTCGTCAATATCAGAAGAGGAAGTGCAATGATTGGATTAAGTGCAGTGGACCTTGAGACTATCTCCGCTCTCGGCATCTCAAGATCCGACAAAAAACATTCGGACCAGAAGTCATCGTAAGCAGTGTGGTCGACCCAAAAGGAGAGGGAAACGAGCCGGGATAAGACTTAAGCGAAGAAGGCTTGGACCCAAGGCTGTTCCACTACCCAGCCTGCCCCTGGCAAATGTTCGCAAATGGTCGCAGGACAACAAAAAGGACGAGATTAGACTCAGGCTAACTCAGCAAAGAGTCACCAGAAACTGTGGCGCTCTCATCTTCACAGAGACGTGGCTCAATGACAACATACCGGATGAGGCTTTAGCACTGGACGGGCGGAGCCTGTTCTGGGCTGACAGAACACAAGACTCCGGTAAGACGAGAGGGGGCGGGCTCTGTGTCTACATCAATGATGCTTGGTGCACAGGTGCAGTCAGAGTGGTTGGAAAATGTTCACCTGATGTTGAGTTTTTATTGCT
>JAPZDZ010000015.1:605196-620399 GCA_029783805.1 Acanthurus tennentii
GCTTAATGCACCATCTGCACTCCTCCATGTATGTTAAATAATTTTATCTTTTTTAAACAATCAATTAATCAATCAAGTAAAGTCTATATGCTGCAAAAATGAATTAAAAAGGGCAGTATTTTTTAGGTGCACTCTCTCCATAAACTTGATGAAAAAAAAGAAGAGCTGGCAAAAGGAGTGCTGTAGTGGCAATGCTGTCTGTGTCTTCACCACAGGTGGTGGAACACAAAAAGTTCAGTGAGGTACACACACACTCATGCTTCTTGGTAGCCAAAGTGCTCCAAGCATCAAGGCTTGGTAGATAAACCACATCCGTCACCTCTATTCATGTGTAAATCATAATTTTTTATTTTTTTTTTTATTGGCCAGAATTGGGGGGGTAACAACAAGTAACATCACAACATCACATTTGAACTTGTAGGTGAAAAGAACAAGAGTTTTTTTATTGCAGTTGAATTGCAAAAGAAAAAAATAGGGTAATATGCATTGAACTCAGGTTCTTTTTTTCCTTAAGACTGACTTGTAATTAATAAACAGTCATGAAAAATCTATAGTGTGTGTTTGTCAATACACCCTATTAAATGAATATAAAAGTAAAGTAAAGTAAAATATAAAGTGCAGTTTAAAGTCCAGGCTGAAACAATACGGAGACTTCCTTCCCTTTTTTCTGATATGAAAACCATGTTTGATTTTACATCAGGGGACAATCCCATTCTTCAGAAGGGAGCCCTCTCTCCTGTGGCGCCTCCAGCCCCCGTTTAATCAATGGCTTATCAAGTCAAGAGAGCACTGTGGGCCTGTAGGAAGAGCCCGCATCAATCAGATCCTTATTCTGCCTGCCCAAAGACTGGCTGCCTGTGAGGATGGAGAGAAGATGAAGGGATCTCTGTAGCCACAGCTGCCTCTCTCACAAAAAAGCCCTTTTTGCTGCCTGGGTGTGCTGGACAATACAAGAATTATGTCCTATAAAGGGACCATTATTGAAGTAAGTAGAGCATCCCGGCATAAAGTGAAAGGCAGCAGTTAACTAAG
Source organism: Acanthurus tennentii (assembly GCA_029783805.1). NCBI lineage: Eukaryota > Metazoa > Chordata > Actinopteri > Acanthuriformes > Acanthuridae > Acanthurus > Acanthurus tennentii. Next base: position 606,229 of record JAPZDZ010000015.1, read on the forward strand.
CTTTATGGTGTCTTTTCTCATAACATCGTCTCACACGTACTTGAGACCAGAGATTGCTAATGAGATTGCTAATTTGCAACTACTGATTAACACTGGAGGGGCAGAATAAGAACAACATCATCATCCGCTTCCTAACAATAAACACCAAACACATCTCCTGGTTTGTGTTGTCATGGTAACATGCAATGACTGTTTGACAGATAATATTCAGGCAGATTGAGCTTGGGGGCTGAAGGCAAGGTTAGAGGGGATCAGGATGTTTTTCTAAATGTTAGGAGCTCAGACAGCAAAGCTTATGCTCTTGATGACAGGTGCAGAAAGAAATACCGTGTCACCTCTGTGGGCCCCCGTTTCTGTTTGCTTTCAGCCACATCTTCATCGTTGTCTTTGAGTAGTTTCTATGTGTGTAATCAGAGGAGAACAGTTTATGAAAAGCTTGTTTGAATGTGATCTTAGCTTGATTATCTGTGCGTAAATTCTCTACAAAGAGTACAATTGTATTCGGCTCCAAGTCTAAAATTAATGTCTGAAAATCCACAGATGAGCATCAACAAACATATATAATAAAAAATACAAAAATAACCAAACATTTGCAGTTCAAATGGAAGTTTTCACTTGAAGAAGCATTACATTATGTCATGAAAAGAGCCTTTATATCAATTTCAAACATTGTCAAAGAACTGATCTGATTTAACATTGCTGTTTGGGGAAATTAAAGCCATGGTTCCATGTACAAAACACTGTGCAGACTCATGTCTTAGTCAGCTACACTTATTTTTATCAAACTGAGTATCAAAGTTATCATTTTACCAGCCCTATAAACAAAATCTAAATTATACTTAACATAAGGGGTTTAAGGGGTATGTTCTTATAGACATGGATACTTTTGATTCAAAATTTAGTGTCAGATTTCACCTGTTTATAAAAATTCCACAATACTTGAGAGATATTCTTATCATATCACATCAGTATTTCTCCAAGGGGACAGAAAACATGAGGAAAGGCAATATGTTTAAAAGTAGGGTGTTGTGATGTTCTTAGGGGATGTTTTGGTGAGTTCACACCAAAGATTTAAGATGAGAGGAACTGAAACTTTCAGCTTTTTGCAAAAGAATATTGTCTGCAACATTGCAAAACCTGTCAGTTTAAACCCATACTTAATACAACAAGATAAGATTATGTATTTTGTCCATAGCAAAGATCATCTGTAAAATTTCCCAAACATGTGGTTTACTCAGAAGAATGGACACTTATTGTTTTTTTTGTTTTAAAATCATTAACTGTTCCACAGATTACATTGCGAATTGCTGTTTTTAACAATTAACAAGAGCAAATTCCACTGATTGTCCATGAAACTAACTTAGCCTCTGGCATCCAGACCCACTCTCTAACAGTATTCCAAAACCAGACAGCTGCTACCTGACACACTGAGCCACAGCAAAATCATCAGCCATCTTCATTCTAACTAAGATGGAGGAGTTTACACAACTGCAAATTTTCTCTGCAAAATTCTAAAAAAGAATCTTTGGTTTAAACTTCCTTCCTTCAATCATTAGAATTGAAATTGTGAAGCAAACGTGTAACGCTAAAGCTCCAGGATATAGAGTTACTCTGGTCCACTGCAAGTCATCCACAGTGTCACTTCCAAGCGGGGTCATAATAGTGAGAGCACAAGCAGGAGGCAATGTGCTCATTTCCTTCCTTTGTTCAAACATTTGTTTTTCAGACACAATGTTAAAAAGATTTAAAAAGGCATTTTTTATTACTATTTAGTTGTTTCTATAAATAAATTGTTGTAATGTTCTAATGTGTATTATACTGACTTGTCTGAAATAAATGCAGTATAATAAAACAAAACATTTTTAGAAGACTAAATGGTAAATAAAAAAAACAGTTTAAAATCAAATAATCAAAAATCTGCACCCATAACAACAAGATAGAAAAGTAGTTAAAATAGTCTTGAATTTAAGATTATATGGAAGTGCAGGCATCTCCCCCTTCAGTAGAACAATGTTAAAACACCTCACTAGTGACAAACTGCACAGGTCTGGCATTTTAGGGGATGTAAACATCAGAAAATTACATTTTTGAGTAAAGGGAAATATTAAGTTCAGCATAGTTTTGAATTAGGGTGACATGATGATCTGATAGTTTTTTGTTTTTTTTTTACTGTGACTTATTTTTTACCATTCTAAAGCCTTCTGTATTTAAATAGCAGAAGTGGCAGAAATTGACTGGCCTGTAGAGTTGTTCAGTGACCTGCAACAGTGATGGCAGAGGAAACAATTTCAGTTAAATCAAATGTTTACATTCATTCCCTCTGTGGATTAGGTATTTATTAGAATGGGAAGTCCAGTTTTTTTCTCTGAATCTGCAAGTGCAGTAGTCAAGCTTTTGGGAAGATTTGGTTAACTGAGCAAAAGGTCTATATGCAAGGAAATATGTAAGCCTGTACTTCAACACAGAGGGGGTATGAGCTAAATGCTAACATGTCAACGACACTACTAACATGTTAATGTCTGTACCAGATGTCATGGCAATCCCTCCAATGACCAAAGTGATAGGGTTAGGGTTCGGTTGACACACCAGTGTTGCCATTTGCAGGGCTAATCCCCAGAGGATAAACTGTTTCCACTCTCGACACATTTTTATTCACTTCTCTGGAGCTTTATTTACTATGATTGGAAAACTATTTTTCCTACAAGCTTTTAAACCTGCTGATAAATTTTAATTGCATGGAACCTTTATCATTTATTACACAATATCACACAGAGAAATAGGGCATTTAGTGCTGCTTCCAGTTGTTACGGTAAAACATCTTCGGCCCCTAGTACCCTGTTTAAACCTGCATAAGGGCTTCATCTCATTCCGCTTAACAGCTTGTCTCCTCACATAGTCATCAAATCCTCAGTTTCTTTCGTGCTGCTTTCATCTCCTTTTACCTTCTAATTTGAGCTGAGTTCATAATTACAACATGCAGAATGATGGGATATGAACAGAGGCTGCAATGATAAGAGTGTAGGTAGAGGATCTCATTTGACTGCTGTTACTACAGATGCAGACTGCTGGATAATGACCTCAAGGGCCACAGTTTTTAAAAGCCAAAAATAGCAAGCTTTCTATGGAATGAAAAAATTGTGTTATGTCAGACTGTCTTAAAAATGTAACTTTACATTGCACACAGGTAACATACCACAATATTTACTTGTTAGTTTAGAGGATTTGTTTGAATTGAATTGAATTGTTTGGGTCTAGCATGGACTATTGTAATGCTCTCTACGTTGGCCTCAGCCAGTCTTCAACTTGTGCAACTCCAACTTGTGCAAAACGCTGCTGCGCGATTTTTAACAGGCATGTCCAGACGTGAACACATTACCCCTGTGCTGTCGTCACTCCAGTGGCTTCCAGTTTGTTTTAGTATTGATTTTAAACTTCTGTTGTTTTTTTTAATGCCATCTACGGCCTGGCTCCCTCCTACTTATCCAAGATTTTAACTATCCATGATCATGGCGGGACCCTGCGTTCTTCGGGTCAGCTTCTGTTTAAAGTCCCAAGGTCAAGATTTAAACAGTGGGGTGATTGATCTTTTGCTGTCACTGCTCCCAGACTGTGGAACAAACTGTCCCCCGATATTCGCACCACTACTGACCTTGGCATTTTTAAATTGAAGCTGAAGACCCACTTTTTTAGATTGGCATTCAATTCCGACTAGGGCAGTCTCGTTTTTTTATGTGCACTTATTTTATTTTATTTTATATTTTTTATTTTGTTTGGTCTATCTTATGTACCTCTAGAGGGCTTTTAATAACCTGCAGCACTGTTGCACTTTCCAAAATCTAAAACCTGTGTTTTATATATTGCTTTTATGTACTATTTTATGGTTTTGTTGTAAAGCACTTTGGGTACATTTTGGTTATTGTAAAGGGCTATACAAATAAAATTTGATTGATTGATTGATTGATAGCATAAGCTACTGATGGTTTTGGCTGGTTTTGGCTGGTTGTGTTCATGACAAAATGAATATACAATGGAAAGCTATCAGTCCTGCTATATTAGTAATGTAAAACAGCTAATAATCTTGCTCCTCAACACCTTAAATGTCTGCACTGTCGAGATGTTTTCCAAATAATCAATGGCTGGAATTGTTTTGGCAAAGTTGACATCTACATAAAACAAATGCATTTCACCTCCATGGTCTAACATACTGGTTGCAGTTACTACAGTTTGATCATGTAAACAGTTTTCAGGGAAACACAAAGAGAAATGTCATACTCAAACAACTTTAACTTTTGAAGATACTTTATTTATTTTTCTGTCTCAGATTGATAAACCTCGTAATATGTGGAATGTATGTTTGCCAAAAACACGGATTGTGGATCTTGTCTTTAAACTCTTGTAGATTTTTTCCCAAATAAATGTGCTGACCAGTGAGGTTTGGTGTGGCATAAAGCCTTAGCACAGCAGGGAATGGAGTTGCAATTCCATTTTTAAATCAGGGCTACTCACACGCAGGTGTTTAATGACATGATGTAATTGATGTGCCTGTTTTGAGTTGATATTTTATTCCAGCTAGTGGTTATCTGTCACACTGTATGGCCAATAAAAGAGGTGGTTCACCTGTTGGGAGGAAGCTGTTAGTAGAAATACAGTAGTAGCCTCTTGTCTGCATCTTTTAATCTTACAATATTGTACATTTCAATTCCCATTCATTTTTAACAATAAGAGCCCCATCGTACACATGATGCAAACGCGGTGCATCAGTGGTGCAGGTGTCTTGGCTATCGTACACCTGGCGCAAATGTCATTTTTGCCACAAGTGTAGGATAGTAAATCCACTTGTGCCGGGTCTGTGTGCCGAGGGGAAAGAGGTCTGAGAATGAAGGCGGAATGGAGGTGTGTCTTGGTGCGTTTGCTATGGTACACCCGGCAGAATGAGGTCAAATGCACCAGGAGTTTAGACCAGCCAAAACCTGGTCTAACAAGAGGCGCGGACGTAAAACAGCCTGTACCGTAAGATACAGCGCAATTGGCCAACATGCTCACACACACCTTTGTTTTCTGTTTTTGCCACTCAGCAGCTTAACATTTAAGTGAGCTTCGGACATATTTAGTGAAGTTAGTAAAGTGTCCTTTGAAAATATTTTTGATTACAAAATATGAAGTTTGAAGTAAACAGCATGCGTATGGGAGTGTGTGTATCTTGCGTTTGGCTAAGACGCACACACCCCTTTCATTTATGTGAGCACCCCCCACGCACACATATTAAATTTCAAATTAGGAATGATCATAATACCAAATTAATCTCAATGGACGGGACAGGATCACAACTGTCAGATCGTCTTTAACGGATCGGTCGCTGACAGCAAGAGCAACTTCCGTGTTCGTGTCAGTGTATTTATTTGATCAGAAAAACAAGGAATAAATAATAATTATCTATAACATGAACCCTGAGCCAAGAGTTCTGTCTCCTCACCGCTGAATCGCCTTTCTTCCTTAAAATTCAATATCAACAAGCGGCTGAAAGAAAAACAGTCCATCAACCATTAATAACCACATGTATTCAAAATAAATTAACCTTTTAGGTGTGTGCGTGTGTGCCTGCGTATTTGCACATTTGCCCATGCAGGCGAAAATATATTGTAGAAATAGATATGACAGAATATGGAAATATTTGCTCTCTAAATGATTTGACTTAAGGGGGAATTAGCTGAGAGCTGTCTGACACAAGACATTCATTGAGCTTTTTCCCTGTCCAGCCGAATAAACAAATGAATGAATGAATGAATAAATAAATAAATAAATCCTTGCAGATCAGCCGTTTACATTTGCGCCAGGTGTACGATGGCAATATGCTGCGCCACTGGCGCACAGCGGAACCAGTCTTTAGAGGGAATAAGAGTAGATTCTCTGATTGGTCCATGCAGTTTTGGCCAGAGAAACACCCATGAAACACCTATGAATTGATGAGAAGATTCCACACAGCTGATAGGACTATTCGCTGTGCACCAGTGGCACTGGGTGGGGAAGAGCAGGATTCCTCTGCTGCTCCTGGAACAAGGTGGCAAAGGTTGACCTGGAAACTTCCCTGAATAAATTAAAACCCCTGTGCCACGCGCCCTTCAGTTCCGCCAGGCGGGAGTATATGATAGGGCCCTAAGAGTTTTACTAACCTGTACTTACCCTTTTACTTTGATATTTATAAACTTCATTATGAAGCAGCAAAATCAGGAAACATTGATTCTCATCAGTAATAATTTAACCTCTAAACAGCTGCAAAACAAGCATGATGAAATTGTAAAATAAAACATATTTACAGTAAAAACAGGATGCTGGAGAGAAGTTTAATGTCACAGCAACTTACTTTGAGGCAGGTCTTTTGCGCTTAAGCACTTCCTGGTCGATGGCACATCTTAGATGTGGCTCAGCAAGACTCAGTGTGTTTAAACTGGAAATAGAAACGCAAATCAGTGCTGCATGGTTTGATGAGGCCAGAAGTGCCAAAGGAAGTACTCAAATACATTCTCTTTACGGCCAATATAAACAGGAGGAAAATGTAGGAAAAAGGAGGCACATTCCTTTGACTCTAAAGCAAATTTTCAGTTCTCAGTGACATGTTTAGATTCAGTGGCCGTATATAGCCTGCTCTGAAGCGTGCAGTTTGTAAACACACTACCATGTCTACAAAGGGCAGCCAAATTAAAACATGTAGATGTTTTGATTACTGCAGCCTCAGAGACACAGTTAATTAACAGCCCTGAAATGTGGCTGAAGCTCAGTTGGCCATTACAATGGCTTTGACATTTGAATAACATCCATCTCTCTCTGAATATTTGGCTGAATTATGTCTACTGACAGGCTGCAAGAGGTGAGCATTGAGAAAGATGCCCCCTCTCAGCAGGATCTGCTTTAAAGATACACACAATAAATTTGAGGCAAACCTACATTTGTGTCTACATTTAATGTCGTGTACTGGACACACAAAGACTTGCCACAACTGGTATTAACATCAGTCCTTGGTAAGGCAATCACGAGTGGACAAGTAAGTCTGTTTATTAATGGTGCTGCAGTGTCTACTTCTACTGCATCCACACATGCATCTCCAGTGGCCGCTTGTGATTGGATCTAAAAAAATGGTCTCTTTATTTTCAGTTCAAATGTTAACTGAAGTGGAAACAATGTTTTCAAACAGCTGCAGAGAAATCTAGTATAACAAGAACCCCCTCCACAACTCAAAATGTTAGTGCAGCAACAAACTGTTCTATAAAAGACATAACTTGGTATGCTCCATTGTATAGGAATTAGGGGCATGAAACATTGAAGTCGAAGATTACACCAAATATTCCTTTGATCATCTTCCCCTTACAAACATGCAGGAGAACCTACTGTGGCTGTTAAACTAAACTAAGCTGATGGCCCCTCCTAGAGCCGGTGTTTGTTCATTCTAGGCTACTGTAGACTAGGTTTCACTGCGTGTCCAACATTGGGTATTCCATGGAATACCCTGTGGGAGAGGTAGAATTCTTGTTTTTAGGTGATTATACAATATTTAAAATATACTTACAAATATTGATTCATTCTCTGCAATATTCTATGAATAGATCCCTCTAATCCTGCAGACTAAACACTTTAATGCCAAACTTGTAAGAAGGCATCAGTGATTAAGAACTGGCCCCTGTCTCCTGTTACTCAGCAGTTCATCATTTGGCAGTTGAAGCCAAGAGTCAATTCAAAATATCAGATATTGGGTTTTGTGTGCACTTGACTGACAGAAAACACAGTTTAAGTTATATACAAGGAGTGCACATGTTGATAAACACACACACATGCACATGCTCACACACACAAACACACATGCATACCTATATGCATAATTATTCAAACAACCACACAAACACACACACAAACATACACACAAAAGGTACTGAGAAAAAACTCTTACACAGCAGATAGTTAACCCCCACCTCTCTAGCTCAGAAATGTGCTTCTATGTTCCCCTATCTTTTTCACTTCATTATTTGATTGTACAATTACCCTAGTTGCCTCCATTTGGCTTTTGTTTATTCAGGCAATTATACATTTACACACAGAGACATGGTGTATCTCTTTAAGCCATTTTGCAGTTTCTTAAAGCCTACTGAAACTGTTACAATTTTATAACAGAAAAGGCTGAGAAAGTGCCACCCCAAGAAGAATTCCAAAACTTTATTCCAAACCCAGAAGAGTTTAAAAATATCCGACACATTTTAAATTCTGCTTTACTTGCTTACTATTTTTTGCAAATAGGTACAAAATTACACTAGAATCTCATATTTTAGGGAAGTGATATTATCATTAGAGGAATATGAAAATAAATCTCTAAATGACAAACTCGGCAAAGATACAAGACAATGTAGTTTAGGTTATCAAGAAAAATTTATGGAAATTAAATTTAAGAAAAGGAAACCCCACATTTTTTTTAGAGAAGGGGATCATTAGAAGCACAGAAGATGACAGTTGCACAATGTCTTTCAAAACCTTTCTCTCTACTTTGTCCCACAGCCTGCTATTCTAAACTGACATATGTCACCCCAAAGCAGAAATGTCATAATAGTGGTTATGCAGCATTGGAAAAGATCCAGATAAAAATTTGGCCTTAGCTGTCTTTGAAAAAAGTAGAAAGCCATCAGCAAAAATCAAAAAAGCTCTCTCAGCCATCTGTCATGCATTTTTAAGACAATGCCTAACTTAAGGTCTTATTTTCTTTGCAAATTAAAGATGTTCAAAGCCATGGCACCAGATACCTGTGAAATATTAGCCAAGCCTTATATGGTAAGGTACATCACATCTGCTGAAAACTAGGGGTGTAACGATTCATTGATCTGGATCGATATATCGATTAGTTAAGCAACGATCCAATCAAATTGACTGAAACTCAAAACATCAATCAATATCGTCATCTTTAAGATAAGCTTTTATTTTGAAATTCCGACCGCATACTCGTTTCACAGTTTCTGCCCAATTGCGCCTCGTTCTGAAGTTTCAAACAATGCAAGCGACAAGCAGCGAAGGTAAAGAGGATAACGAGATTTACTCCCCTTCTGGGAATAAGTCAGCTGTGTGGCAATATTTTGGATTTCGCAGGAAAGACAGGTCAACAGACAAAACACGTGCAATATGCAAGAAATGTCGTTATGAGATAAAATACTAAAGAAACACAGTATTGACCTTCATGCTAGCGTTAGCATTGCCGTAGATCCTGCTGCCTGCTCAACACCTCTGACCGACTTCTTTCCACAAAAATGTGCGTATATTAGTTATGTTCATAAAGGTGATAAGTGACCCTCAATGTTAATTGATAACATGAAAAATGTGGCACTTTACAGTGAAATAGAGCGCAGGTCTTTTTTCTTTTTGTTAAAAAGAATGATTTTCATTTCAATGTCCGAAACGTTTCAGCAATAAAATTGTCAAAACAACAAAATTGTTTTCTATTTTCTCTTTAGGTGGAATGTAACTGATTGTGTTAAATGTTACATAATATCGTCTTAAATTGATCAAAGGCCCCTGAATCGAATCAAATCGAAATCGAATTGTGGCAGACTTTGGGATATCGGCAAATATATTGTTGTCCAAAGAATCGTCATGAAACTGGTGATTTACACCCCTACTGAAAACCGATTTAATTTTTTAAAAGTTGATGAGGGCTGACCTTTTCCAATGTGGTAATATTGGTTGTGAAACAATACATATCCTTTAGAAATGTGCCTTTATTTGTTAACCACCCACATGACAGCAAAGTGTGTCAGTGACTCATATCATGGCAGTAGTGTCATCAACTCACATGAGATCTCAACATCTCTGAATTTAGTACCAATCTCATAAGAGCTGTTGATGATGATAAAGGCATACCTGCAGTCGGCAATGGTTTTTGCAGCTCTGGAAGAGATTTATCAAGCCTAAGAAATAGCTTGGATTATGTCACTGGGATGTCTGGACACCACAAATTCATTACAGAATGCTTACATTACAAACTGAGGTGAAGCCTGTGAATCAGTTATCCTGTTATCAACCTGGCCCTATTTACTGGAAACATATTGAGTCAGCTCCATTGCCCTAAGTGTAAATACCAATTTGCATGCTTCAAGCTCCTGGTTCAGCTAGACTGGTCAGCTATTATTGCCTCTAGCTTCATTGCTAACTAAGCTAATAAGTTAGAGGCAGCTTCTAGTAATAGCTAAAGAGAGCTACCTCAAAGAGCATACTAAGCAGCATGGAACAGTTACACTGGTGAAGCACTGATCGCCTTTCCCTTTTAAGACATATCTGCCAAACAAATGGGAAATTTGTTTTAAGAGTCTCATATCACACTTACAACCATTACTAAGACATCATCTGGTGTGTTCTCATTTACCCATACCGACTGAAGCATTTACCAGTTGTTGCGGTTTACCAGAAAAGCCCGTTGCATTTCTAAAAATCATCAGAGCAAAGGTTTAATCATGATTTTTTTCATTTGAGAGAACAGTGACCCAATGAGTCAACGTAACACCCTTCATGATCTCAGAAATTTCAAGGGGACCACTCCTTTAAATTGGGACATTTTAACTTAAAAATGAAATTATCTGGTACTACTGTATCTGGATATGAACTTCAGATAAAATCCATTTAATGGCTGTGGGAATATATTGATTGGGTGCATTGTAAAACAAATTCAGAGCTGCAGAGCACTTCAAGCTGCATTTAAATGATAGTTTTTACTTCGTATAATCATCTGCATGAATTTCCTTAAAGGAAAATGTAAATATCCTGTCACTTGTGCTCTAGAATCATGAGTATTCTCATCAAAGGCAAAATATGTAAAGCAATACAAATCAGGAATATGAATTAAGATATGAACAGTGATTGCACACTTAACAGATCTGAAGAACATCCAAATGTCTGTTTCAATACCTTTTTGTTTGTTTTTCCAAGTTGACCAGCTGATTTTCACAGCTAATCATACCAAACTTACAACTCCAGAATTATCTGTGCCTTAAGAGGTAGGGTCAGCTATAAATCAGAAGCCAGTTGCTTGAATCTGCACCCCTTGCAGTCTACATGTCGAGGTGACCTTGGGCAAAACACAGAACCTCAAATTGTTGTGAGTGTTCAGGTGTAAAGAGTTACTGCTCCTGATGAGCACACTGTTGCATGGTAGTCTCTGTCACCATTGTGTAATGTGTGTGAATAGGTGAATATGTTTTAAAGCACTTTAAGTGGATAATGAAACTAGAAAAGCAATACATTAATGCAGTTCATTTTACATCTTCTTTTAAGTTGTAACACAATGAGCTAAACACCTGAACCAACAGACACTGTACACATCTGGTGAACTACAATTCCGTCTTGCTAGACATATCCGTATGTTACAATCATTAGCACAAAAGTACTGCAGATGATTGTGCAGTTCCAGTTCAAACAGAGTGTTTTAGTAGCTTAAAAGCTAAAGTTTGACTATTTATTCCGTAGTTATTCTGAAATGTTAACCCTCTGGCTTTCATGTGCACCATTAAGGTCACATGAGTCAAGGTGTGTTTGAATGTTGAGCAGCAATGGGAGGGATCTTAGGACTGTATTGTAAGTGAATGATGTGTGTAGTGAATTGTAATTCATATCTGTATTTAAAAAATGCACTATTTTTTTAGGGGATGATTTCTATTGATTACTTGCAAACTTCCACAACTGTAGTGTTTTAGTGGTGTGGTGCTGTTACTGAGGTGTTACCCTAATGCTTTTGATGCACATTTATTGCAGAGGTCTGTTTCTACACATATGTGATGCTGCCTTGGTTATGCTGCAACACTTCTTGCCTTTATTCAGAGAAGAGCTGATGCTACCAGCTTAAACAGTATAAAGAAGAAAGTACTTGTTTATATTGAGGTAATAAGAAAGACCAAGGATAGCAACACAGTCTTGCCAATTATCACACCACCTGCAGAATGACTCATGGCAGATATTAATGTCAGAACTATATGAATAGATGGAACAGTGAAGTTAGTCTATATACTTGTCTTGGTAGTTAAAAACTCATGGGGCCTGGCGAAGATAAAATCTGGCCCTCTGTCTACTTTAACTCCCACTACTAATGTTGCTTTTGCTGCTGTCTAAAAATAGTGACGGTTATCAGTATTTATGGAAAAATTAAATATAGGCTCTCAGCATAAAGTAAGTGATTTTTTTGTTGTTAGGTGAAAGCCTTGTATCTCTAAAACTGAGAACATCCTTAAGTAATAGTTTGAATCTTAATACAATTTCCTCTTACCTACTTGTAAGAGGAAAACAATCTTGTGATTTTGATCAATAAATTAAATTTGTTTGGTTGTAATCAGATCAAGTGAAGCATGCAACTTGTCATGTCATGGATTTAAAAGGTAACAGAATGATGCACTCTGTGTTAAAAAAACAACTGTTCTCATGTAGCATGAAAGAATATTAAGACAGTTTCAGTTTACTGTAGTTCCTCTTGTCCATTCTGGCTACGCAGTGATCCCCTCCTAATGGGATTTCAGTGTAAATGATGGGGAACAAATTCCACAGACCTCATTAAATACAAAAAATACATGCTGTGGTACAGCTGAGGTTAAGTGGTGGTTTCAGCAATCTGACTGGGGATCACCATCAAAAGCAAGATGTGAGCAGTGTTAAACTGCTATTTAAGCATTCGTCAGTCCATACTGACTCTAACCTCCATTCCTTGTACTAAGAATGAGCTATCTGTGTAAGCAGCAGCAGAGAGGAGCTAAGAGGACAGCAGCGGACTGAGCGCCTTCACCAGCCTGACTGGCAGCAGATATTAATTGGACAAAATTGTTCTATAAGTCTTTTTTAGTGCATGGCACTGCTCAGCTTGAGTCAACTCTTCTTGCTGTTTATTCTTTGCCCATCATTACCTTGCAGTTACAAGCCAATTGAGTCCAGCTGAGTCAATGACGTACAATCACTGCAGACAACTGACTGGTCCTACAGTGAGTGAGAAATGGCATCATTTAATCACTCAACCCAGATAAATAGGCATAGCCAAAAATGAAAGGTGTATTACACCATCAATTTGATATCCTATGTAATGAAAGAAGCATATCTTCTTTGAGTAGAGTGTGTGTGTGGCAGAGCGAGTGAGAGCTAGCAGAAAAAGTGATGGTGAATGTAAGCAGAGCAGAGGAAAAGGTTAGCAGTGCAACTGCCAGCTAAGTAATAAATGCACATTGAAGATTACAGTTCTTCTGTTAATTAAGGCTCAATCCAAAATAAAGGTCCTGCATTATATTCCAACTGCTGGTTGGAGGTGAGGTGAAAGGCATAAAGACCCTTTATGATTATCAGTCAAATTCACACTTACTTTAAGATTGAGCTAACTACAGTGGAAAACGGAGAGAAAAGCCAAAACATGTACAGATGGGTCAAGCTAGATGAAAAAGCAGAAAGATACAGTTTTATTTATAGATTTATTGATAAAATTATTTTTAGAGTTAGCCAGTAGGGAAACCCACAAGCTCAAAGGGACACTGGGAGCTTTGATGAATTACTACAGATACTGTGGATGTGTTCAGAAAATTATAGAGTGGGAAATTTGTGTGATACAAACAGCTGTCTGAGCAAATCATATTTCATTAGAAAAAAAGAAAACTTAAGAAGAAACATTGAAGTTTCTTGGGGTGTCATGCTCCTTATTGTGTGTTGCATTTAGTGTCTATTTGATAAATAGGAAGTTGATTTGTTCAACCTGGGGAGAGGTGAGTGATAGGCTACAGAAATACTTTTTATGTGGACTGGCCTCAATATAGAACTTATGGTATTTATATAATGAAATTCCCTCTTTGTGTTTTCATGCATCTTTTTCAAATGCGGTGCTGTGGCTCTAATTTCGTAGACCAGGCGTAGGCGCGGCGCATCTGCCCTATGCTGCGCCTACGTCGTGCCAACAGGGTGTGGCTGGCGCACTTTGCAATTTTCGTGAACGGCGCAGCGCGGCGCACAAACGCCTCCGTCCCTCCCACCGGCGCAAGTGGCAAAGGGGTTTAACACAGCCGAGTGTAATCTTCACCAATTAAATCACCTCTCGACAACCAAGGAGGAAGACAGCAGCAGCTCCAGGCGGCCAAACTTCTCCCAGGAGGAAACTGATGTGCTGGTCCGGGAGGTCCAAGCTTGCAGTA
>JAPZDZ010000015.1:623022-634227 GCA_029783805.1 Acanthurus tennentii
TCCTTGTATTTTATTTCTTAACATAGATCGTTTAGACCGAGGGGCAGACACCGTTTCTATGGGGTAGTGGGTGGGTAACTGCTCTAATGGAAGTGCAGAGAGGTGTGTAAGACTACTACTCTGCTTCCTGGTCCCAACTCTGGGTTGTCAGGGTTTAGGTCGACTAAACTCATATTAAGCAAATCTGAAGGACTGTCTTCTTTCACCTCCGTAATATAGCAAAAATCAGGCATATCTTATCACAAAAAGCTGCAGAAAAATTTGTCCATGCATTTGTTACCTCCAGGCTGGACTACTGCAACTCCTTAAAAAGGACATTTGAACCCTGGAGTTTAGATGTATCACTTGCAACGACAAGTAACTAGTATGGTATTTGAAAATCATGCATTGATCAAAATCAGTTAAGCTTTGAGCAAAGGTAATATGAGCAAAGAGAAGCAACTGCTTTTGAGTGTCACTGGCCATAAGATGTGTTATAGCACCAAATCATGTCTTCACTTCAAGCAAATGTAATAATACCTGAAAATTTGACCAAACTCCAGAATGTCTCATTTCAAAAGTAACCAATCAAGCAAAAGGGTGTAGAATATTCTGTACTTCTCATCAATCATTATTGTCTCACTCATAAAGCTATGTTTGAAAAACCGTTATCAGGACATAAACATTAGGTATTACACTCAACTTTTAACACCAAAACCACCTCATCCACTGAGCATGTAGGATTGGATATCAGTCTTTTCAGCATCCGTTTGTATGCAGCTCTGCAGTGTGACCACTATGGTGTGTCTACACAGCAGAGCTAGGAGTTGTTTTAGTCACAATATCAGTCTCACATGCATTTCACCTGACAGATACACTTTTATTATGATCATTCCAGCTGCCTGAATGATAACTGTGCACGAAACATATGCAAATACAAAGTATAAGCTTTTTTCTCCAACTTTTTAAACATAAGAGTGATTGTGTGTTGAACTCCGAGCGCTCCCAAATTGCAGGTGACCAACACTAAATACTGTACCTGAATGCATCTTTTGAATCCACAAGTGGAAGACTGAAGCTGCTTTGCTAACTTGTTGCTTACACCACTCCTCCTATGTAGACACCCACCACCAGTTCACTAAATGATGTGATGTGCATTTGTATTTGTGGTTTTTGATTTCTGTTATGGTACTAAGTATACTTTATTTGTTAGTTAAAAAACTCAGATAAGGTTCCTTCACAACCTAGCCTTTAGCATGGTTGTAAAAGAGAAGACATTTGAGTAACTGTTTCAAACTGTACAAAAGTACAATTCTAAAGTACTTGTATGTTACTAAAGTGTTTTTACTTTATACTGTCTTTTTTCACAATAAATACTTTTTAAAAATGTTTTAAGTAATTTGCTATGATTATATTGTAATAATGTAATAATAAAAATGCCTTTTTACTCATTTTTTTTTCATCAAAGATATAGACTTCTTATAGCATAGCTAGCTGGTAAACAAAATTAGGACGCTTAGGAATAACTAGGACACAAAATTTCACAACCTTTAAGTTGTGATTTTTCTCTTTGGAAAACCAACATGCTTTCCTCAACACCAGTAAAACAGAAAACCTGTGTAGCTCACTCCCTGCAAAAAGACAGACTGATGGACAGGCCTACTCACCAACTTCCTACTATACGGGGCTAGACACAATCAAAAATTCATAAACTTTTTTTTTCATCATATTCTCAAAGTTTATTAAATCATTCAGGACTATGTAGACTAATGTAGGGAGACTTATAATATTTTTTCCTACCCATAATTTGACAGACAAGACCTAAGAGCAGTATATAACCTATTTCTACAGAGACACTTTTTAAAGAACTGTAGGCGTGTTAACTGAGTTTAAATGTATTGCTTTTTGTTATATCTGCAGTATTTCAGTATGTGTACTTAACCAAAATGTGTGCCATGGTTCATCAAAGACATGTAGCATTTTAGTATAAGCAGTAGGGTGCTAACTGCACTAGACATAAATAGATATGAGTGGGTAATTCCCATTGTCAGCAGTTGTGGTCTCCTGGTTATGCTTGTATGTTTGTGTGTGTCTTTGTGTGCTTGTATATGTGTTTATGTGTTTGTGTGAACATGTACATGTACATGGGGGAGGGACACAGAGGACAGAAGGGGAAAAGGGTGGTGTCTTTGTTTTCTCTGTTTCTGCTGTTCAAATGTCCCAGGACTTGAATAATGTAATTTTCAATAAGATATCCAGTCTTGCCAGAGATAATTGGAGCCGATATGCAAAACTTGTGTCAAACGTAAACAGATCTCTCTTCACCAGCCAGAAAATTGCAGCTTTACTATAAAAATGAGGTATTACAGCCGAGTGATCAGTGGCACAGCTTCAGCACTGTCTCAGGCAGAGCCATACCATAAGCAAGTTCAAACATCCACAGTGTACTAGATCACATAATTTTACATTAGAGTACCCAAAGACAGTATATGATAAGGACACATGACTCAAATTCAAATATAATAATAATATATCACCTGAAATTTTGTGATTTTTGTCAGTTGTAATGTTTCTATGCATAGCAGAGATGGTAAATCTTTGTATAAATAAAGGAAATTGTGAACAGTGCAATGAAAGAGGTTAAGAAAGAGGTTAAGTGAATGAATCATAATGTGAATCATGATGAGGCAGTTGACTTCAACTCTTATGCTGCACTACAAAGGCAAAAAATAGCAGCAGATTAAAACTATGTAGTTCAATGAGGACATTGTAAGTTTTACAAAAATTAATAGAAGAAACTGAATTTGAAACTGAATCCCAGGGTTTACTTGTGGAAAACATGTTTCCTACATGTTTCCACTTTTCTTTTCTACTCTTTAAGTTTTTTTTTTTTGCTCTCTTAAACAAATCTTTTTGTTGTGTCCCCTTTTGCAATAGTTTAATAGAATGCATTTAATATGTGCATTTCTGATCAGTGACAGTTTATGTGGTTTAAGTTAAAGGAAGTATATAATTGTATTTGATTTGAGTGTTGGTTGGAGAGAGAATAAAAAGAGTGGCCTCAAGTCAGAATCTTTGTTCACTCAGCCTACCATCTGGATAAATCATTCTTCACAGGATCACACAAGGTCGTATTTCAGACAAGTGTAAACAAGTGCTTATGAGTGTTTGTCCAGAGAACCAATGACATTTCCATAAACACTATCTTTTGACCCTTGGTGAATAGTTTTGAACATGTGTCATGATGATGGTAAGGCTCAGCATTTCTCAATTAATTCAGACATCTCTCTGATCGCCAGGTCTACATTGTCAGCGAGTAATTTCATTTAGAAATCCCACACATATCACCAGGCTAAGAGTACTCTCAGAGACATTTATAATTACACTCTGAATGGCTCCTTTGACTGATAAGTTAATGGCTTTTGAAGAACACATCATTTTTTGACAGCCATTGTGTCAGAGTTGTAGGTAATAGAAATGTATGTTAAAAATGTCCTTTAGCATTGACACAATAGGGTTTCATAACATACAACAGCAGATTGGTATTGATTCAAGAAAGATGAGTGATTTACCGGTTTGGGTTTTTAATTAATAACTCGACATTGCTTCTCCAGCTGAATCGTAACACTGTGGAACAATGTTATCTTAAAGTTCCATTCAGTCCTGCACAGTGTGGTTCTTATGCAATGTCACATGAGTCAGAGTTGCTTTGTATTAGAAAAAAATAATAATCCTTTGTTTTTTCTTTACAGGTTCTATTACAAGGTGCTCGTACATTAAGTATCACTACTCTTCAGCTACAATACCCAAAAACCTATCCTACAACATCACTCGGACCATAAGGCAGGACGAGTGGCATTCCCTCCGTAAGTCTGCCTTGTTACTCTGTGACCAAATTCCAGTTTTTATGTAATTTATTTGTATGTACTGTATATGGAAGAGCCTCAGGCTAACTAAATTTCATTTCACTCCCTAAAAAGTGCTTATATAGTGACATTATTTAATGAACTGTGGAAGATAAAATAGAAATATGAAACATTAGCCAGAGTTATTCAATGCTCTCCTCTGTCTTAGTTTTTAATTGACTTTCTTCCCTTGAGCTCACAGTGCAAGCTATTAATGCATCTATATTCAAGAGCACAGGTATTCAAAAGTAGAAATATTTTATTGTCTTCAAACCTAAGCTGCAGCACTATACAATTTAGCATTGAAGTAATATAATCTGATAAAATCAGTCGTTTATTTTTTTCAGGTAAAAAGGTGTAACTTGAGTGCAGGTTCAGTGTGTTGCTGTGGACAGGAAATGTGGTTGTTGCAGGAATCAAACCAACACTTGCACTAAAGTTAAGAGAAGGGCCAATGCTGATATAAAGCCCTCATTTTTTATGTAGCTCCATTCATGTGGCAGAGCACAACCTGGACAGATGGCACTTGTTGCCAATCACAAGGTTAACACATGCTGTAGATCCAAACAACCAACATGATCATACATAATTTAGAGCTGGCAATTAAAACCCAACAAACATACACAGAGATACAAATACAGATACAGAGACAAACATAATTTATCTGTACATGAGGCAATTGCAGACCAACACTGTGGTCTAATCAGGCAAGTTAATTTCCATAAATATGCTTTACATATTGATGGTGTCTTGAAGATGAATGCATTCTATCTTAAACTTTTAGAACCCAGGAAGTTTTTGTTGATCTAGTTTTTTTTTATTATTAAGGCTTCTACCAATTCAGCATTTAACAACAGCACTTAGAAATGTCAAAACAAACAGGCACATTTGACTTGAATTTGAATTCATGAGTTAATTTTTTAAGATGAATCCATACTTTTTGTACAAAAAACATTTCATAATTCAACTGACAGATTGTTCCGTAATTTGCTTAAAACAGCCTTGTTCCTGAGGCACTGAGGCATTTTTTCCTCCCGCCTTAGAACATATTTTTCTACTTAAGGTCCTACTACTCAGGGAATCGAATCACCAATATGTGGTTAATTCTTGTCCAAAGTTCTCATTTGTGGGGAAAAACAAACTTTTAATTCTTTCTTCTAAATTGTGATTTAATAAGCTATACTGTTGTGTGTTTTAGCTTTATTCTCCATATTACTCCTGCTTACATTGCTGTTTGCTTGTTCTACCTATCAGCAAGGGCACAAGAACTCTCAGAAAATTCTGGAGGGAGTCTGTTTTTAGGATACCTGCTATTCATGAGCTGTTTCTCTGGGTGTGTTGTAGCTCTCCAGTTGCCTGGCCACTGAGTCGAGTGGAAACATGCTTTGACCTCAAACTGTCATTGTCTCTTTTTGACTAGTCCTCAACTGTCAGGTGACAGGACTGGGAAAAGCTCTTCTTCGCTCCAAACCACAGACGACTGTTCTGCCGTCTGTTTTCATCTGCCTCCTTCACACCATGTTGCTCTGTCTGGCAAGGGAGGAAACAGTACTATTTAGAGGCTGTTTTATAACATATCCAAGACTGTGGATACTGTTATGATTACGTTTTTTTCTTAAATTGGATTATTTGTTTCCAAAATTATGTTATTATAGTCTTTTATGTAAAGAAACAGTAAGTAGCTTTAGTTAGTTGATTAAAATATTTAAAAAGTATTATCACATGAACAAAAAAAAAGCTTATTCAGTTTCTTACTTTGAAAACAGAGCAAGAAAAGGACAGCAAGAAGCAGACCAAGTCTCCCCTCCAGAGGCTAAAGCCAAAATAATTGAAAATGTTTGTGTAATAGTGTGTTGTTTTTTTGAGATGAGTCATTCAATGTGGTAAGCATCAAACTTAGTCAACAGCGACAACCTGCAGCAGGTGCATCACAAGTGTCTCAAAATCATAAGCTGCCCTGACTTGTAGGTAAAGATTGTCAGGGATGTATGGATGAACTGCAGACTCTACAGGGCTGAAAAAATAGAATATTTGGTTGAATTTGAGCAAGTAGCATCAGACTTGTTTGATCAAAGTATGCACTTTTATAAATATTCAAAGTCAGCACAAAGACCTATAAACTTTTCCCCCTATGGCCTTGCTTGGGTGGCATGTTGTCCTTCTTGGTGTTCTCCTAGAATATGCATATTTTATTTAACCTCCAGTAAAACAAATATGCCTAAACAAAAATCACCATTACATGACTAATGTTGATACATAAAGTGTGACTCCTGGAGTCAAAGGCAGACCTGTGATATTTAACAGTTTTTTTCTGCAAGTATAGATTTGGTAAACCAGGGAATTGTATCTATCTGTTAAACACTTTATAGCATTACATTCAGCATGCTCAACCCCACACAAATGTTCAGTTCCCAGGAGATAATCAACTCCAAATAATCTCCCATGGATAGACTTTTTAGTCAATGCCAAGGACAAAAGACATCACATTTATTGGGCTGAATAAAGGGGCTGCTGCTGAGAATGCAAATGCTCTCAAAATGTATGTTTAGTTAGTTCTGTCTTTTACTCTGGTTCTGGCTCATATGCATAGGAACAGATCGCATGTCTTTTATCTTCACAATCTTGGTAAGCTCAGGAAAACACATAGCTCACATTTATGACAGGAAGGTCACCTCTCTCCAGTCAGAAATGTTTAATGTCCTTATTACCAAGGCCTATCTTCACACCATCTTGGTGTGTGATACCTCCATTCCTCTAACCAATGGCCTGTCACTCTGATAAGGGTATGTAAACAGAAAATAGAAAGACTGGAGTCGTGAATAAAAAAGTTCTATTCACTGATTGAACATCTGGACTTTCTACCAAATCAGATGAAATCACAGCAGGAAATTTAATAAGAAATTATTTATAGGCCTTAAACTTGAGAGTCTCAAGGGGCAGTCAGCCTCTAATGAGTCAGGGTCTGACTGTGGATTGATAGACCATGCAGACTGGTCAGGAACTTTAACAACAGCTCTGTACAGTATGATACAACCTCTGTAAGCTGTGTGGCTCTGTTTACTTTAGTATAAAATGTGCTTTCTGGAAGAATTAAAAATCACAAACTGCAACCTTCACTTAACATCATTTAGTGATAAGCAAAAGACATCAATTCATAAATACCAGTAACTTAAAAAAAAATCTTGTATTCAACACAATATGTGACATAAATATATTAATACATAAATAACCAGAAACATAAACAGACCAGGGGAGGGACAGGGAAAAATACATTGTTCATACCTCAAAATAAAACATAAATGTCCCCAAAGCTCACTGATTCCAAGGAGTTTTAATGGCATCCTCCAATCCCAGCAGGCATTGCAGTTAACTTTATTTACTGTCTATTATTTTATTGAGGTGTCAAAAAAACTGATTGTGGTATAGGTCCCTCAAAAAATTCCTCGTCTATATTGCATGGACACCACTTTCTACTATTAATCCCAAATTGCAATGCATCATATTTCATGCAAGTTTAAATTATCCTTTTTGACTCACTGCATCTGTTTCTTTCTTGAAGCTTTAAAGTGATAGTTGACCCAAAACTTATATTTCACCCATTTCCTACTCACCACCATGTCAATGGAGGCTCTGGTGACATTTTCTTATCCACATAGCCCTTCTGAAGTTTCACCGTAGGAAAGAATTCCACATCATGGCAATACAACGGAAGCCCACGGTAACAACAGACGGAAGAAAAACATAACATGCCTCCATGCTGCTTTTGTGGTGTCATCATGGTGTCTGAAAGAATTGTCACCCCAATATGACTCAAAATAGAGACATTAATACTGTGTTTTTAACCAGGTTTGGGTAAAACCACAATGTTAATGTCACTTCAGCCAATTTTGGCTACAACCGCAGTTTTACAGCTCCCTTTTTTCAGTCAAATTGAGCTGCCGAGTTTTCTGGAACTATGATGACACCACATGAGCAGTATGGAGGCATGTGATGTTTTTTTTTTTTCAAGTTGAGTCCATGGCCATCATCGGCTTCCATTGTATCGGCACGGTGTGTAATTCTTTCCTTCAGTGAAACTCCAGAAGGTCTATGTAGATTGGAAAATGTCACCACAGCTTCCATCTTCATAGCGGTGAGTTGGGTGGACTATCCCATTAATGACCAGAGTGACTGACAGCTACTTTAGGTGTAACTTCAGCTGCCATTATCACAAGGGACAGTCCCTGAGGCTATTTCTATGCAGGGACATACATACACCTGGAAGCTGTAAAGAATGCAAGTGTGTCTTGCAGAGAAGATGCATTTCAACCTTTTTCAACTTCTAGAACATGAGATGAGTGTCGAAACAAAGACTGGCCTAACTCTTGTAGCCAATATAACAAATCTTTGTGAAACCAACCTTGGAAATGATAGACTACCCACTGCCATTTGCAGATTATTAACCCAACTTCAACTCAGCCCCTTAAGGCTATTTGGTCAGTAGGCAGAGTTTAATAGTTTGCTGTTTAACTTCAGAAATGTCCTTGACTATATCCACCCACAGTGCCTTGGGCCCTGTATGGATTAAGTAAGAATGACAACGTAGTCTTGACTTTCATGAAGTGTGTGAAATTGAGCTCAGGCAGCCATGACAGTTTCTCCCACTCCCTTTACACAGATTTAAAGAAACAGTGAGATGACATTGACACCGCCTGAAAGACTCAGAGATGAACATGATACTCATTTGTTTCTGTCAGTCAAAAAGCCACAGCAACTCGCAGCGACTTTAAGGCAGCTGGAAAGCAAAACCCTCTTTTCTGTTACTGCTGAACATCAAAGCAACAGCAGTGAGTACACAGTATCCCCTCTCCCACCCTCATTGTCTGTCACAGATGCATACAGCATACATTTGACGCAGGCTTTTAGGGAATACAGGATGGAAGGAGGTTTTCTCATACTCCAGCTTGGGGATTTTGTTACTTCAAAAGGAAGCATAAGTTGTTTGCTGGGTAAAGCTGTCAATGAGTGACAGTGTATAATCCAAGGCAGCAGCTGAAGGTTGTGGTTGAGGCTAATTGTTCAGCAGACAGCTACTCCCACTCAATCTCATCATGCTGGTGTGGCTTCTGCAGCTGGTAGATTATTCAGTGAGCGGGCCAGCTTAAAGATGACAGGGATTTAACTCATTGAGAAGCAGTGATTTACTGCTATTTAAAAGTAAAGTTGCTGCATTCATCTTGTTAAGGTATTACAGTAAGAATCTCCACCATCCACCACATCTCTTTCAGTCTCTTTCTAACTCCTGCACATAAAATTGGTACAAACAAACAAAGCGTGAGCTGTCAGCTGGTCTGTCTGAGTATTCTCTTAGGGAAAGTTTGTCATATTAAAGAGCATATACCTCAAAAGTCGTCCTCTGCAGCAGAAAGGTAAACCTGACCACTGGAAGGTCCTCTGTAAGTAAGCAGTATTAAGGTACAAGGAGGAAAAAGGAGCCAGAGCTTAGTAGAAAACTGATTTTGACACCAATCTTAATATAGAAAAGTGAAATACTGATATTTTTTTAGAATAAACTAAACTAACTAACCAGAAACAAATAATACACATTTTAAGTTACTAATTTTACATTTCTTTCAGTTTTTCTTTGTTATCATCTTAAGCAGTAATGCACCTCTATGCTGGCCATTAAACAAAAAAATCCTTAAGTGTCATTGAGTTTCGGCAGCAGCAGCGAGGCGCTCTCTGAGTGCAGGCTGGTGCATGGCAGGGCAGAGTATGAGCAGGGACATGGGGGGCATTTGATTGGATATGCCCAAGTGGACCAGTAATAAACCAGTAATATTATTTTATGATACTAGTGATACTTTTTGGGTAGCTTGACTCTCAGCATGGACTAGAAGTCAGAATATTTAAGCCTTACTGTATATGACCAACTTTGTTTTATGGGAGTGCAATACAAAACACTCAAACAGTAACAAAATATACTACAATAATTAGTATAACTTTATATATAGTATAAAAAATTATACAGTGGATAAAGTCCATTGTCCAGAGGGAGAAAAATGCAATGGTTTTAACAATTACACTCTAAGAAAAGATATAAATAAGTAATAAGGTACAAATAAAGTTTATTCTAGATGTATAACTTTTATAGCACAAGTATTAAGAAAACTGTTCGATATTAGTTC
Organism: Acanthurus tennentii; assembly: GCA_029783805.1. Taxonomy (NCBI): domain Eukaryota; kingdom Metazoa; phylum Chordata; class Actinopteri; order Acanthuriformes; family Acanthuridae; genus Acanthurus; species Acanthurus tennentii. The sequence continues at coordinate 633,074 of JAPZDZ010000015.1, forward strand.
AATCACTGTCAGCATTCTGGAAATGAAAGCAAAAGAAAAAAAGAAATGTATTTCATTCATGTATATATATTAATAACAATATATATCTTTCATTAAGCTGTTGACATTACAAAAAATAAACTGTGATATTAAATAGGAAACAGAAAAACAGAGAGAAAAGCAAAATGAAAATTGTCTCAGTGGTCACCAGGCAGCTTTTCTTCTGTAACCATGATATTAGAGCTATAAGTATAGATCAGTTCATCAGCTTTCACTCCACTTTTGTCTAGATAACAAAAGGGATCTAAAAGAAAAACACCAGGATCCCAGGCCCTATCGTACACCCTGCGCATTCGCAGTGCACCAGTGGCGCAGGTGTCATTGCTATCATACACCCAGTTCAAGTGTCATTTTGCCACAAGTGTACGATAGTAAACCCACTTGCACCTGGTCTGTTGCACCTGGTCTGTGTATCGAGGGGCAGGACATCTGAGAATGAAGGCGGAATGGAAGGTGTGTCCTGGCCATTTCCGATCGTACACCCGGAGGACTGAGGTCAAATGCGCCAGGAGTTTAGACCAGCCAAAACCTGGTCTAAATGGAGGCGCAGACATCAAATAACATTTATTTGATGAGAAAACAAGGATTAAATAATAATTATCTATAACATGAACCCTGAGCAAAGAGTTCTGTCTCCTCACCGCTGAATCGCTTTTCTTTGCTTGAATTCAATATCAACAAGTGGCTGAAAGAAAAACAGTCCACCACCATTAATTACCACATGTATTCTATTCAAAAATTAATTTTATTTATAAGTGTGTGCCTGCGTTCATGCATTGGTGCGTGCCTGCGTATGTGCGTGTTTGCCTGTGCAGGCAAAAATATATTGTAGAAATAGATATGACAAAATATGTCTTGGGATTTGGTACAGATGAATAGTTTGGTTACTGACGATTACTTAATTACTAATTGTAATAAGTATTAAAAATTTAATTTTTATTGTTACTTAATAATTTCGGGCCACCACCCTACGGACAGGGATCAATGACCAAACAATTACCAATTTAACTTTAAATCTCAATTTAAAGTAAAGCCTATGTTGCAATGTATTAAACAGAATTTAATACTACAGAATTTGAATTGAAGGGTGAGATCGAGCACTGACCGTACAACCA
>JAPZDZ010000015.1:638631-648759 GCA_029783805.1 Acanthurus tennentii
GAAATCAATTCCCACATGAGCAAGCACTTGGCGACAGTGGCGAGGAAAAACTTCCTTTTAACAGGCAGAAACCTCGGGCAGATCCAGACTCAGAGGTGGGCGGGATCTGACGGCACCGGTCAAGTTGAGAGAGAGACGGAGGGGGGCAAAAGGGGGAGGGGAAAGAGATACAAAGAAAGGGGAGAGAGAGCAAAACCAAAAGCTAAGATAAAACTATGGGCTCTAATTTCATAGACCAGGCACCGGAGTGGCGCATATGCCCTGTGCTGCGCCTACGCCTGGCCAACAGGGTGTGGCCGGCACACTCTGCAATTTTTGTGAATGGCACAGTCCGGCGCACCAAGGCCTCCTTTCATTCCACCGGCGCAAGTGGCAAAGGGGGAGGAGAGAAGGCGTGAGTGGGTTTAACACAGGTTTGACACAGCCAAGTTTAATCTTCACCAATCAAAGAACGCCTCTCATTGCCTTTAAATGCGCTGCGGGCGAGGCAGTGCCAAATTCACCTCGTCACCACCACGGAGGAAGACAACAGCAGCAGCAGCTCCAGGCGGCTAAACTTCTCCCAGGAGGAAACTGATGTGCTGGAGGTCCAAGCTCGCAGTACCAGAATATATGGTAATGCGAACAGACCTCCACGGGCTGTTGATGCAAAAACAGCCTGGGAGGAAGTTACTAATATTGTAAATCACGTTTGCCCGGATATTCTGAGAATCGCTGCCTAATGTAAAAAAACGGTTCAATGATGTTGATGAGGAGAAGTGCCAAAGAAAAAATTTTTGGCCCCTCCACCAGCCTCAGGTAGAGTTGCCACCTGACCCATTTTTCCCATGATTGTTCCCTTTTTTTCACCAGAACCTATATAACCCCTGTGTAAAACTGCACGATAGGTGATGTCAAATAGACTGTGCCCGGACTCCGGCTCCTCTGGGCACAGGTCAAGAGACGATCCAACAGTTGTGACCCTGTTCCGTCCATTGAGATTAATATGGCATTGCTGTTTTAAGTCTGCACCCTGAGTTTAGACCAGGTTCTGGCTGGTCTAAACTCAGGGTGCATTTGACCTCAGTCCGCAGGATAGCAAACGTGCCAGGACACATCTCCGTTCCGCCTTCATTCTCAGACCTCCCGCCCCTTGGCACACAGACCAGGCACAAGTGGATTTGTACACTCGTGGCAAAAATGACACTTGCGCCAGGTGTATGATAGCAAGGACACCTGCGCCACAGGGTGTACGATAGGGCCCGGGATCTTGGTGTTTTTCATTTAGATCCCTTTTGTTATCTAGACAAAAGTGGAGTGAAAGCTAATGAACTGATTTATCTGTTTATGGAACAATAAGTGTTCTCTGCTTTTTATTTCTATATAAGAAAAACATCACGTGCCACCGACCTCAGCAGTAGACACATTTATAACAATCCGGATCATTGTTTTTACTCCATTAAACTACATGTCCCTCTTTATAGGGTAGCCAGCCAGTGTTTGCTGAAAGTTGAGTTGATGAGAGAACTGGCAATGCAATGCTGCTTTACTAGCAAGTTGACAGAGGAAATCAATACAGCAAAAGCCAAGATACCCCATCTCTTGTTTCTCATCTTTGATCAGCTCAAGAATAACTGAATAAACATTTCCTATATTACAGTATTTTCAGTTACACCACAGATCTTTAACTGCATTCCTCCAAAGGTCAGAATACTTCCAAGCAGACAGGACAAGTCCAAGTAAATACTGTCTCATTCGCCTAATTTATTGTTATATTTTACCACAGACAACATAACACTGCTCAACTCATATAAACAAAACAGTGCTTCTTATGGTGAGTGAGTTTATGGAGAACTGGTAGAGTTATCTTTAAGGGTAAAATGTTTTTTTGCGATTTTTAAACAAAATGCAGTAAATATTATTAACCCTTTGTTTGTTGGTCATTGAGTTCCCGATGACTAATGGCTATATGACTGTGTGATATACAACACAGCACAGACTAATGCCAACAGACGGAGATTAAAGTGTCTCTTTGGTAAATCAGCTGTGACATAGTGTAGTGTGTTTGCTCAAAATCTGTGCAGGCTTAACCTTAAAAACAACAAGCATAATAATTATCCTCAGACCGAGGCAGCAGGGTTCTAACCAGTACAAGAAAGGATATATGTGGCATGCATGTGGATTCTTTACACACAGCACTGAGAAAACCATAAAGAAATACCTACAGCTTCTTCCACCTCTGGCAGAGAGCTGTTCCTCCCTGGGCCTGGATGATTTGATGAGGGTGGAATGCTGCCTGCAGACTTATAACAGCAGAAAAAAAAGCCTGGTTGCCAACAGTAACTGCATCCTTCAAGACAGCTGTGGATTATGGAAATTGCTCTTTTTCAGTCTTAGTTTTCCAAGTTCATTTGACACTCCAGTCGAGGTAATAGCTGTCTGCCTTATAGCTTTGATGGCTTAGGAGACAGGAAATGATCATTTGCAAACGAAAGAATAGTGTTAAGCGTACCCACTCTTTGTGATAATAGAAGGAAAGGTTTTTTTGGAAAATAAAAATATAGTGTATGTGATTCACTTTTTGTATTTATTTTTTAAGTTGTAGCACTTAAACTTTACAAGTGTTAAACTATCCCCATTTAAAGAACAACCCAACTCACAAACTATAGGACTCTGTCCTTACCTGGCCTTATCGTGTGACATGTATTTGGATTTATTATATGGAAAATAACTTCTGCTTACGGCCTCTTATTTACACCTTTTTTAATGCTGTCTACAACATCTCTTCATTTGTATTGCCTACTTTTGTATCAGATTTTTCTAAGTAAATTATGTAGAGCTGGTCATTGACAGATGGATGTGGTCTAAATAATAGCATCGTGAATGCAATGTTTTTTTGTGTGCTTCAACTTCTTCCTAAACACTTTTTGTCCTAACCCAGATAAAATATCCAGATACAGATGAAATGCTAATAACAGTTTGAAATGGTTCTGAAAAAAATTATTTTAACCATTTTTGTAAAATAGAAGAGAAAAAAAGAAATATTGATTAGCCACAGAACTACAGTAATTGTCCCCAGAGTTCCGCTTGACTTGTCCACAGTTCTCTTTAAAACCTAGGTAAAATCTCAAATATAAACAAATGATTTCCACATTTCTTCCTCCCTCAGATTACATATAACAGCAAGTACAGTTTGTAAGAAACAACTCTTGAGAAACAGAAAATAAAATGTTAACATAATAAGGAAATGTTAAAGTTACAATGTGTTTTGCTTGTTTTCATACAATATTCTCTCTTTCCAATTGAAGCATAATAAACGCTTTATGATTCTCTGGAAAAGCTCAAAACACTACGTAAGAGAAAGGTGGTGGCCTTTCTTAAATACTGAAAGGGTAGTATCCAGAACTGAACACAAACATTATGGTGAGCAGGAGGAGTCTCACCTGTCTTGGGTAAATGTCTTGCACCCTAACTTTCCCCATGACATTTGTCTTGAATAGAAAAAGATTTGCTAGTGAACATAATCCAGGCAACAATTCAATTGTATGCAAAATGAAAAAATAGCAATAAAAGAATTCATTTTTATTAGACAAGATTGAATTTAAGGTTTGTGCTTCTAAAAAGTGAGCACTACTAATGCTGTAGTTGAGGTCTAATTTACTGAGAGATGAAGGCTCAAGCGAAAGATAAATGTCTGAATAAATAATTTAGATGTGGAGTAAACTTTAGGTTCTGATTAGTAGCCCTCTCATCAGATAATGGCAATATTTTAAGTGGCTTGATGTACTGATTTTACCATAATAAATACATTATCTGTCTACTTTTGTCCATCTCATCCATTATTCAAACCAATGAAAATTGTATCAATCAATATTGTAACTGCATTTCAAATACAAGCGATGAAATGTGAAAAGTCATACTTTCCAAGCCTGTTTAAAACATGATATTCTAATTTACCTTTAATTTGCTTAATGGAATCAGTTGAAAAAAAACTTAAAGAGTGAACAAGAATGCCATGAAAGGACAACTAGAACTCTTTTTTTGTCAATTTCAAGAGGTGGTGTGAGAATTTAAAAAAATTAACTAGATAGAATTTTTTCTGTGTCTTAGGTAGTGTATTTAGAATATAATGGCTGTGTTAATCCTGTCGTTACTGCTTTATATATGTCCATATAGATAATCCTTTTCTGCATGTGAGCCTTTAAGCCTTGAGCTGCTGAAAATAGCACTCTTTTCCTCTTCTCCCTAGTTTTATTCAAAATGAATATTGAAAGAATAGTGCAAAATCCAGCATACACTGTCAAGTGTGTGAGTCACAGTTGCTCATGGATCAGCATGGCAGAGCTTTGGGTTAAAGGATTTGTCTAAAAAGCATCCTTATTCTTTGATAACCTCAACCACTCACAAAAAAATCTCTTTTTTTGTTAGATCAGTCAACAGGAGGAGGGATAGAGGAAGACTACCATGGAACTGATTGACTGACTGAACCTTTTTTACCGCCTCCAAGAATATAACTGATCTTTAAAAACATATTTGTTACAATGAAATCATTCAGTATTCAACATGTTTTGTTCTGATGTTAAAGATGTTTTTATTCTTAATGCCTTATCGAAGGAATTACACAATGACACAGTGAAAACACAAGGGAAGGGTGCTAGCACTGTGAAGAAGTTGGATGTTTTGAAATAGTGACAGACAGAGATGACTAATGGCCGATGTTTTCCTTTTTTTCAGACAGTGGTGACTTTTAATTTTAATTTTTACATTAAAGTTACTGAATTCAGAAGTCTTTTTGGATTTGCTCTCTATGGTCAACTTTGTTTTTTGAAAAAGATTTCTAGATTTCATGGGCTGAAAATTGTTTGGTATGTTTTCTTTCACAGGGACAAATGAATAAACCTCTCCCTTTTATCTTTCCTCTTTTTACTAGATGTGAGCACAAAATAAATTTTATTTACACTCAACATTTCCCTATAGATGCACTTCACTTAGTACAAACTATGAAAGCAAACACCATGCCACTGAGCACCTGAGCCTCCTGCTTTGGAGGTGAGATTACTGTGGAAGCTGCCTGTGACCAGTTTGAAGTCTGAAGAAAGTGTCTTTGTGCCTGTTCGCCACACTGTACCTGATAGTGGCAGCAATTTAAAAACCTAGACCATAATTATTATTAAACTGCATCAAAATTCATAAAAATCCAGCATCTCCACCTATCACTTAATGTGACCACGATTTTATTGTCCAGAAAATTAAATGTCCCATCTAAATCTCAAGGCCAAAACAAATGATTGACCAAAAAACTGAATGAATGAGTACATGAGTAAATAAATGAGTAACTTTGAAAATAGTGCCAGAACAGGAAAACATAGTAAGGTGTGATTTAATCATATAGGTGCTGAGTTAGAGGTCGTGGAGAGTGCTTGCTTAAGCACAAATCCCTGATCCTAAACATCTAAAAAACCTTTCAACCAAAATTTCTTCCAGTTATAATTAAGATGTCTACATTCACTTCTTATCTTCAGATAACCACATTTATGTTCCTGCTCTTGAACAGTTATTGCTACAGTGCACCAGGACTTGAAACTGGTTCACCAGCTGCACCAATGGAGTTCCAGATGAGTGTGAATGTGTGACACTCTGTCATTGAGCCAAATGTCTCTCAGTTGACTCCTCCCAGATAATTGTTGGTTCAAAAAAAATGTTACAATATAATAAAGTGGATATGTCTGTGGAGAAATTATGAGTAGATATACAGTGTATCAAAAGATCTGCAGCTGCAAGGTTAACTCGGCTGTTCCCTCACCATGTCCACCATGCTGTTATGTGGTGTTCAGCTCCAGATACTCTTTGCCTCTGTAACACACATAATGGGGAATACAATCCATTAGTGTGATTTTAATTTGATGAGTTTGTAATATGAGTTAGCTCCTAGTTGTATACTAGAAAACTCAGCACTGTTCTCTTCTTGAGCTTTGTTAAGCTTGGCAGTTCATCCGTGTTGCGTCATTTAAGGACAGGCTGATCCCTTCAGCAGATGTTTGTGGGTCATGTTGACTAAAAAGCAGTGCATGTGCATTATAAAACCCTCTGCATATGTTGGCTACACATCAGCAGGATAAACACTGTAATCTAACTTCAGTGGTAACCTGCTAATTACCTTATGTAAACAGAAGAGAACATTTAAAAGCTAACAGATAGTCAGTATCACAGCTTTCAGTCTGCAGTAGTATATTTGAGTATATTTGTTGTTTAGTACGGAAGCCCTAAGCGGAAATGGTTTAAATTTTTTTTTAAAAGCCGTTTTCTCGAGATCACGAGATATTATCTTGTTACCTCGAGAAAACAAAGTTTGTTTCTCGAGATAACGATAACAAGCTTCCATAGTTTAGACTAACTTATTCATTTTAAAGGATAAGCGGTGTTTCTGAGCACTTTAATCTGGTTGTAATCTTTTTTATGAAGCATAACCCAACTAGCTTGTAAGGCTAAATGATCCAAGAGTTATGCAAAGTCATAGATTACATGCTATATTTTTAAAGGGACCTGAGGCATGGTATTTATGGTAGACATGCCATTCAAGCAGCATTTAAAGACTTGTGACACAAGTCTTTAAGAAAAAAACATGTCAAATCTGACATATAACATGTTACATGACATTCAATACATCATGCAAAGAAAATTGGCAGGCAGCTTGTTATTTGCAGTATGGGACTGACATGACTTGCTAGCTGAGTGAACTAAGTCCCATCTCATGGTTTTCTGCTGAAGTGCCTCACAGACTTCAAAGCAGTCAACTTCAATGCTACACCTCACCAAATCGTCTCATAGAAACACCCCATCCTCCCTTTTTTTCACTTAGCAGCTCCTTTTGGATAGAAATCATCCTTTTCCACCCCTATTGACTGTTTGCTATGGCTATGTATAAACAACAAACATGACAAAGTAAACATCCATCACTGCATACAACTGAGGGTCTTTGATACTTCTTTGACACTGGGACTTGTATTATGTATTCACAACCCAGCCAAAGAAATTGCTTCGTGATTGATTTATGAAGATGCCTTTTCCCTACCTTCAAGCAAGGCGTGTTTAACAGATAAGAACACTTTTGCCTTTTGGTTGACACAACACATAATCTGGTCCATTTGAATGCTTTAGGATTTGTCTTCTGGGACAATGAATTACCCTCAGCAAATTTCATCAATTTAGACAAAAAATTTCAAGATATCTTGACCTCGAAAACAATTGGATAAACCAATCAGCCACTTTTGGCATTCTTAAAATCTCACCACATTAGGACCAAAGCAGATTAAAAAATAGCCTAAATTGTTTCTAAATACTACATTGCTTAGATTTCCCAACAGGAACCTTTTGCAGCAGTGTTGATTATAACTGTGGCTTTCAGTAGTGAGGTGGGATAAGCCTCACATAGTGGCCATTATAGAAGGAAATTGGGGTGCAGCGCTAGATCAACAAAACCTACAACTTTGAGCTATAAGATTAATAACAATTTCTTAGCTTCCTCTCAACAGTCAGGTAGTACAGAAAAGGATAGCTGCATTGTCAATGGGGAGTATATGAAAAAAAATAGTGCTTCATTGATCATTCTAACTGTCATAGACATTAAGTTGTGTATATTATTTGACTGTGGATATGAACGTATCCCACATACACTCAGTGCGGCATGTGTTGCCGTTGCAGCAGAGGATAATGAGTTTGTGGTGCATTTTCCTCCTATGAAGTCCTAGCTAGCCCTTAATCCGGTTAGTCACATCACAGAGCTTTTGTATCCACCAGCTCAGAAATCCTCAAGTCATTTTCCCTGACTGAAAAAAGAAGGAAAAAAAGGGGAGAGAGAGCTTAGCTTACTTTGACCAACTGCCACATAAGATTTCGCAGTGCACTGCTATCTTCCCAGTTTACTGTAATTAGCTCAAAGTTAGCCACCTAAAGAGCTGCTATCCTCTCCCTTCCTTTATTGCATGATACAGTGTGTGTCCAAAAAAATACATTTACTTTCTGTTAAAGTCAGTAGTTTGTTGAGTAGTCTTTTTCTAGGGCAGCACTCTGTGGATTATCTGCTCATTGCAGAGATAGAAAATCTGGAATATAACGCAATACTGAAAACACTTTAAAACTTTGTACTATCTATGTATAGTATTTTGACGATATTAAATAGAAGCTTGACAGGTCAAAATAATCGACACTGTCCTCCCTAGAAAAAAAACAACATAAGTCATATTGCCTGTCAAAGAAATCTAGTAGCAAAGTTACTTATGAATTTTCTCACAGCAGCAAAGCAAAAGCTAGTGTTCACTTAAATGCAATGGGTAAATAATGTACCACCATGTACTAACAGCAGTCACAGCTGCTTTGTTAAACCATGAACATGCCAACGTTTTGCCCGGATGAACTTAAATCAATAATTTTAAAAACAAAAGAATGATTTGTAATGTAATGTAACCAATCAGTTTTGATACCTTTATATAAACAAACCCCAGCAAGAGGTCATATGTAGCAGTTTTGGAAGACACAGACAACCAGTGTCATCTGGTGTGGGGTCAAATCAGAAAAAATGCTGGAATGGATCATTTTTAAGACAGTTTTTTTTTATTAGGTTTGGAGAACGTGCTGGAAAGACAAGAAGTCAGAAACCACACAGCTTTGAACAGAATAGTCAAGAAAATGCAACTGACTCAGGTCCTTCTCTTAGGGATAATATTTGGCATAGCTTTCTTTTGTAGTAGACCAAAATTCATATTTCACAATCATCCTTTGTTAGGATCATCATTTAATTTTAAAAATGTACCAAATTTTCAAATGGTGTTTGGCTTACTTGTTTCCTTGAGGATAATCTGCTTTTTCTGGACCTCAGACTAAGGTGCAGATGTCCTGATTTTAATTGTGAGAGTACAGGATTACGTGAAAACATGCAAACACACCAAATCATGCCCAAATCCCATGAAAGTATTTATGAGATATGGTTATCACTGCTGCATAATTCTATGTTGCACTTCAATCATACCTAACCTAAAAAATGTAGCACTAAGTTAAAAAAAAAGGCCTGACACCATAGCAAGTTTCCTGTCCTTGTCTTTTAAGCTGAACTTTTAAGAAACAAACTATTCCTGCTGGTAAAATGAACCCATTTTAAGCTTTACATTGTGCTATTAAAACTGTTCGTTTATTTACCTGGGTATTCCAACAAGGGTTGTGTCAGTTGGTTTAACTAGCAATGGCACATTGCCCAGGTAGACTAAAATACTTTCAGTATATCAACTGCCAGCACCTCTTTTTAAGCTTCGTTATTCACTACCATGCAACTGTAATTAAAGTTGTTTTGAGATGGGCCAGTATTTAGGCGAGATAAAAGGGGACTCTGTATGGGTGGGCCGATGTTGAATGAAAGCATCACATGAGTCAGTCCCACAGTGTTTCTGTATATGCACAGCCTATCTGAGTGCAGTAAAAAGACAGTGTCCAGCTTTAGACTTGTGTGGAATCAGGGTTTGTCAAGTTGGCTTTTCAGCGCTGCTGCTTATCTCCTCAGCACACGAGGGAAGCTCGGCAACTCCATAGTCTGAGAAAACCAAGGTCATCTCCGTTCTCTCTTTCCCTCTCTCTCTCTCTCTCTCTCTCTCTCTCTCTCTCTTCCTGCTCTGACTGTCTACCTGTCTCCTTCTCTCTGGCTGGTGAGAGTAGAAACAGAGTCCTCCTCAGCAAGTGAAGCATGTGTTAACAAAGAACGTGCTGGATCCTGAAATAGAAGAGTAATTTGTGTTGCCAGGAAGTTTATATGTCATTATACAACAGGCTGTATTATACAACAGGTTGTATAGTGAAATTAAAATGTGATTCCCTCTTGATTGATTAATTGATTGTATAAAATATAAAATAAAGTTATTAAACATGGAGAAGTGCAGATGGTGCATTAAGTAGTCTCACAGCCTGAGAGAAGAAGCTGCTCTGTAGTCTAGTGGTACAGCAGCGGATACTTCTGTATCTTTTGCCTGACGGCAGCAGGGTGAACAGGCTGTGGCTGGGTTGGGTGTTGTCTTTCAGTATCCTTTTGGCTCTGTGCAGGCACCTCACCTCCCTGATATCACTGATACTTGGTAGATGGGTACCAATGATGTTTTGGGCAGTTTT
>JAPZDZ010000015.1:665588-682003 GCA_029783805.1 Acanthurus tennentii
CATAATTCCATATGTGTTCATTCATAGTTTTGATGCCTTCAGTGAAAATCTACAATGTAAATAGTCATGAAAATAAAGGAAAAACACTGAATGAGAAGGTGTGTCCAAACTTTTGACTGATAGTGTATTTCATAAGAAAATTCATACATTAACGTTAATAAACATCAATCTACAGCTATCCATAAAAATAACACGTCATAAACAATTAGATCACAACAACACCAGAAAAGCATGTTTGTGTGTGTACCTAGGTGAGTGTGAGTGTGTGTTGGTGTGGGTGTGGATGTGGATGTGTGTGTGTGTGAGTGAGAGAGAGAGTGGAGGGGGGAGGAAGTGGGCAACATGGCAGACGTGATTATGTCACGTTACGTGTCATTCACTGGAAGTGAAGCGCTAAGTGTGAGGGACACAATAGTTGCAGCACCGCTTGCTCCACGTGTTCCTTTAGAGCGCACATAAGTGAAATATTGCAGGACACACAACTAGCAGCACAATGTTCAAGGAAAAAATTCAACAAAGCAGCTTCTAGCAGCCAACAGCTTACAGTCAACACAAGATTACAGACTGGCCGTCCTTCAACAAAAAACAAATACACAGTCCGAACTTCACGCTAAATTAACTGTCTCTGCCCAGACAAAAGCTCTCTTACTTGATGTCGCTTGTAGCGACTAGCATGCTTCCTGGCGTTTGCAGATCTGTCGATCCAGAGGAAGTGCGGGGTGGCTGTAGTGTCCTACAGCAAGATGAATTTTGCTGTCCTCGATGTGGCAGAGGAGGATCAGTGGAGTCAACTCTGATGAAGAAGCGGAGTCTCGGCAGGCCTGTCTTTTTCTGGTAGAAAAAAGATCTTTCACGTCTGCAGGTGAGGAGGATTAGCTGGGTTGCTCAGCGTCTTCCAAGGATCCAAAAAGTGTCTAACAGGAACACTTTCAACAATTCTTCACTCGTCCAGCAAGCTAAGAACTGTGGCCTAGGTTGTAATAATTTAACGTTGAGTTAAAGTTGCTCCCTTACAGTAACAGCTGTGCGAAGCCGAGACTCCTTTCGCACGCTTATACACACAGGGATTGTGGGAGGCAGCACAATGCAATGGCAATTAAACTTTCAATTACGTCAGTTTCACCTGGGCAAGGCTGCGTTTTGACCAATTAGAGGTACGAGTTTGAATTCAAAATTAAACTTACTCCAGGGGCAATTTATCTGACAACAAACTTATGCCTGCCGCTATTTTTTTCAGGTTTTGCTGGTCCATGCAGGTCTGTCTTTGTTTGAGACATGGGCAAGGCCCAATACCTGCATGCATATGTGCGCGCTTGCCTGTGCAGGCAAGAATATATTGTAGAAATAGATATGACAAAATATGGAAATGTTTGCCTTAAATTAGCTGAGAGCTGTTGGACACAATGTTTTTGTTGGGCTTTGTCACTGTCCAGGCAAATGAATGAATGAATAAATAAATAAATAAATAAATAAATCCTTGTAGTTCAGCCGTCTGTTTCCGTTTACGCCAGGTGTAAGATAGCAATGCACCTGCGTCACTGGTGCATGGCGCAACCAGTCTTCAAAGGGAATGAGAGAAGATTCTCTGATTGGTTATTGCATTTCCAGCCAAAGAAACACCCATGAAACACCCATCAATTTATGATTCAATTGGTGATTCTACACAGCTGATAGGACCATCTCCTGAGTGCCAGTGGCGCATTGGCGGGGAAGAGCAAGATACCTCTACTGCTCCTGGAAGAAGATGGCAAAGGTTGACCTGGACACTCCCCTGAATAAATTAAAACCCCTGTGCCAAGTGCCCAGCACTTGCGCCAGGCACAAATGTAAGATAGGGGCCAATGAGATGAAACCTCAAATTTTTCATGCTCCAAAAGTTTTTTTTTTTTTTTTTAAGCCACAGGCAATCATTTACATCACACACACGTTGCAAACTTGATTTTCTGCAACCTGGTAAAGAAAGTTCCTCCTTATGCTGGCTTCTATAGAAAAAGATAAAATAGTGGAGGTTTGAGTCAATGTGGAATAAACAGTAAAATGCTGCTGTAGAATTTACATGCCACTCTTGACTTGCATTTGTGAATTTTAGATTGGGGTATATTCTTAGGTGCAATTCAGCCAGCCACAGGGGCTTTTGTCTGTTCAGTTGGATTCATTTATGCATGTTTGAGCTAAAAAATGACCAGAGCTTAATGGCACTGCTGTATTATTTTTCCATGGTCTGTACTAATTCAGCTGTAGAACAGGCATGAAAGATGCTTAATAAGTGCCATCTAGCTTGCACTTTGGAAAAGGTTCATCTACTGTCTTGTGGGCTGAAGATGCAGAGCACCTTCAGTCATAACTACAGGTTGTAAAGTCAAGGTTCAAATGTTGCAGTGTTGCATTGAGAGGACTGTTAACGGGTATAAAATTGCCTGAATAGTTTAGTATATAGAAAAAGCTTTGGTGGGGAAAGGGTCCTCAAATAAGACTTCTCGTTTGTAAGAACATGCAGAAGTTAAAAAAGTTTTTTTCTCAATACTGTGGCACAAAATAGAAGTTTGTTATACTGAAATATCTCCATCCATTTCGGTGGATTGTCTGTGTGCAGCTGAGCCAGTGAAGGTGGACAGCTCTGTCCCTCTAATTGAGGAATATGATACTGAGGCAGCACTGGATAACAAAGAATTAAGGAAACAGCTCTGCCCATACGCAGCTGTTGGAGAGTGCCGCTATGGAATCAACTGTGCTTATCTCCATGGTGATGTGTGTGACATGTGCGGCCTCCAGGTGCTTCATCCTGCTGACAAAGCCCAGCGCTCTGAGCACACTAAGGTAACAGTCACCGATATAACCCAACTTTTAATGTTTTCATCACTCTAGCCTTGGGAATCTGTGTAATATTTATATTTGTTTGTTTCCAACCTTGTTCCTTCCATGTCTCCTTAAGTGTCTAATACATCACCTTTTTTCCACAATTAGGTTTGCTTCAAGTTAATTGCCTCATGCTGATGTTTTCCAGCTTGATTTATATTTGTCTCATTTCATTGATTGATATTTTAAACACAGACTGTAAAGAGCACAGTGTTTCTAAAAAAACTTGCAAAAAGTCTGGTGACTTTGCCTTTTTTCCCACGAGTTAAACTCCTACTGAGCTTGTGCAACATTTCACAACACAGACTTTGAGGTTAGGATATGTGTTATACAACATTAATTTCTGGTATTGTGATATGGAGTGATATGTCTCCTCTTTTCAACATCCGTGTCTTTTGCTCTTTTGCAGTGATAGTTTCTTGCAGTGCTACTCTTGTAAAAAAAAACTGCCTTAGAAAAACTTTAACAGCTGTTCCTAAAAACATGTTTTTATAACAGAAAAAAATGTGTAATTTAAGACATGTAGTAGATACCTTTGTGTCCTGTTAAATGTTTGGTTAGGGTTGTCTTACAATTCTCCTGGTATATTATCTGAGTACTGCAGCTGAATGGTAAAATGAAGAAAAGGTTTTGGTTTGTTTTTCTAACTCTTTTCTCTTTTAGGCATGCATCGAGGCCCATGAGAAAGACATGGAGATTTCATTTGCCATTCAGCGCAGCAAGGACATGATGTGTGGTGTGTGTATGGAAGTTGTGTTTGAAAAAGCCAACCCAAATGAGCGCCGTTTTGGCATCCTCTCCAACTGCAACCACTGCTACTGTCTAAAGTGTATTCGAAAGTGGAGGAGTGCCAAGCAATTTGAGAGCAAAATCATCAAGTGAGCAACTTACACATGACAAATAAGAATTTTGGAAGCTAAGGAAGATTTTTATTTGTTTTTCTGGAATAGCTACATTTGTTTGTGGTACGCTCTTTGTGTCTGCATAAGGCTCTAAGTTTAAATACTCTAAGGCTTAATGGTAAATGGTTTTTTTAATTGTTGGTAATTTTCCTCAGGAAATATTTAGTATTCAAATAACTGTTGATCTTGAGTTTTAGCCTGTAGAATATCAACACTTTTGACAAAAAGATGCAAGAAAATGCAGTCTGCAAGACAAACAGTGAAGAACACAAGAGGTTTTTAATTTACAGTTAGTTAACAGATGCAAAATGCAACTGAGAAGCTTCATCCAGCAGTTTCTGATATGTTCTCTCAATAAATATTTTAAATCCAACTCAATCAACTAATCATTTTAACTCTTTTTCTCTGCAGTGGTTCCAAAGTAAACCTTCCATCTGCTGCAATCAACTCATGATTATTAGTTTTATTTATGTGTCAAATCTATAGGCCTTGCAATGAAAACTATTGTGGGCTTTTTTTCTTGGTTCATATTTATTCCTATTTACAAATCCAGTACCCAGTAATTGTGTTGGAAATCACAGAGATGATTTGTTTAAAGATGGTTGATTCTAGGAACTGAAGCATGATTTAGAGGCTTGAAAATGTTTCACCTCACATCCAAGGGGCTTCTTCAGGTCTAATAGGCAGAAAGAACCAGATTTTAACCTCAGTGGAGTCATTATCAAGGTTAATGTTACCCCGGTTCCCTGGTGCTCCTGGTCACTCTAACAACTGTTATTAGAATCTCTGTAGTCATTGGAGTCACATGAGGCAAAGTATAAATGACCATTGTTGGAGTTTTCCCACGATGTCGTGTGTGACTCGGGGTTCAGTCTCCTAAAGGGATGAAAGAACAGATTCATAGGCAGATGATAAGTCAAAAGTGATGAAATGTAGATTTAGATGGTCTGCAACATATGTCTTTGGTTTTGGCCATTGACCACACTGTTAGTTTCATAAGTTACAAGGCAAGCTAACTTACATTGTTTATTGTAGATATAGCATGTTTGCAAAGTTAAATGTTTACATTCAGCTGATTTTTAGTATAATCTTTCAGTAAACTTGTTCTTAACCAAGCCATGTTTGCATGGCTTGCATTGCTTGGTTTGTTTACATTGTTATTTTGTTTTTTATGTTATTAAAACATATTCTAGAGTTCTAGTTTACAATCCTTCTGGTTTTGTCACAATTGTCATTTTCATGATACTCTTTAAACTGGCAGCATTCGAATGATATGTTTTAATAAATGCTAATACTGATCAATATGGGGGTAAAAAGTGAATATTTTTTCCCAAATCACCCAGGTCTCTGTAGGGAAATTGTTACTTAACTTATTTTTAACAGGCTTTTGTTGTCAGTAGTACACATGTTTGGGCGGCTTGTTAAGGCAGGTTGTTTAGGCATGGCTTCTCTCTCTCCAACAAGGCTGAGGCTCACACTGTTGTCAACAGATATAAATGTCTGGGTGGGTGTCCTCTGACTGTAGGCTCACAAGTGCCTGACATGACTATTTTGCTAGTTCTGCCACCTAAGATGATACTCAGAAAAATAATACATTTTATCTTCTCTGACACTTGCACCAGATATATTACAACTAAAACCACTAGCAAATGTTGAGACACTATGATACCATTTTGTTTGGTGGTATCAACATCAACAGCAAAAAGAATTTTAAAAAATACCTACATTTTAGTATAAAAGTGTTACTGGGCTCTGATAAAACGTTTCCTGTGTACTCCAGGTTCTTAATGTGTGGCACAGTCCAAAAAGGCCAACATCCCTTGTAAATTTTCTTCTTATTTCTTTTTACTGAGTAAATGTTATCTCTAAGCGTTTTCACTTCCTGAGGTTTTTATTTTTGATTTTGCTTATACATTGAAAAAAAACGCACCTCTATGTTGGAGTATACAAGAAATACTTGTACAATGACAAATACAATGACCAGCACCTGTATCTGTACCACTAAAGAGGACTACAACATTCACGTCCCACATCTTGGCATACATTTAATGCTTGTAGATATCTTAACTAGACCTTTGTGGAAACAGCCACAAGATCCCAGAAAAACACTACTAAACTAAAGCACGCCTGTTATCCTGTAAGTATTTGGGTTATCAGTGGAACCTGGAGGATTTTTTTTTTTTTTTACAGACACTGCAGCCTGACATCAGGTTGCATTCTGGTGTCTGTTCAAATTGGCATGTTCTTTGGTTTTTTTTTCAGAACCTCTTGCAGTTCACAGTTAGCAAACTTGGGTTTTGGCCACAAGATCATATTGGCCTGAATTAGGCCTTAGAACTGAAAAAGCCCCTTGGATAAGAAGCAAAACTTTTTAAGTATCTACAACCAAGTCCAGTTGCCCTGGATTCAGTGCTCTTTGGATAATCATGACCTGGTTAACTGAGAATCTTAACATAGAAATCAACTTTGTAAAGCTCATTTCTCATGTGTGCAGAAGGATAGACAACTCCTTTTAATGTTCTCTGATTTGTAAATGAAAACAAGTGAAATACCCACAGACATTTTATCCTCACAAAAATAAGGTCACAGGTAGCTTTGCGCGTTAGGAAAGTATGCAAACTGATAAGTGAGATTGAGCTGAGATCAGGTCAGCTTGACAAATGACACCAAAGTGTTTTAAGGAACCTTCTTTTCCAATCCCTTCATGGCTGAGTAATGAAGTAGATTTTTTTATGAAATGTATTTCAATCAACTTGAACTGCTTTAAATTCCAAAGTAGTCTGCAGTTCTTTGCAAGGATTATTAGCTTCAAAATGCACTTCTTTACCATGCATTCAAAAAAAGATTAATAAGATAATGTGTTTGTAAAATGGTGATATAGTTTAAAGTCTGTGGCTGCATGCCATTCTTTGTAAACCCTCGAAAAACACAATTTGGGAATATCTTTGCTGTAGAATGAATTCATGATGTCCAAAACAAATTTGTACTAAAATGATTTTGACAGATTAACAAAGGCAAAGGACTGAGGACACAAGCACAGCTACTTTTGTGTTTGCTGTGTGCAGCTGAGTGCCCAAAATTTCCTTATTCAGTGTGACACTAAAGTTAAACATGAACACTTTTGATTAAAATGGTTTTCTTTCTTCTGATGTCTTCATATTTAAATACTCAGATTTGTTTATTCATCTACAAATATTCGTTACACTAACAAAATAAGTTTTTTGAACAAAATTTACAAAACCACTGGCTTCGAAATCTATTGTGAACATCATTTAAAGACCAAAATCCAATTGACCCTTATTTGAGCCCATAAATTTCTGAAAATACCATCTTATAAAGGAAATATGGACACCTCTTTACAGAAAAACAATGCAATGTAATAGATGGATTTTTGTTTATTTTTGTTGTGTTGTGTAATCTTTTTTTGTCTTTGCAGGTCTTGCCCAGAGTGTCGCATTACATCAAACTTTGTTATCCCAAGCGAGTACTGGGTGGAAGATAAGGATGACAAGCAGAAACTCATCCAGAAATACAAGGATGGCATGGGGTATACAGAGCATTTCTTATAATAAAAGACAACAGAGTAAATGCATCTTTAAAATCTTGAGCAAACCTAAACAATTAGACCATGGGCTCTAATTTCGTGGCGTAGCGCAGGGTGGTGGAACGTGGCGCACCCTGCGCAGTGGTAATTTTGTCCAGCACACCATCGTGCGCAGCCAATTTGGCAATTTGATAGACCAGGCTGTGCCAAGATGGGTGTGGCGGGGCACCAGCAGGAGGTGTCCACAGGTTGAGCTTGGCGCATTGACAATTTCGTGCCAAAACACTGCACCAAGCTGTGCTGAAAGCTCGCCAGCTCCAACCTGGTCTATTCTCGGCGCAGGCGAAGTGTGCCTGGTGTAGTGGTAACTTGGCCGACAGGCGCCTGGTTACACATGTGTATGTTAATTTCCCTGGGTCTGCTCATGACTCATTCATCCTGGCGAATTCTGTCATCCCTACAGTCTTTCAGGGGGACACCCTTCTGGATGGCTGGCTGCTAGGTGACAATGGATATCCACTTTAAATGTGGTTGATAACGCCATACATCACACCAACAACAAGAAGGCAGCGGGTTTTAACTGTGTTTTCATCAGTGCCAGGTCAGTCATGGAACGTACTTTTGGAGTGCTCAAAATGCGTTTCAGATGTCTGGACCGTATGGGTGGAGTGTCAGTGCATTCTTTGTCGCATGTTGCATGCTACACAACATGGCCTTACGCCGTGGATGCCACTTTGACCTCACGGAGGAGACATTACAGGACTTAAGATGGAGAGAGGCTGAACTGCATGTGTCGTATCAGCACGGAGAACCGTTTTTACATTGGGCAGCGGTTCTCAGAATATCTGGGGAAACTTGATTGACAATATGAGCAACTTCCTCCCAGGCTGTTTTTGCATCAGCAGCCCATGGAGGTCTGTTTGCTTTACCATATATTCTGGTACTGCAAGCTTGGACCTCCTGGACCAGCTCATCAGTTTCCTCCTGGGAGAAGTGTGGCCGCCTGGAGCTGCTGCTTTCTTCCTCGATGGTGGTGGCAGGTGAAATTGGCACTGTGCCTCGCATTTCAAGGCAAGGAGAGGCGTTCATTTGATTGGTGAAGATTACACTCGGCTGTGTTAAACCTACTCACGCCTTCTCTCCTTTCTCTTTGCTACTTGCGCCGATGGGAGGGAAAGAGGTGTGGGTGCGCCGTGCACGAAAATTGCAAAATGTGCTGGCCACACCCTGTTGGCACGGCGCAGGTGAGGTGCAGGGCAGGTGCACCAAGCCTGCGCCTGGTCTACGAAAATAGAGCCCCATATCTCCTGCACTGTCTAATACATTTTTACCACCTGGTTTGTATAAACTATGGGAAACACCAAATCAGGTACACAAGGACAATATCTTTGTTTTTCTGCTCTTTATATTTCACTTAAACCACTTCACTTGTTTTTTCTTTTCTTTTTAATAATATATATGAGGCTTCTTCTCATTACAGCTTAATTCAAATCTGATTTACCAAAGCTGGTTTATCAAGCACATAAGTATTAAAAAAAAAATCTAACAGCTAAGCCTAAGCTGGATGGCGCAGACAGATTTAGAATAGAAATCATTTGCCAGAAGATGTGATCAGGATCATTTCAACATATCATCGCAATTGTGAACATATTTAACATTTGATTGGATAGTGAATTGGAGACCCTAACCTTGGGTGCCCACCTTAAAACTGAGGTGATTTTATTTTATTTATTTATTTATTTATTTTTTGATTTTCTCCGCTGCCGGGTTAAAAGTGGGTGAAGTTTCCACATTTTTAGAATTTATAACTTCTTTGTATTGACAATGAGAAGCAATATAGTCCATTGTAGGGATGCACATGGCAACTAATTCCCCTGACGACTAACCAGAAATTTTGATGGTTAATGGTCTACTAGTCTCTAAGCAAAAAAAAAAAGAAAAAAAACTCAGAAAACCATCTAACTTAAGCACAATTTAATTCACAAGGTAAGTGTTTAAACTGCAAATTTTGCATGTATTTAGGAGCCATTTAGCCAAGATAGTTACCAAGTAGATGATTAAAATGATGATGTAGGCTAATCTGCGGCACTTAGCCCCATTTAGTATGAGCCAGTTAAAATTGTGCACAACATGACAACTGTCTGAGTAAAGTTAACTAATAGCATTTAAAGGGAAATACATTTTCACTGAAATGTGTGCATTTTCAGACATTTATTTTGATTACTCAGTGCACATTACACAAAGGAAAAACATGACAAATCACAGAAGGTAAGGAAATGACAACTGAACAGCTGCTAAATAGGGATGAATGTCACTAACACTAATTAAATTAAAGAAATGCCATATCAAATAAATACACTGCCCTAAACTGTGTTTGGCACTTTGCTCTGGCAGTATAAACATTGCACATTGTAAAAAAACTTAAAATACTACAGCTTACTAAATAAAACAAGTAACCAAAATTCTGTTTCGTATGAGATTGTATCTCCACTATATATAGAATATATATCGAATGAGATTTCTTACATTCTAGCAGCTGATACGAAAAATTATTTAAGACACACCTTATTTACTGTGGCTTCCCCTGTGGTGTCTATAAATAGACCCAGCTCCACAGGAAACAGCTGATCCTCTGATTTTCACTATGCAGATCAGACAACATGATAGCACCCAGTTAATGTGAGACAGAGATTTGAAGAGTGGCTTTTTGTTTCCTTCAAGTTACCTTACCTTAGAGTGAAGAGCTGGCCTGTATTTGGGCTACTCTCAGGATTGAAAAATCGCTTCCTCCCTCTCTCTTTTCTTTTGGAGAGGGAAAGTGAGCTGAGGGTACTGATACAGTACAGTTGGTCTGAGGGAGCGACATAATTGCAAGTGTAGCCAGCATCCTGTCGCAAAGTTTGTCCATTTCAAGGGGGTACCATGAAGGTAAAGCTAGTCCAGGGAAGCGACGAGTCACAGGCACGGCCACAGCTGTGGGCCGCCACCCTCTGTGGACACGGCTCTGGTGTCTGTCCAGATAAATTCTGGGGCAAGGTAAAAGCTGGAGCAAGAACTGCAGTGTGATGGATGGGGCTATGGCAGTTCAGATGAAACTGTCCAAGCAGCTATATTGTCCCTGTACTAGTGGTATTTAGTCCAGCAGCTGTCAGAGGAGTGAGGGGCACAGCTGATGAAGGAACTACGGGAAGACTCCTCACTTCTCCCCAAGCTTATGAGAAAACTGGGGGAGGCAGCTGGCAAGGCCTTTTCTGGTTTCTGGTCACCATCTGTGGTTGTCACAGTCTAGTTACAGCCTGATGACAAGAGATGTTGAACAAGGTGTTGGCCACAGCAGACAGAGCAACATCGGTAGCATGCCAGTTAGCCCCAGCCTGATCTGAGGGCTCAGCTTGATATGGTGTGGCACAGCAGCAAAGACAAAGAAGGCTGTGGTGGCAAGGCACCCCAGGGCCTTAAGTCTCAGTCCTAACGCTACATCTCCCCCAGCTTGCCCACGCCCTCAGGGGTCTCATGTATCAACAGTCATTTTGACAATAATCAAGGGAAAACGTCTTCAGTTTCTGAGCGCCCCTCCTGTGACTCCAGTGCCTGCCTTTTCCGTCAATCACCAGAGCAGAGAGCTCTTGCACATAAGGGTCTCCACTCTCCTGGCCAAGAGGGCCATAAGGAAAGTGGGACGATGGCTGTGCAGGGTTTTATTCCCATTATTTTTAGATCCCAAAATGGGATGGGAAACTGTGGCTGATTTTGGACATCGGAGCTAAACAAATCTCTCCAGTCCCTGAAGTGCAAGATGCTGACTGTGCTACAAGTGAAAGAGGCTGTCCTTGTGGGAGACTGGATTGCGACAGTCGACCTCAAGGATACATGTTTTCAAATCCTGATTTGGGAGGGCCCCAGGAAGTTTCTCAGTTTTGCTTTTTGATGGCAAAATCTTTGAATTCTGTGTCCTCCCCTTCAGCATTTTCTGGCCCCTCGCACCTACACCAGGTGAATGGATGCAGTCTTGGGGCCTCTGTGGCAGCAGGGTCACAGAGTGATGAAATACTTGGAAGACTAGCTGATATGTGCTCTGACAGAGAAGCAGTGTCATCGTCATATACAGATGTTGTTGGTGCACATCCAGGGCCTGGGTTTTTGACAAAAAATGCAATCTACAGCTGGCTCAGGCCACACAGTTCCAAGGTATGTGGCTGGATACCAGGAGTGGATTGGTGATGTTGGATCTCTTGGATGCTGTGTTTACGCCTCTTGGGCCTCATGGCACTGAGAGCAATCCACCTGGCCCTTATGCATTTTCTGCCAATGCTACAGAGCTGCCATGTGCTTGTCACTTGAAAGGGAGGGACTTGCACATCCTTGTCTGGTGGGATGCAGGCTTAGGGCCAGTAACGCTCCAGCTCATCACGCTCACCTGCAGACTCTCCATAATCAGGGCCAGAATAAATCAATAAGCAGTTTTTCTCCTGTTTTGGCTGAAGTTAAGTGGGTCCAGGTGCATATTTTGAGGATATAATGATATAAACATTATCAAAAGTCAGTGAGGAAACTCTTATCTTCGCTTGACTGAATCTCTTCTTCATCTCTGTCTGACAATGTGCTGGAGCTCATGTCCTTGCTAAAAGAGAGTTAAGAAACCAAGCAACTCTAATGGTTTGGTTTAATTTGAAAGTTAGTGCAACAATGTGCTAGTAGCGCTTCGAGTCCCTGCCAATGGTAGGATTGTCAAAAGCATCTCTTTTGATTTCAGGATTAGACAGTTGGTCCAGTCTGGACTTTGGCCAATCTTCTGACTTGTTAAGACAAAACCCTGGTCCTTCTAACCATGGCTTATTCTCTGGGTTCTCTATGATTATCATGGGATTTTTTAAACATATCTGTTACTTACTTTATGCCTTTAGTAGTTATTTTTCTGTTCTCCATATTTACTTGTGGGACCAATGCCATTATTATCAGAAGCGTGAATTTTCAAACTAGTAACCAGATTTTTAACAGCATCAACAGTTTAAAACCAATTTGACATCTTTTTTGTTCATTAATGCTTAAGAAATAGAGCAGAGCTATGATTTTTACTACATCAGCAGGGATATTTTCAACACCACTATTTTAAATAATATTTATTTTCACAGCTTTCTGGTCAGTAATGCCCATATAAGTTTACAATCCTCTCTTTATAGTTCTTAAATACGTATGTGTTTTTCTCAGGTGATAGAGCAAAATTGTTTAAACTACATAAGCCTTAAATTTAACAATCACATCATAAAAAACACAAGCTTGCCAGTTTTACTGTACTAGTTTCCATTCATAGATGCTGCAGTTTATTCAAATAAAACCACACAGTGTATAGTAACTCCATGCAGCTCCAATGAGCAGTAGAAAATCACCACAAGGCTTACCCATGTATGCCTCTCTTATCTTGCCATAGGATTTCAAGCAGAATTTTGGCAATATGTTGCTCGTGGTCAAGTTGATTGGCCTTACACTTCAGTCTGTCTTTTCCACCGTCTTTATCCTCTCTAGGTGCCATTTTTCCAATAAACATTTATTCACTGCATCCTTTCAGTGCAGCTTTTGCTCTAAACTCTTTTTTTCTCTTTTTTTTCTTTTCTGCATTTGTACTCTCAGTATGAGACCACACTGGGCACATTGGATTTCAACTTTTTATGAGGTTGATGCACTTTTGGTCTTGCAGCCAAAATGTTTATTCTTTCAGTGCGTTTCCTTGACTGTCACCAGCCCTCCTTGGATACTGCCAATCAGACTTTATTACATGGAGTTTCCTGTTGTCAGCCAGAGAGGGCAGTGCTAAGCCACAGTGAATTGGGGAGAAACTAGAGAGAGATAGGACACAGCTAATGGAGGAGAAAGGGGAGGAAGAAAAAATAAACAAATGAATTAATAGGTAGATGAATGATGAATAGAAAAAAGACAAAAAGGAAACGAAGAAAATTGAAAGTAATAGGGAGGAGTGAGACAAGTTTAGATTTAGTGATTTTGTGAATAGTGAGCATTTTTCTGAGAAGTATGTTAATTGTTCCTTTCGGGCAGCACATATTTTCTCCATTAATATGTGTTCTATGAGAAGGTTCAACCAATGGTTGATGTTGAGGGCATGCTTTTCTTTCCAGTTGTCTAAAACTGTTTTCTTGGCGATGGCTAGAGCTGTGAGTATGGATTGGGATCAATTGTTTGGAAGATCAGTTATGGTTAAGTCACCAGTTATGCAGAGGTTGGGAGATAGCGGGATCCTGCAGTCCAAGATTGATGAGAGTTTTCATGTGATAGTTGACCAGAAGTGCTGTACAGGTGAGCAAAGCCAAAGGGTGTTGAAATAGGTATCTGCAGTGTTCTGAGCGCACTGAGTGCATATGTCAGAGTGAGAGAAGCCCATTCTATACATCCTGTGTTGAGAAGTGTGTTCTGTGAAGAACTTTGAATTGGATAAATTGTAGATTGGTGTTTTTTTGTCATCTTGAATGTGTTTTTGCAAATCTGGGTCCAGAAGTTAATGTTGAAAGACAGAGATAAGTCCTTTTCCCATTTTGAAATTGGTAGATGTATGGAATTGGTGCTTAAGAGTAAACTATATGTCTTAGAGAATTTTTTTTTTTTTTTTTGGAAAAAACTTTGACAAAATCATGTGGCTGTAAAATCCTCTGAAGCATTGGTATTCTCTTCTTAATTGTCTTTATTACATGTAGATATTGAAGGAAATTTCCATTTTTTATATCAAATGTCTGGAGTAAGTTTGTATATGTAATTTGTATGTTGTCATGGTAAAGGTGATGGAAGTGGGTAATTCCTCTCTGCTCTTATGTACTTAAATGAAGAGGTTTTTTGTTATTCTTGAGGTTGGGCTTGTGCCAGATTAGGGAGAACATACAGGCTTCCAGCTGTGTGTCTGTAATCTCCAAAGTATCCACCAGGCGGTCAAGGTGGCAGCAATCAGTGGGTTTTTGTAGCAGTTATGATGTTTGAGTGTAAAGGTGATTAAAGGGAAGTCAGAGAGTTTAATACTGTTGCAGTCTAACTGCTCTAGTTCAATCCAAGAATTATAGTCTTCGTTTGGATCTGACCATTTGGTGAGGTACTGTAACTGGCTAGCTAAGTAATAATGCGTGAAGTTGGGACCATCTAAACCCCTTTTAGATTTATTTTTCTGAAGGTTAGATAGACTGATTTTAGGCTTTTTGTTTTTAGAGTAGAATTTAGTAATAGTGGAGTCTAGTGTTTGGAACCATTTTAATGTGGTTTTGAATGGGATCGTGGAGCAAAGGAAGTTGGTTTGGGGTAAGATTTTCATTTTAATAGCTGCAATACACCCCAGAAGAGAGATAGGAAGGTAGTTCCAACGCCTCAGGTCGCCACATATTTTGTCCAGGTGCAGGCTGCAGTTTAGGTGGACTAACTCCAATAATTTTGGCAAAATATTTATGCCTAGATATTTAAAGTTGCCTATGGGGAGAGGGTAGTGTGTGATTCTGTCTGCAGGATTTCATGAGTTCTCAGTTATTGGAAGTATTGTTGTACTTCGTGTAGTGATGTTTTGGGCTCTTGTAGATAAGTAAAATATCATCAGCATATAAATTAATTTTGTGTTCTGAGATGGCAGAGCAAATACCTAAGATATTGGTGTTCTGGTGAACTGCTATTGCTAGTGGCTCGATGAATATGGCACCAGGGTGAGAGTGGGCTTCCTTGTCTGGTTCCCCTCTGTAGAGTGAAACTTTGAGAACTGAACCAACTAGACCATTAAGATCTCAGGACGCAGACCTACTGGTGGTTCCAAAAATCTCTAAAAGTGGATTGGGAGCCAGAGCCTTTGGTTATCAAGCTCCTCTCCTGTGGAACAATCTTCCAATTTCAGTCCGGGAGGCAGACACCCTCTCCACATTCAAGAGAAGGCTTAAAACCTTCCTTTTTGATAAAGCTTATAGTTAGGGCTGGCTCAGGATCGCCCTATATGCCTTGGTTATGCTGCTAAATAGGCTTAGGCTGCTGGGGAACTCCATGACACACTGAGCTCCTCTCTTTCATCTCTCTCCAAATATGTTCTGCATTCCTGCTCAATTCATGTCTTTTACTAACTTGTCACCTTCCTGGAGTCTTTTGTGCTTTTTCATCTCGCAGATACCCATGGACTGAGGTCAAGTTATTATTATTATTATTATTATTATTATTATTATTATTAGAGCCCGAGCCCTACCGGGGAGAAGGGCTCTATTGTTATTGTAGCGTTTCTTTCTTCTTATTAGAGCCCGAGCCCTACTGGGGAAGGGCTCTATTGTTCTATTGTTCTATCGTTTTTTTCTTATTATTACGCCACTTTAACGCTTAATTTGACCCCCTGAACACGCTCAAAAACTCACCAAATTTGGCACGCACACCAGGTCTGGCAAAAAATTTGATAAAATGGAAAAACAGACCCCCAAAGAGAAAAAATTTGCTCTCTAGCGCCACCTAGGCATACTTCACACAGCCACTGCTGCCCACAGGAATGTGATAGAGAGATCAAACTAAAGCCGAATTGTAGAACTCATCAAGGCCTAAAAATTACACGCTGGTACCCCTGACCTAAAATCAACAGGAAGTCCGCAATTAATTTTTTAAAATAAAATTGACACCCAAAATTTCACTTTGAACAAAAATTATAGACTAAAAAAAGGATAAAACTAAAACTGTGATTACTGAAAAAAAAGCACTGAACTCTTTCAAAATAAAAGCTCTGTTTCCTAAAACGACCCAAAATACCTTAAAAATGGGGGAACAAAAATTGCTTTCTACAAGGGCGTAAATGGTAGCGGCTTCAAAATCTAACAGATGACTGAGGACACAGGGTTTATCAAAACTATTGTTGAATTTCGTTGTTTTTCGAATCGTTTGAATTTTATAAGCCCTCAAAGTTGGAACTGCAACACAACCTTGTCGGTGTCTCCCCATTAAAGTCAATGGGAAAAAAAGAGACTTGTGACTGAGGCCCCTGCAGTCTAAAGTAAAAGTCTGACTGCTTTCAAACCTATGCTGAATGAAAGTGAACGACCAACCCTACTAGAATATGAAAAGTTTGTGTAGATTTGAAAAAGTTTGTGGGTTCTGTGAGGAGTTTTTCC
>JAPZDZ010000015.1:682103-707032 GCA_029783805.1 Acanthurus tennentii
CATGTACATTTCTTTGTAAGCCTGCATTTAAGTCTGATCACCACACAGCTGCCAATACTCATGTCCATCACACTTTGTACTGGTCACTGGCACATCCTCTGTTTTTCAATATAAGAGTAACAAACTCTTTCAAAATAAAAGCTCCCTATTTTTTCCAAAATTGACCCAATATAGCTTAAAAATTGAATATTTTTGAATAGATGAAAGTCTTTTGATGAATTTGAAATTTTGGGTGAATTCTGTAGCTCTAACTTTGCTCAAGCAGTCCAATTTCAAACAGATGATGCTTTGATCCATTTCTTTATTGATTTACATATATGTTTCTCTGAAAGCCTGTTTTTAAGTCTCAATGCCACACAGCTGACCAGTTCACTGGCACATCCTCTGTTTTTCAAAATAAAAGCACAGAACTCTTTCAAAATAAAAGCTCTTTTTAATTTTTTTTTTTTTTTACAAAAAATACATTCAAAAAGGAAAAAAGTGGATCAATTGTCTACCCTTTAATGCAATAGGTACCTACCCCGACGGGCCAGAGTGCGAGGGCTCTACCAAAGCTGCTTGCAGCTTTAATTATTATTATTATTATTATATTATTATTATTATTATTATTATTATTGTTGTTGTTGTTGTTGTTGTTATTGTTATTATTATTATTATAATTATTACTAGCACTTTTATTATTGGTATTGTTATTAGTATTATTAATAGTATCATTATTAAAACACTTACATATAGCTTACATATAATTTAACATATAGTTTTATCTCAGCTTTTTGCCTTGCTCTCTCTCCCCTTTCTATCTATCTCTTCCCCCTCCCCCTCCCTCCTCCCCCCCAACCCAACCGGTTCCACAGATCTCACCCACCTCTGAGTCTGGATCTGTCCGAGGTTTCTGCCTGTTAAAAGGAAGTTTTTCCTTGCCACTGTTGCCAAGCGCTTGCTCATGTGGGAATTGCTTTCAATTGTTGGTTTCCTATAAATTTTAAATATAAATGTATTTAAACATTTTATACATTTATACAATATACACAACTTTGTTGTGATTTGACGCTATATAAATAAAATTGAATTGAATTTAACTGAACTCATTAGTGGTGACTGTGGCCTTGGGTGAATTATACAGGGCTGCTATCCATTGGATAAATGACTCTCCAAAGCCAAATTTGTGGAGGACAGCAAAGAAGAAGGGCCAGTTTACTTTGTCAAAAGCTTTTTCTGCATCGAGTGACAAAACAATTGCTTTTGTGTTGTGGCGCTGCAACATGCTGATCAGATTTAGAAACCTTCTGACGTTGTTATAAGATTGACAACCTTTAATGAATCCTGTTTCGCCACTGTGAATTATTGATGGGATAATTGACTCCAACCTAGAAGCAAGTGCTTTAGAGACAATTTTGATGCTGGTATTAATTAGTGACAGAGGGCAGTAGCTGGAAGGAAGTGCGGGATCTTTATCTGGTTTTAATAATAGTTTGATTGCCACAGTATTCATTTGGGCTCTTATACAACCTTTGTTTTTAATATCTGTCCCAGTTCTGAGGAAGACGGGTGCCAACATTGACCAGAAATGTTTTACAAATTCAGTGGGGAAGCCATCTGGAGCAGGCACCTTGCCCAGAGGCACACTGTCAAAGGTGCTTTGAAATTCATTAATGGTCAGCAGTGTGTCTAAGAGGGTTTTGTGTTCTGTTGTTAATTGAGGCAGGTTAAGGTTGTTAAGGAAGGTATTGCTCCAAACTCTTATCAGCAGAATCATGTATGTGCTGCTCTTTTCATCAGAGTGGTTCTTACTTCATAGTGACTTTTCTCAGCTTTTGCTCCCATTCACCTTCAAGCATAAGACCTAAACAACATCAACTGACCGCCATTTCCTTGAAGAGAACATGCTACCATCTAGTGGTCAAATAATGTTGAAGCATATACATATATTCACCATATACAAAAACATGCTGAATGGCTTCTACACATATATTATATTAGTCTGGACAGAAATAGGAGTAAACTGCACCTCGACCGATATAGCATACACCTGCAAGGCAGTAATTCCACTTGTGTTCTGAATCACTGAACATGCTGTACATTCCTTGGTTTCCCCTTTGTCTTCTACAGGAGTAAACCATGTCGATACTTTGATGAAGGCCGTGGAACATGTCCTTTTGGTTCAAATTGCTTCTACAAGCATGCCTTTCCTGATGGACGGCTGGAGGAAGCTCAACCCCAGCGAAGACAGACGGGCTCCAACAGCAGGAACCGGGTAACAGTTCTCACTCCTAAAAATACTACAGTTTCACTACAAGTACTCCTGAAACACATTAGCACTGCAAACCATTGTTTGTGTTGTCATGATAGCCGGTCCATGTCATTAGTGTCAATACTTAGGGAAAAATAAGAACAATGGCAAAAGACTCTACACTGATTTTACTCTGCAAACAGTAGCAACATCTCCTTAACCATAGGACCTTTTGCTGGATGTGGAAAATTGAAAGTTTAACAGGATGCAGGAAGAATAGTAAAAAAGAAACACCTGTTAGATGTCATATGACAAAAAAAACCTGGAAATCAAACCACCTTGCTAAAAAACAGTGCTTATGAAAAGTACCTTTTAAGTGGTAACTCAGCACAAGAAACAACTTCTAATATAATGCAACATCAAACAACATCACCACAAACTGCAGCCTAGAAAATGACCCCTCTGACAAAGTACCTCAAGCAATTGATGTACCTAAAGGTAGTTTGTTACAGGATGATTATTTTGAATTGCATTACAGCTTAACACTGATTTTTTTTTCAATCATGTCAATTTAAAAAAAATCTAGCTGCTCATAATACAGTTTAAATCATTATGCTACCATACATTCGTTTCAGCTGATCTTTTTTTCACTTTGGTGTTTGTCACTTTGGTTTTTATCTGAGAGCTAGTCTTGGACCTTGGTTTTTGTGTCCCATTAAAGCAGTTAACACACCAACTTACTGAGAAGTGGAACCATATCATCCATGAGAAAATTTGCTACTGCATGCTAAAAAATATGCTGAATGTATAACATGTTAAGCTCCAAAAAACAGGCAGATCGGGCCATGGTCACTACATTCTGTTACCTCAAGATCATAAAATAATTATCTCATCATTGCAGGATAACGAGTTGTTATCTAGTGATAACAGTATAAATTAATGCATTATCACAAGATAACAAGATCTGTTATCATATGACATAGGGATATATTTATTCTTTGGGCTCTAATTTCGTAGACCAGGCATAGGCGCGGCACACCTGCCCCGCGCCACGCCTACGGCACGCCAACTGGGTGTTGGGTGTGACCAGCACACTTTGCAATTTTCATTAACGGTGCAGTATGGCGCTGCGCGGCGCACCCACGCCTCTGTCCCTCCCACCGGCTCAAGTAGCAAAGGGGGAGGAAAGAAGGCATTAGTGGGTTTAACACAGGTCTAACACAGCCGAGTGTAATCTTCACCAGTAAAATGAATGCCTCTCATTGCCTTGAAATGCACTGCGGGCGAGGTGGTGCCAATTTCAACCTCGCCACCACCACAGAGGAAGATAGCAGCAGCAGCAGCTCCAGGCGGCCAAACTTCTCCCAGGAGGAAACTGATGTGCTGGTCTTGGAGGTCCAAGCTCGCAGTACCAGAATATATGGTAATGCTAACAGATCTCCATGGGCTGATGATGCAAAAACAGCCTGGGAGGAAGTAACTAATATTGTCAATCAAGTTTGTCCAGATATTCTGAGAATCGCTGCCCAATGTAAAAAACGGTTCAATAATGTAAGGAGAAGGGCCAAAAAAAGTTGTCAGAGCAAAGAAGGCACACGGTTACCGCCAGGCTGTGCATCAGAGGCCACGATGTGCGTCACCGTGTGGACCACCTCGCGGGACAGATGTAATCTGTTCCTGGGTCATGAAAAAGAGTACAAAATTAAGAGACGATTACATTAAACACAGCAGCAGGTTAATCCAGTCATCATGCTTTTCCTCCTCATCCTCCTTTCAATAATATACTCCATCTTTTTAGATCACGTTAAGAATAAAGATTAAAGCAGAGAAATATGGACAAACACAGGTAAATCCTTAAGACACTGACTGAATTACATGTTTGTTTGGTTTTTTTTGTGCAAACCCTGTCTTTGACTCTGACCATTTGTCTTTGAGTACCTAGAAAAGCACTGCCTGCCTGTCAGCCAAATTGCCACTACGCTGGGCACGCTTCGCCGCTGAGAATAGACCAGGTTGGAGCTGGCGAGCTTTCAGCGCACCTTCCGCGCAGTGTTTTGGCACGAAACTGTCAATGCGCCAAGCTCAACCCGTGGACAACTCCCCCTGGTGCGCCGCCACGCCCATCTCGGTGCAACCTGGTCTACCAAATTGTCCAATACACTGCACACAGTGGCGCGCCGCACAAATTACCACTGCGCAGGGTGCACCACAAATTAGAGTCCTTTATCACAAGATAACAAATCTTGTTTTAACTTATCCTGTTATCATAGGAAAACAACTCATTATCCTGCAATAACACACTAATTTATCATGTGATAATAAAATGATTATATATAGTAGTGACCATGGCTGCTCTCAGCTTCTTAACAAGAGAGCCATCTTGCAGGGCTTTTAAGCTGAATATGCCATCCAAAAGACCTGTTTCCTTATCTATTGCATATTATATATGGGAGAATAAGAATCTTACCTGCACACTCAAACACACAAGCACATATTAATTAATTTCACTTTGTTGATATGTGTGGTAATTAATGGCTACAGTAATTGTCCGTACAAGATACATGGACATCAGTTGAAAAAAGAAAGTCAAAATTATCTGACATTTTTAAGTTGTCTCAAATCTAATGAGCATAATTTAAAATTAAGTAAAAAGCTTCAATAACTTTCAGAATTTTAACTGTAAGTATCTTCTTTCATCATTCCTAACATCTCATTCCATTGCTGGCAGAAATGGGCCTTTTTATGTAGACCGCTGTTTTCATATAACCCCCAGAACTCAAGGCGAACACCACTGTGGGACATCTTTGATGAACGGGAAAGCACTGACTCCTTTGAAAACGAGGACGAGGAGATGGTGACGTTTGAACTAAGTGAGATGCTTCTCATGCTACTCGCAGCAGGAACCGAGGACGAGGTGACAGATTCAGAGGATGAGTGGGACTTGTTTCACGAGGAGCTGGACGATTTCTATGAGATTTACCTATAGCAGCCCCCACGCCCCCACACCCCCAACCTGTATACTAGACACTAGAATGGACTGTCTTGTGCAAGTGATGGACAGTAGCTTTGCCCCCTCCCCTTGTATTGTGGCAGTGCCCTTAAGCAGGCCATTAACAAAGGAACTTATAAAGATTAAAAGAAAAGAAAAAAAGACTCAATCTAAGTCAGTGCACTTGCGCTAAACATTTTCTAGACATATATCCTTGTGAGTTGATCTTGTGCAGTCATGATAAAAGGTAAAAAAAAAAAAAATTAAAAAGACAAAAAGAAGTCAGTATAAGATTTAACAAATATTATAACTATCTTCAAATATTGCTAATAAACATCGTCAAGTTTATTTGTGGGTGTGGGTTTGACTATTTTACCATCTACTCTGGTGTTAAAACATACTTCTGAGACTCTGAGGATGCACTTAAACTTACTCAGCACCATTTACTGTAATCGTGATGGGCATGTTGTAAGATTTTACTTACAGATTTTGAAGGCAGGAACTTCTTTTTTCTTTGTTAAAGCTGCTGATAGCCAATATATTGTGCGGGTGTAAAATACATTTACCTAAATCCTTTTTATAATCAGTTTAAAGGCCTTTTATGAGAATATACATTTACATCTAGAACATAATTAAACACAAGCTGTCCATCAAATTGAAAGGATGAAACTCTTACAGGGTTTGGACTGTTTAAATCAGGGGACCACTAGCCCTGTTCTTGGATAGCTATCTTTTTAGCTGACATTTCCCTTACTGACCAGCTCATAATATTTGTCATAAACATACTGTTAAAACTGTGTTGAGGAAAACTTCTAGGAGACTTGTGAGGTAGGAAAATTTGAGCAAGGGAGCAAAAAGAAACAATGCAGGATTTCCTTTCCACACACCAACTGAAGTGTATGGACTCAAGTATGGGTCAGCAAATTTTTGACATTGTAAAATAATGTTGTTTCAAGGCCCATGGTTTAATGACCTTTTGTAAACCTGTTTTAAAAGATGAAATGTTTAATTAAAATATGTATAAAAAAGTTACACAAAGACAATGGAAAAAATGTGTGACTCTGGGTTTATGGCTGAAAGCACTTTTTCTCAAACTTTGTCTAACCTTTCTGTTGGTGATAGCAGTAAACAAAAAATATTCAGACAGTTTCCAGTCTTTATTGCTCACTCATAAACTCAGACCTCATACAATTTTTCAAATTTTTACAAAGGTCAGTCAGAAACCGTAGGATTTGAATTTCCTCAGGCATTCTAATTCAAGTCTATCTAGTGCTGTTTAGTGCTACCAGTGGTGGCTGAGACCTATATTATGGTAATTCTACTGAACACAATGGAAGTCCATTTTGCACAGCTTCCGACACTGAGCATACTGCTGTTGAGCACTACATTTTATTAAGACATTTTATGAGCTGTTGAGTGATTTGAGTGTCCAGGTTACTGAGATGGCCATCTAGAGCCCTGATTAATTTGTATGACAGGTCATTGATCAGGGCAAGGTATAAGTGGCAACCATATTCTTCTTAAATGCCTTCACATACACACACCAGAAGTCTGGGAAATGTACTACCTTGGAATGAAAAAGGAATTTATTGTCATGTGTAATGTTATGTCAGATTACAGGGTTTTCAGATACTTTTGTTTTTCTGTAATCGAACTACAAAGATCTAACTATCGCAGTTTTCCAATTGGCGTCATAATCAGTGAACTGCTACATCAGTCAAATAAATAAATAAAGATGGACAGCTTCACTTTTAATGTTTTCACGATCCTGATTATCAGCATGCAGGAACACCTGTAATACCAAAAGGCAAGTCCTTCCACAGTACCAGGTGTAAAAATCCACGTTTGTGATTAAAAACTCTTCAGCAAACTTGCAATGCAAACTCACTGAAGGACTTGTTATTTCCAATAACGCCTTGTCAAGTGTAGATTCACTGTTCTTTCTTAGCTTCATGGAGTAATTCATATTAAGCTTTGCTGCTGACATGCTCATTCAGGCTCCTAATAGCTGGTCTCAACCTGTTGAACTCCATTGGAATGCATATGTTTATACTAAAATGTGTGTTTTCTATGTTCCACAACCATCCATCTTAACTTGAAATTAAAGTTTATTATCAGTCCCTGTACTGTGTGGAGTCTTGTTCTTTTTGCTTGTCTTGGCTGTTTGAGTGCATACTAAAAACTTAATTTACAGTTTGCTTAATATATACAACTTAATAAATTAGAGCTGCATTTTTTAAAATTAGTAATAGAACAATAGTACTATGTTTAATGTATTATAAACTATGGTTTCTCTCAGCTTTACTGTGCCTTTTAGCGTCTTTAAGAGTATTGTTTTGGTTTCAGTAGCCCACAAATTTTTCTCCTTATCAGTACTGTGTGCAGCAGGCAGCTGTGTACAGTAAAAACATCCAGATAAACCAACTGAAATAATCTGCCCAGCACTTAACAGCAGAGAGAGACTGTGGATGGACATAGTGGAGTACTCAGCAGCTCTACTGCTAGTACTTCTCTCAGGAATTCGTGGAAACCTAAAAAATGAACTAAAAAGGCAGAATACTGGTGTTGCATTTCTCATGTGAACACAGTTCATTTCTACTACTTTACATCTCTATGTGGAAATTGCTGTGTGGTCTCTTTCCTCCTCTCTCTCTTTTCCTCCCTCTTGCTCATTCTCTCTCTCTCCCTCTCTCAACAATTGAGCCAGGTTGTGTTTGAGGTGTCTGCCTGTTAAATCAAGGTTTTTCATTTGACTGTTGCCATGTGCTTGGTCATGATGGGAACTGTGGGTTCTCTGTCAATAATACTAATGAGTATGTCAGAGACACTCTTCAAAGGCCTATAGAAAGGCCCCTGAGATATCTCGTGATTTTGCACTATAAAAAATCTGACTTACTGAGTCTCCATGTCTTCTGAAATTTATTGTTGGGCATTTGACATACTTGGGCATATTTGGATATGCACCAAAGTGCATTATAGGTCAATATTATGTGTTGGTTGTAAGGCCGCTGTGTATGTGTAACATTGGGACATAAATGTGGGTAAGCATCATCAACTGATCTGCAGTGATATAGGCCTACCTTTTCCACCATCATTATTTCAGTTTTGTGATTACTTTTGCATATTCCTTAAATATGATTGCCATTTGACTAGCAGCTAGTGAATTAGGTTTAATTTTAAACGTATGTAACTGTTGACCAATACCACAACAGTGTATTGAGGCAAGTCCACGCCTTTTATTTGCGCACGTCTCTTTCTCTCTACCTTTAATAGCATCAGGAAGAAAGAAAGGCGAAGAAAAGGAGGCGACCGCAAAAATACAATGCTCTCAGAAATTGTGAACAACCCCAAGGCCGACTATCTCCGATCCGAAGCGAACTATTGCCCGGACTCCCCCGTATCCTCTTATTCGGAATCAGAGCAGCTGAGCAGGAGGCGGGATACCCAGACCACCAGCGGCAGCATCATCCCCGAGGAGAACGGCAGCATCCAGCCCTTGGTCTCCTCAGCCGCCGCCGCCTCCATCATGACATCGGGGGAGTTCATACAGACCGCTCCCCTGCTGGCGCACAAATCCAAGAGAAGCCTATGTTACAAAGTGTTATGCTTCCTACTACTCGTCTTCCAGGGCGGAATTCTCGACTTCTACCTCATCGTCTTCACCGACCTGTACTGGTGCTCATGGATAGCCACGGACTTGGTGGTGATCTCAGGCTGGGGGATTTTCTTTATAAAGAATGCGCGGAGCAAAAGGGAGCGGGCCTGCGGCTTTCACCAGAAGAGCTCCATCTTCGGCTGCAACCTCGGTGAGTTTACCTACGCCTACCTGGCCTGGCTAATCTATGTCATCGCCTGCACTCCAAAAGTGGTGCTCATTCTGGAGACCTCTATCCTGGACCTGATTGCGCTGAAGGTCCCGTGCGGAGTGACCGGCTTCAAGATCATCATGCTTTTGTCTGCGCCGCTGCTCTTCTGCCTTATCAACTCCATTATCGAGGATTTAAACGGCGCGACGTGGCATCACTCCCAAAGCTGTTTCATGAGTACTTGTCTGGATCTGCTGGACAGCTTCACGCTGGTGGAGAGACTGCTTGGGAACGACATACCAACCGTGTACCTGAGGTACACCGTAATCTCGGTGTATTTCGTGGCATTGGCGGTACCTGTGATCTGGCTTTACGAGCTTACGGCGTCGGAGCTACGCTGCCGTGGGCTGTGGGCCCGCTTTTCCACGGGCCTGGCTGTCAATGCACCTCTGCTGGTGGTCAGGTGTTTTCAGGTTTACGTCTACAAGATGCCGGTATCGGTCTTCATGTTCAAAAACATATTCTTCTTGGTGTGTAAGTTCCTGGAGTTGGTAGAGCAGTGTGTGGCTGTGCACGGGGTCCGGAGGCTGGCTAGCGGCAGCAACCCAGCCCAGTTCTCCCACTGCGTGTCGGAGAACGACATGTGTCCGCACGGATACGTCAACACCTTGGCCGTCACCCAGTCTTAGAGCCGGAACTCCTGGACGGGTTCGCCTGTTGTCGTCGTCAGCGAAAGTGCAGATGTCGTGCTGCGTTCCAGACTAATTACAATTAGATTCGAACTACAAACTCAACCTCTGAAAAGCAGGCCAACGCAACAAGACAAGGTCTGGGCTGCATGTAAGGTTTCGAGGCCACAATGTTTTATCACAATATAGTGTAGGGGGGCGGGGCGATTTGTATAAAATATGAAATTTTAATTGAAATTTAAAAAAGCAACTTATTGTCCTTTTAGGCTAAACCTTAAGGGTCACTTCACCCAAAATTTCCAGAACGCATTACCTCTGGATTAATACGGAAGCCCTAAGCGGACATGGTTTATTTATTTTTTTTACGAGCCGTTTTCTCGTGATATCAAGATAATAACTCGTTATCATGAGAAAACGAACTTTGTTTTCTCGATATAACGAGTAATGATCTCGTTAGAACGTGAAAACGGCTTGTAACACAATAGAACTTCAGGGCTCGAAGAGCAAACAGTCCATAGACCCCTCCCCACACTTAGGTGTGAAGGCTAAAGGGCAGAGAGATAAACACATTTTTAAAAAAGGAAGAAGACATATTCCTGTGAAATTATCCCCAGGGTTAAGTTTCACTATAGACAATTGTTTTTGTATTATGTTTGTTTGTTTTCTGTTCAAGTGGCTTTTTTTTTACAATACAGTATATGTTATTATTCTAAATACAAATACAAAACAGTACACCAAAACCACATAATTAAATAGTGTATTCATGTAATGACCATGAACAAAGAGAGAACCTAAATAAGGTTGAAATTTGCCATTAAGGGGCAACTTGTAGTCCGTCCGCACCTGGGCAAACACTTTATTTATTTATTAAGTTATTTATTTATTTATTTATTTTTATCAAGGGCTGGCTATGATTAATGTTATGATGCATTTGCAAAAATCCTTCACTGATTAACAACTGTTAGTGCAATTGTACTTTTCAATTTAAGATTTGCTGTTAAGTTGCAAAAATATCTAATTCACAGCTTGAATGAATAAGTAAAAATTTTGTCTAGTCAGAAACTTTTAAATGCATTTACTCTCTGTTACTTTTTGGTTTTTTTCAGTCTGGTATAATTTCATACCACTATCTAAACAGCTTGTTAGCTCCATTTTGAATGTATTTAAATTAACAAATATGTATATGATGTTGTCTTACACACAGGAGCTTTATTCTAAGCACAGACCTGCAACTACTTTAAATACTGCAGGACCAGTTGCAGGGCCGAATCAACTTAGTACAGGGCCATTAGGTGAAAACTCTACATTGACCCAAATTAAACAAGTAGTTGCAACCCTATATAAAAATTTTATAAGATGTTGCATTCAAAAACAGGGCTTCATAACTGGATAAAAACACAGGTGCAACCCTTGGGCCTTTGTGATTTAGTTGTGCACATAACCAAATAGGCTTTATAATGAATTAAGCCACAACAAAATAATAAACAAGAGTACAACCTAAAGCCTCTCAGGCCCCTGACAGTCAAGAGGCCCAGGAAAGTTCCCTAGTCTGTAGTCCAGCTGTGTTCAGTTGTGTTTAATCAGTATCCACATTAGGTTATGGTGAATCTTATAATAAAAATGTATAGATTCAATATTACAGGCTAAAAACTTTTTCAAAGTGGTTTGGTTCTGTATAGGTGTTTACAATGCATAATGCTTCGTAGGCCTCATCATCTAGGGAACCTATGAGGGAACCAGTCTTCTTGAGCTTCCTATTTGGAATTCTTACTTTTGGCATTTACAACATTTTATGTAACAGGAGACTGGATTTTCCAATTTGTGGACATGTCTGGAACATCCATACCAGCCTTACAATGCTCCCTTTTTTGACAAATCTGCAGGTGCTACAGTAAAACACAACAATTTCAAGAGCCTACAACAAATGGAGAGCAAACTACGGTGCACTGGGACTGGCTGAGTTGTTTGTTCGGTCTGTGAGATTTATTTCTGCACTGAATGGAAGACAGGGAGATGGAATGGGAGAGTGTTTGGATGCAAAGTACAGTTTGAAGAACTCTGACTTGACTGAGCAGCGCACTGCTCCTTTTATGTAGTACATTAATGTTTTCTATTGATGACAGTGTTGTCTGTGGGTCTGTGCTGGTTCCAAATGCTGTGTCTAGTACTGAGAGTGAAGTAGACACGTGTGTAACTTAATGCCACTAATAAAGATTCAACAGTGCCATGTCACACAGCTTTTCTACAGCCCTTTTCAAATGGACCTCAACAATAGATTCTTTTGTATCATTGGCTGGACTACACTGTTTTACTTCTTCTGTCACTTTTTGGATCAGAAGTCTTATAAGGTTGCTAGCTACTGTTCATTCTGATATGCTTAATTAACCTGAGTAACCTAAATTTCCATAACTCAATTTCTACAAAAAAACCCAACAACACAGTTTTATTTAATCATGGGCCTATAGTATTTTTTCTTTGCTAATGTGTCATACTCGCTATACAAAAAAACACTGGTGACCCTGAAAAAGTTTACATCATTTTAAGCAAACCTGTGACATAAATCTGGAATTACATACATTTGTATTATCTTCTAAGTACTTTAAAATATATGTAATCACATATCTAACAGATAATTAAAAGGGTGGAAAAATAGTGATGATAACAGTAAAAAGGTCTTTTCGGTTATGAAAATCCCTTACTTAGCCAAGTCAGTAGGTAATTTAGAAAGGAGGTCTAGTTTACAATCATGACCGACTAAGTCATAACTTTGCATAAGACTGCTCTAATATTTTGTTTAAAAAACTGTCACTGTTGGATTTTCAGAGGTGGCAGTATTGTAATTTTTGTTAATGGTCTGATGCATTGTTGGATGCACTAAAAAAACAATCTACAAACAATCTAAGTTC
Organism: Acanthurus tennentii; assembly: GCA_029783805.1. Lineage (NCBI taxonomy): Eukaryota > Metazoa > Chordata > Actinopteri > Acanthuriformes > Acanthuridae > Acanthurus > Acanthurus tennentii. The sequence goes on from JAPZDZ010000015.1 coordinate 694,724, forward strand.
ATTAAGGCTTTATTTGAGGGCAGTGAGTTGGAGGACTTTGAACAAGTGGTTGTTGCAATGACTGCATGTATCATTTTGAAAGTTCTATCCTCATGACAGAGCTGCTAAGTTTATGCTCTGTTGTAACTAACCTCAACTAATAGTTTCCCTCTCCTTCTAGTCTTTATGCTATGGTAGGTTAAACAGGTCTAAACTTGTCAGTACTGAATGCACAGAGATGACGCCAACATCAAACAAAATTGACTTTCATTAAAATAAACCATAAAAGGTTAAACAGCACACATGGCACACATGCTTTATCCAGCAGATGGTGTTGAAAATCTCCCTTTTTTAGAATGTATGTAAAATGTACATATTGCTGAGTTAAAATGGAAGACAGTCTCTATTCAGATGCTGGAAACAACACAGGTGATTCCAAGCTTCCTGTCATTCTGTAAGCACATTATTTACAGTAAAATTACCACATTGACACTACAGCTTTTAGGTACAGTATGTCATGGCATGATCACTGTCCTTCATGATCAACTCCTCCATAGGTTTGTAGTAATGCTATATCTAACAAACATGGTTGATAAAACTATATTGTTTTATCTATATGCTAAAGATGATGTATGGTAAAGATATTGTGCAATATGGGTCAGTGGTGTCTAAGCTGATTTTAGTGCCTATTATTTTTTAAGCTGAATAAACTCATAGTTAATGAGGCAAATTTCATTGTATTGAGTGTATCTTTACAACTTGACAGCTTTGTTTGCTTCTCTGCTAGTGATCGGTGTATGTATGTCAGAGGTGGTGCTCTGTAGGGGGTCACCCTGATGAAGAAAAAATTCACCATGAAAGACAAAATGAGAGTTTTCATAAGCTTTAGCCCCTTTATAACAAATAACAAATGCCCAACATTATCGATTACATTTTCAAATTCTACAATTCTGTTTTACATTTGCTTACCTCCCGGACGGCCTGCAATTTCTCACTATTTCAATGCAACCCTTAACCTGATATTATATGCAGACTTGCTGCATGACAAATATAGTGATTAGCATTATGTGTAATTTTTTTCATTAGTATATTTACTGTCCTCATACTTCTGTGGACTGGGTCTGTTTTTTTTTTCTTTTTTAGTCTAAGTCCCTTAATTTGAATTTGAAAGAGAAATCTCAATTCCATGTAGCTCTACAGCAGCAGCATGGTGAAAGTCCACTTTTGTTTGAACTTAGCTTGCTGGATGAGTTAATTTGTTAATTTTCTCCACCAACAAGCACATCACTGAAGTAATACAAGGTTTTCTGGTCTAAGGTCAACTGCGGTTCTATGATAATGAACAGTGTCATATGCAAACAAAGACTTAAAGTTTTGTTTAAATTTATTTAACTAAATGCTGGTCTAATTAAAAAGTTTATTGTAAAAATGTTACAGCTCCCATTGGTATTCTGAATTTTCCAAAAACAAAACAAAATAAAACAAACAGCAAATACATTTTGAAATGGGGGTCCATTTTGTAAACTTTGCAAACAATAGGAATTTATGGGTTTACCTTTATGAGTCCCGGCACAAAAGCAAAAAAAAAAAGGTGCGGTACAAAAATAACGGCTGTGTAGCCAATGCCACAGCATCTGAACTGCTGTTGTTATGGGCTCGGTAAACCAAAAACACTGCAAAAGCTATCCTATTTACATCATGATGTGGAAAGTTTTGTTGAAAGTTCTTGAGTAATTCAATGCAGGAAAACAATGCTCAATTTACCAGAATACTAAAAGAAGTGAACTTCCATTAATGTAAACTCTAATAATTTTTTATTTTTTGTTGCTCTTTTTGCTTCCATACAACAATAATGGGGAGAGGTGACAGTCTTATGGACCATAGCAAACAAACAATCCAAACAAAGTTTTGCTGCATGTGTTATATCTTCTGCCGCTGAACTGTCCATTTGACAGTCTATGCATTTTCACATGCACATTCATGTTGGTAATTTTGATAAGGCTTTGATTTGAGTATTTTGGGGAAAGGACTAATACACTGGTGGTGTATTGTAACTGAAAATAACAAGAATTAACATTTCTTGAACAATACAATTGATAATAACTTAATACTTTATTCACAGGAGCTCTCAACCACATCTCCCACCCGTTCTCATTAAACTTTGCTAAGGTGTCATTATAAGACCTAACTGTGCAACTTGGTCTCCATATGCAGGTTGCATATGGCGTTAGATCATGACCACTATCCCTATTCAAAGGTGGCTGGTTTCCAATGGTGATGTCCTCCTTAACCTATCTCTGGTTGTCTACTAACCCCTGGATGATGACCTTTGACCTCTTTTACATGGATGCCGTGAGTGGTTTAAGTCTAGTGTCACACACAATTAATGTTGTCTGCTTCTACTGTCCATTCATCTTTTGTCCAGGGTCCTGCTGTTTTACTGTCAACATTTTCCCCACGGTAGCTGTCATGTAATGAAATGCAAGTCTCAGCAGACTTTTCTGGAAGATTACAGATCATAAAGCTGCTGCTACACACACACACAATATGACATAATAATTACTTGGTTGTCCAGTTCCAGGGCTATGTGGATTTGAAAATATAACCAGAGCCTCTGTTGTGAAATTTCAACTTTGGGTGAACTATCTTTTAAACTAAACTGAACATTGTTGACGTTTACAAATATGTGCAGTTCCTGTAAAGTTGTGTGATGCACATCTATACTGATATAATCTATTGTATACTGTAGCTGTGGCACAGAATATTATGTGGTTTAAACCTTAAATAAATCCTTACAAACTGATTACTTAGATTAGGAGGTAAACCATAGTCATTCTCAAAATTACTTTTACTGTTTAGAGGAGCATTTGGCCAAAAAGTAATAGAAGGACAAGAGTTAATGTAGAAGATAACTTAATGCACTTTTGAACTGAAAAAAAATTTAAACCTCTACAGTAAACTTTAGATTTTATAAACAGTACCTCAGAACTAAGGGATATGAGCGTCTTTTAAGATTTAATCATTTGGAACATTGTTGAACAATTAAACAAGTTGGCCGGCCAACATCATTTCTGTACACGCTAAGCAATAACTACACCAAAGCCAAATTAACTCAGTAGTGTGCCCCAGGGTAAAAAATGATCTGGAGACACCTAATGACTTCCCTCTTTTACCAATTACCTATGTATCATATATGTATTAGTAAATAGTAACTTGGTAAGAAAAAGGTATTTAGTAAAATGTACCATGTCAAATAAATATAAAATGATTTTACAAAACCCTTTATAATAATTATAATCAAGCTTTTAAAAGGTCCCTGTGACCCTTTACAAGTTGGATCTATGAGTGTAGTTTACAAAGTGTATTTGCTGCAAAATTGTAAAGCTGGAGTTGACTGCAACCTTTTGGGCCCAAAGAGCATCTAGGCGTCTAGGCAGTTGCTCCATTGACTTTTTTGCGGTTCAGGTAAGTAACCTTAAGTTAACTCAGCTACAGTTCCTCTTTCGAGACACCGTCTCTCTCCAAGAACATTGACTACAAGCCCAATATATCTTCTTTCAAGAAATCCAAAATCCCTGTAGGTAGAGAATTTTTTTATCCAAATTTTGCCAAATCCAAGTGTGGCATCCAGTCAGAAGTATGTACTCCTAAAGAAAACAAGTTCACATGTTCACAGTATAGGATCTAATTCTTTGCTCTAGTAAGGTATGATTATGTTCATTTTGATCATCAACATATAAACAGTGTATGGGTTATCATGTAGCTATATTATATATAGATAATATAGCTTATTATAGTCAGAAAGTCAGCATCAGTCTTTGGATCTGAAATGTAAAAGTCCCACCCTCCACTGGCCATACCTCTGCTGTTCTCACACAGTGTTTTGACCTCTTACATCCACCTTCCTTTAGGAAGATATAGGTGATTTTGATTTGAGTCAGTAAAGGTTGAGTACTTATCTAAGGTGGTGAAATACAGACTTAGAGCATCGGGTCTATGTTGCAGTATCTGACACTCATAGAAACTGCTCCTCCTGCAGCCTTCTCAGAGTCACCAGTGGATCCTCTTTAAAGGGGGGATCATGCTGAGAGGACAGTTTGGAGATGTAGCCTTGATCAGATCCACTGCTCAGACCCTTTTCACTGGGCTCTAGAACCTCATACTCTTCCATTTCCACAGGCTGAACGTGACTGATTTCAAATGGAGGGAAATATTTACTCTGCATACTGGAGGATTCCTGGAAGTTTGAGTCTGAAGAGTTTTGTATGCCTGAACTTCTGAGGTACGGCTTAGAGGAGAGTTGGCGCCTAGGAGGTTGAAAATTCTCTTCCTCATCCTCAGTGGTAACTTGACTCAAGGGTTCAGGAAAGAGGCAGTTCTGTCTTGGCAGTGATGGCTTGTTCAGAACAGGCTCCACTATGTAGACAGATTCTGAACTTAGGCTGTGAGGATTTATGTAATTTGTCAACACTTCATCCATGGTTGAAGGATATTGATATTTAGATTCATCGTTCACTAGAGTAAATTCTGCTACTGACAACAGCTTGCACTCTGTATTTAGTCCAGGTGTAAGCACATGAACACTGTTGCCATTTTTATTGATTTGTACCTCATTGATGTAGCCTGGAAGTCCATCTCTGATTACAGGAACACACTCTAGGACAGGAGGGATCTGCAACTGGTCAATGAGCATGTTTGCCTCTGTTATTACTTCTTCCTCACCATCCATGCACTCCTTCTCAAACCAGTCAGGATTTTCCAACTGGTAGGCTTGGAAGGTTTCAATTGCATTCTTCAGGGCTTCACCTTGGGGGCAGTTGAAATATTCTTCCCTTCCAATGCCCTTAATGTGGTTGACATGACCTGGCTGATACTTCTCAATGTCTAGAATGCGGAAATACAGCTCTTCAAAATGCTTCATCAACTTGTATTTGACTGCAATATCAAAAACTGATGGTACATCTTGTTCACTGCTGATGTCATCAAAGTAAGCCACCATGTACTTGCCCAGCATGCCTGCTGAGTGCATATCCGGTAGGAAAAGGTTGAGAAAAGGAGTGAGCATATCATCAGTGGGGGAGTGAGTGTCTTCCCTCAGAGTTACCTGACCTTGACCACACATGGCCCTCCACTTTGCCTGAACCCCTCGAGAGCACAGAATTAGGATTTTGTCAGAGGGATTTTTAAGTTGTTGCCGTTGCCACTCAAGCCATCGAAGGCGACCCACCATTCCAACTGAAGTGGAGTCTAGCAGGTCCACAAGCACCTTGGTTCCACATTTTGCTTGAAGGAAGGCACAGAGCTTTAGCACTATATCCCTGTAGAGGTAGTGGTCCTGAGAGTAGATGACCAGCACTTTGGGAGACTGTTTAAGCAGCTGCTGCCATTGTTTCTCATCTTCCTCACATGTGTTATCATCAGTAGGTTTACCTGCAAGTGCACGAAAGCACAGATAAGATGCCATTAGAAAATTAAAATCACAAATGAAAAAATTACAGATATTTTGAAGTTACAACTCAGTAGAGGTAAAACTTGATATGTGTGACTAACCTGGCCTCCTGCAGATGACATAAAGAATAACTGCCATCATGACACACATAAACATAAGTCCGAAGATGACAAATGTATATGGAGGGACATCTGGGGCATCTGTTGGCTTCACTATAGAAATGAGAACACATTTCATTGATTAGCAATGCTGTTGTTTGTATAGAGTAAAGTACAACCTTTTGGTCCCCACTGACTAAATCTGAATGATCCCGATTAAGGGTTCAAAGTATTCACTTGGGGTCCAACATATATATGCTTTTTTTCTTTCTTTGGCACAACCATATTGGCTGGACATGGTGGTAATTTTATGCAAAAACAGAAGTTGACAATATGGCTAGATTTAGTCTGTCTGATTTTGTCTAATTTTAGCCAATTGTGTCCAGCTGTGGAGAGACTGTCAGTTTGTTCAGCTGATTAAATTCCAGCATTTTTTAAAATTTGTCTTTCTTGCATCACAGCTCCTTACATTCAAGGTACAGGGAAGAGGTGTAGATAATAAGAAATTGATGAAACACATTTAGGAAAGTAGACATTCTTCCCTTTTAAGTGGCTAATTATCATAATTATGGGCCATTTGGCTTGAAACTAGTTTTCAGAGTTCAATTGTCTGTGTTATCAAATTGATGAGAATAGCAGCTTCAAAAGCTGAATTCAAAAGCATTATGTCTTGGTGAGGACATACTGAGGAAGGCACACTTCCTCTCTACTGCCAACACAGAGATGATCAGTGTAGTTAAAACACTGATACTGATTTTAAGTTTTTCAATAGATATCACCTTAATTGGGTGGTTTTTATGACCATAGTACAGCTAGTTTAGGATGCAGTCACTTCATCAAGCAACAGAAACAACCCAATAACACTGGAGATCAGATTCATTTAGTAACTGCACTAACCCTGTTGTGCCATTGTCCCAACGCCCACTAAACACCTCTAAAGCAATAGGGGATTGAATCTTAAGTACCAATCCTCCTCCTTATAAATGCAAAAAATATTTCCAGTTACAGACTACATGCTAATATAAAAAGCTTTTTTTTGCAAGGGTTATTTATGCACAAATACATTTATGGGTATTTTTGTACAAGCTTATAGCACAAACTGCCTGAGACCCAAGACAGCCAATCACAGTTTCAAACATGACATTATTCATAGCAACATGGTCAACACTGCTCTTTCCCTAAGCTTTATAGATTCCCAAATTCCTTACTAAGTTGGTCACAGCATCTTTGTCAGTAGGTTTTGAGAGAAAACTCTTAGCCAGGAACTTTAAGTACTATGTAGGAGTCTTTCAAGAGGCAAGATAAAACACATTTATCTTGCCATTGTTCACCTTTTTTAACTTTTATGATTTTAAGTGCAATCACCACTTCATCTTTTAGTGCTGATTAAAATGTTTAAGATGTCTAATTTCATTGCCCCTTTGAGCCTTTCTTGTTTTGACTGTTTTCAATATCCTTTAGGATTTTCCTGCTTAATTTGTTAAGTTGTAGTGTGTTGAGCCCCCAGGGCCACTGTGCGAGCAACTAGCACCAGTGAACCACTGTACACAGTTAATTCCCCTGTATTTCCAGAAGAAGTGATCACTGACCAGATAGTTTAGTTAGCTAGCTAGCTTCACTCTTTCTTTAGCGTATAGAACCTCACCGCCTCAACTGTCCCTTTATGGCTCAGTGAACTTTTATCAGATTCCTAAACTTAACATTGCATTCATTTGACAAATGCTTTTGTCCAAAATGAATTACATTATGTTCTCCCTCAGACACACACATAGTAGAAGCAATTTGTGGCTCAACATACCAGTACAAATATTTAGAGTTTTCTTTCGACGGGCACAGTCCTGGCCACATTTTGGGAAAAGGGGTTTGATCTGAAAAAAAAGGTAATGTTTACATAATGAAGGTCAAATGTAAACATAAGTTATGTAAAAATATTTGCAGAAAAAAATGTTTAGTAATACACTAATATCACAAGGCAGAGTAGATTTGAGGGATTTACCTCAGCATCAAACTGGCAGCAAAAACTTGGCCATTTATCAAGGCTGAATGTCACATCCAGAGTTGTCTGATTAGCCTGAAAAATAGAGTTTCTTTAATATGCATGGATTTAGCACTTACGCATAACATTGAGGTACTGAACAATACTGTGCTGATGGTACAAAACAATTATCAATTGAAATGTTGTTTTTCTTGACTGGAATTCTATTTCATTTTAACATGTATGCCAGTCTGCTTAAGAAAAAAACAAGAGTGAGTGAGACTTATATTAATTTCTGTCTCTGTGTCTATCACCCCTCATTTCTCTGACCACCAGTTTCTACCCTAGATAACCAGGTGAGAAGGTGGGATACCTTTGTAATGTTGTACAGCACTCTGTCTCAAACTCACAATAGCTTTGGTTTGGAGTTGTGATTTATGAGGATTTCTGAAGGAGCCACTAACTAAAGCTGCGTGTTAGCTCTGTCAAGCATGCAGGTAGCTGTTCAATAGAGATTGCTACAACTTCTACACGATAATGCAGTTAGCAAAAGGCAGAAGTATAGAGACAGAGGAGGATGCTGACATAGAAGAGGAAAAAAGAGAGTGACTGAGCAGGCGGGGACTGCAGTGATATCAGATTCTGGCTGACCTCTGCTGTTGGCAAGGGATTCACAAAATTAAAAACCACAAGTTGCCAAGGTGGACTTTTTGTTTTTCAAACCATAAATATTATTAGATGACTTGTCAAGCTATGAACCTTTTGTTCTGCCACTTGCTTGATGTTTGGTTGTGTTATCAAAGTTGTCAAATCAACAAGATAGAACCGCAAAAAAGAAATGATTTAAGAGGCACTGTGTTATTTACACAACATTTGGTGTGTATTTTTAACACAATATGATACCAATATTTCATTTTTGAATAACATGGTTATTGTCAATACCAGAGTATCACAAAAAGTCTAAGGACCATCCCTGATTTTTTAGCACAAGACAAATTGATGCACCACTCCTTTGTGTTGTACTTAGACCATCAACCCTCACAAGCACCCGATCTGCCTTATGAAGATGAGTGCAACAAGTTGTCCAATACCCAGTACCCAAAGGTTTATAACTCTGTTCACCCTCCTTTAAGGCAGGGAGATGCTAACATCTTATTCTAAACTGCAGCTCAGCTTTCTTTAGAGAGACTAGGAACTGCATTCAAGTTAAATACATTGAAGAGGTTTGCAAATATAACAAGAAACTTTAGAGAGGCAGGGCCAACAGTTTCCAGCAACTAAAGGAATGAAACTGGGGTAAAAGCTAGGTTAAGGTACGCTAAAACACAGAATGTTGCAATGAGCACACTACAGTTATGTTCTGGGTCAAACCACTAAAAAGGATGGTGCATTCAACTTTTGTTAGCGACAATCTACTGCACAAGTAATCTTCAAATACAGTAGCATTTAAATCACCAGCATGATTTTAGCTTACCTTGTATTCACAGTACTCATGATGACTGATAGATGAGCAGCTAACAATAATTATGTATTCCTTACAGAGCCTGTCAGGACTGAAGCTTAAAGTCAAGGCAGACCTTTCACTGGCTGTAGTGCTCTGAGCCATGCTAATGTTAGGCTGCCACAGGTATCCTATGGTACGGCAACAAGACAACGTATCAGAAAAAGTTTTAGAAGATTCACTGACTCTTACTGAAATTCAGAATATCAAGGACACACCTCTTTCTATGCAAAACTGGGTCCTCTTCATTGTGTGATCTTGACAATCTAAGTAAACAGAACAGAGTCATAAGCAAAGTGAAAATAACAGTAAAAATAACAACGATACAATCTACCTGGTTTTCATCAATTAATTGAAAATCATTTTAGTTAAGAATAAATAAGTATGCAATATATGAAAAAAATATATATAAATAAAGCAAAAAAGTTGTTTCCAGAAATCATACATGTATGCTGCCTACAATGTTAAAAGCTGAACAGAATCCTGTATATTCCAGTTCACATTTTTCATAGGCTCTACAGATGTAATGAACATGACACATACATACATACATTAAAAATGAACAAATAAAGTGGCTAAGTTGGAATTAAAAAGAAATCACTCAAACAAATGTAGAAATATGTTATACAACAAAATGAAACATAACTCATTTATAACTTTAATCATCAGTGACAGGAGCGTGAACAGATCAAAAACATACAAAAACAGCACTTCTGGTTGCAGTTTTATTTGCTCAATCAAATAAAACAAAACAAAACAAAACAAAACAAATGGTGGTTTTGACTTCAACTTACCAGGAACAATGATATCAGTGCTGACATTGTAGCTGCTGTGGAGCAACTCTGGTTTGGGGATGTTGACGACGGAGACCCCATATCTCTGACCAGGCTCCAGCACAAGCATGTCAGCTGAGAACGCCCACTGAAAACACAAAATTATAATGTTTGTAATGAAATTAACTTTCATGACTGTTTTGACTAAATACAAACTATTACCACAAACAAAAATGTTGTTAAACGTTACAATAAGCTTTGCAACTGTTGTCCAGGAAGTCATTGTCTGGGGATATCAAATTGAATGAGTGGGTGTGTTCATGTTCTCATGATGCTGCTAGACACAGCTGCAGCTTTTCTTGTGGGATCTAAAGTGTAAACTCCATTGAGGATGCTCTCCTGCTTGCCTGTATATTGTTTCTTAATGTTTTTGTTTGTATTGTTGTTATGTCCAAATACATGTAGTATTGACATCAGAACTTGTTAGCCTCATGTGGATGAGGATGCTCTACTGACTTGCCACGGCTCCACCAAACCCAGCCAGCATCTCTGCTTTTTATTTCTAATAGAGTATTCTAGAAACAGTCTCATTCTACAAAAAAATCACATCTCTTATCCTATTTGTGGCTGTGTTCACAGAAAGATCATAGACTAGTCAATTCTGCTCAGCAAAACACTAACCTTGTACAGATGTAATGGGGAGGTGTGATCTTATCTATGGCTGTCAAGAGAATATAATACAGTGCCGCTCAAGAGAGAGCACTTGTAGAAAATAGCTATCTATGTCACCCCTATTTATATTCACCTATATTTCTATATTCCGTTGACAACCCATTTAGGGAAAAACAGCAAATAGGTAAAACACAAACAAATGAAAAAAAGAAATCATGTTCAGAAAATCAAACAATTAAACAATACATACATGGCGTGGCACATTTTAACTTACAAGCATACAGGTGGTGTTAATAAAATGCAAAATGTTGAGGGTCAAATGAAATACATTAGCAGTTCCTATTAGACACCAAAAACTGGAATTTTGGTAAAACCGTAAAAAAGGAAGTTCAGTGCTATCTCTTTTAGAAAACATTACAATTTGATTAATGCTAAATATCTCAAGTATTGTTAGCCACTCACCTTTTCACCTGATGGACTTCTCATTGGGAGTTTTTCTTTGAAAGAATATCGAACACACAGGTTCTGGTTGGTGGGAATCACCAGAACATGAAACTCAGTGGCTTTCAGATAACGAATACTGCCTGAGGAGAAACAGCAGAGATCACTTCCTGTGTTACCGCCCTTACCTGTCTCTACTACATCCTATCTAGTGCAGCTAAATATGAGTCATCGGGTGATATTGAAAAAGGATTAACTCTAATTTTCCTTGTCTTCTACTTCTTCATGTCTTGCAACTTGCATGATTTTCATAAAATGCTCAAGAGAATTTCTCTGCATTCTACTGCAGACTGACTCACCATCATCCCTTAACTTCCAGCTAGCAAACAGTACAGGCTGCAGGTGTCCTGTCTCATCTTTCATGGTGTGTACAGACACCTGCAGCTCCTCTGGACTGCTGGGAGTGTAGTCATGAACATACCGCCATTCACTGTCAACACAGTTAGCTGCATACAGAGACACACACTAAGGGTCTAACAGCTGAGAAACCTGATCATATCATGCCCATCCTAACATTCATATATTTATGGTATATTTTTCTGTGTTTATTTAATTTTTCATTTTAATACATAATATTCCACTGTTATAAATAAATAACATGCATATACACACACACACACACACATATACATATATATAAAATGTTATTATAACCCTTTAGACCTGAAATCTGTCATTAATGAGTGTTTGGCAGAATATAGTACAACAGCATTACAAAAACTGAAATACAAAAAAAGAAACACTCTTACTTATTTGGACTGTGCACATCAAATCCTGTGTAAAGAAAAAAAAGGTTAGAAATTACAATTGAAGTTTTATCAATAATATAATGGTAATAGTGCAGATTTACCACCTTTGTAATAGTTTACACAAAGTGTTTGACAGACTAGCAAAAACACCTGCAAAAAATGTATTATCAAACATGAAACAAAACCTTGGATCTAGATAAACAGCTGTAAAAGCCCTGTAAAGGCCCTCTTTTCTTCCAATCACAACCAAGGTGTGTGTTCAAGGTGCTCATGACTTGCAACATGCAAACCAGAAAACTTTCATGGTATGGCAACATTGTATTTAGAATCATGCACAATAACTCTGTCTTAATAAGAAATTCCATTATGTTTTAATGACAAAAAGATCCAATTAGGGCTGGGCGATATGACCTCTAATCAATATCACGATAAATGGGGCAGTTTTACCTCGATAACGATAAATGCAAGATAAATCCCTGACCACTGTATATCTATAATAGGCCTATACGATTCAGGAAAAAATATGAATCTCGATTTTTTAGCTTTGAATTGAAATCACGATTTTCTGCCACGAATTTTTTCTACCTGGGCTTTCAGCAACATCCATTTTGC
>JAPZDZ010000015.1:732504-744957 GCA_029783805.1 Acanthurus tennentii
GGAGCCCATGTTAAAATGGCCAACTTTAGAGCAGAAATAAACATATTTACAGCCTGGTTCAAAAAACGTTTTTTTTTGTCCACAGCTTCTCTACCATCTCATATATATATACATACATACATTTATATATCTATCTCTATCTATCTATATATATATATATAAAGATCAGGGCTGTCGAAGTTAACGCGTTAATAATGCGTTAACTCAAACTCCTTTTAAAGGCACTAATTTTTTTAACGTGCGATTAACGCATGCACGGTCTGTTCCTGGCCAGCTCCCGTAGTTTCAGAAAGTGGCACTAAAAAAACATTTCCCACAGTTACAAAGCAGAAAATGGATACAGAAAAGGGACTTTTAAACGGAAAGTTTAACTTTAAAGTTTTGCCCAATGGTTCTCTGGACAAAACAAAAGTAATTTGTATTTATTGTAAATGTAAAAGGGCAGGGTAAAAAATTTGCGTTAGTAACAAGTTAACTCAGGACACTAATGCGATTGATCGCGATTAAAAATTTTAATCGACTGACAGCCCTAATAAAGATACAACACAGAGTCATACAACAATGTGCTAGTTTTAGTTTTTTATGTTGTTCACAGAGTACAATTCATGTACAGAAGATAAAATTAAATAAGTAAACAAATAAATACTTGCAAGAGATATATTTGAAGTGGGCAAATCTGGAAAATTGTGTTTAGCATTTTCATTATTTTTACTTTTACAAAAATACATGCTAAACCCAAATGTGAATTATGTGACTTGGTCTGGAACTTCTGTTTCCACAGGCATAAATGACAGGCACTAATCAAAATGCCTTTGGGCGCAATAGATAAACAAAAAAACACAAAAAACAATACAAGTGCCGAAACAAGGGTTAAAATAATGTCCACCAGGACATAAATGTTCTCAAACCTTAGCTAAAAAGTGCACTTGCATATGTCTTTGAAAAGATCTGAGGCAGGAAAGAGGCAATGAAGTAAGTGAGTTTTGAGTCAGCATTGTCTAGTTTGACTGTTTGATTACAGTTTTCTGAGACCAAGTTACACAGGATAAAACTGATGACACCAAATGAGAGAAGCAAAACATGACATGTTACAATTTACATCTGGATCAGGTGACTATGTCAGTTATTGTATCAGACCTGCTCTGTCTGTTACCGATCTAGCATTAATAAAAGATATTGCTTAAAGTATTAAATTCATGCTTTCCAGCACACCCCTCTTAGCTTGATGGTACATTTATGCGATTTTACAGGTGTGTGCTTGTTTTCCGTCATTTATAAACTAATACATCTTACCATCATTTACTGCTTTCAGTGGTACATGGGGGTCCTAACTCAGTCATTTATTATGTCTCTATATTCATAATTATATTCTTGCATTTATTACTTGTTAAAACCTGTATTCACTGCATTTATTTATGGTATGTAGTTGTTATTTGTATGTGTGTAGTTAGCAGATAAATAAACCTTTTTATTTAAAAGAACCAGATTATGTGTGCTTGTGTGTATAAAATGTAAGCATCATTTTATACAAGCTATGAGTTTTGCAACAACCTGCAAAATTGAGACTGAATTAATAGTTTGTTGTTGTTTTCCTTTGAGGCGTATTAATTACTATTATCTATTTCAGTATCATTTTTGGTATTCTTACTACATTTATTATAGAAGAACATTGAAAAAAAATATTAACAAAACAGATATGAATATCACAGCAGGCAAACAAATGCAATTTTTTTATCAGTCGGGCTGTGCTTTATTTTCAGTCTATGGTTACAGAATATTTATTGCTTTTGATTTTTTGCATTGCTCGTACTGAGCTACATGTTTGTTCATGCATCAGAATGCTGACAGTGTCCGCTGTGCTGAAACTGATGCATTGCAGTAGACATCATCTGTGTAATAATCATCCAGGAGGAACTGATATCTTTCCCATGCTCCTCCCTCAAACTTCACAACCAACCAGGAAGTGTGTGCCAAAGTTCATGATCTACAAAACCAGCTCAGTGGTTTTAGATTAGATGGCAAGGTGCTAACTTTTGTTTCCTGGGTAAAAAGAAACAGAGTTTCCTAACCTTTAGAGTTTTATCAGATATCCTTTATCAGACTCCCTGATAACAAAACTGACCAAGTCAGAGATGTTGAATATGCTCTTTTTGAAAAGAAGTCTCTTTGTGGATCAGGTTCTCTTTAGACCCCTGCTTGCACCCTACCATCCACAGGGCTTTGAGGCGGCAGCAAGTTCAGAGAGCACAAAGTATCAAACACTATTTCAATGTCCAGACTTTTCAGTTACCCTTGTTAAAGAGAACCTCTACTCTATTACAAAGTCTTTTGGGCTGGACCCAGTGGGGGCCTGAGAAAGGTGGGGCAGGAAAACAGAGACTGATCTACAAAGGGTTCTGTTTCTCCAGATGCCACAGAGGCTGCAGAGACCAGCCTCTATGGCAGAACAGGTGTGCAAGTAGGGTCTTGCATTGTATAGTTTGAAGAGTCAACAATCTTTCATTAATATCTAAGCTGTTAATATTAAAAGCTAACAAGTGAAGTCATAAATTAAAGGAGTAAATTGGACTGCTGCTGAAACAGCTGCACCTACCGGGTATTTTTTAATTATCTGTTGTCAGTTGTAGAGTTATATAAAGATACAATATGCATTGAAAAACCAGCAGTCAGATATGCCTCTACTTATAAACAATCCATGTTTAAATTCTATGAAAAACTATATGAAATTTGAACAAAAAAAATAGTCTATCAAAGTTTTTTCAGGTAACTCAATGTTTTTGTGCGCATGTAGTCTGCTTGTCTGACTGCGACATTCCCAGATTGTGTATATGTTAGCTGTATATCTGTAAACTGCCTTTGAAAGCACTAAAATGAGACATGATATGAGGATGGGCTAGTGACAATGTCAAGACAGTGCAGGGCATGCTAATGTTTACTAAGAGAAACAGCGTACATGTAAAGTGTAACACCAGCCATCAATACTCCTAATGAACTACAAAACTAAGCTTCTTTAAATCAATAAGAATCACAATCAGGTGTTTTAGTTACAGTTACAATTTACAATTTAGATGGATAACAGTAACTTAAGATTCTGGGTTAACAATACTCAGTTTGTAGCATTCAGTTCAAAAAAAAAAAAAAAAAAATTGACAGGACTGTCAAAGAAGTAACCCAGTTTATCACTATCCATCTTTTATGACTGTGTAGTTGTAGACATATTGTATATGTGTATTTCTAACCCAGTTTGTGCAGTGAGAAACAAAGAAATACTGTTTCCTTTTGAGTTGGTAGAGTTAATGTTAGTTTTTATTTTATACTACTAAAGAAAAATAATAGTTTGTATATTTGTATATAGGAAGGCTGAGTTGAATCTATAAGAAATCACAGCTGCATATTGTAATGTTTCAACTAAGTCTTCTCTACTTTTGTATCAGATTGTGGACTGCTGTATTTGGATATGTATCGAAAAGTCTAGAAGGGCGAGATAAACAACCTTATATCAGGTTATCAGATTAATTGTTTAAACTGCCAAATGTCACATAATTGTTAGATACACCTTTTACAGTTTTGAAGAAACACTCCCTCCAAATTGCATGTTTCCTTCTGATCAGCAGTCAGTTCACTAATCAAACAAGGGAAAAGAAGCAATTTCCCAAACTGGAGACTGTGGAAAAAAGAAAAGCTAACATAGTTATTATTTTGGGGAGAAACTGTTGTCAGTTAATTTTTTCAGCATTTTACTAATTGTTTCAGTATTAAAAAAACAGGAAATATGTTTGATTGTGGTTGTGGACTTTCAAAGAAACAGAGGAAGTATTTCATGATTTTATGATTTTTCTTTGTTTTTTCCCTCAATGAAATCTTCATCCCAAGAAAAAATTACAGACCAACAACAATCCTCTTAAACAAAGTGAAAATTGTGACCATTTCGAGCGCAGCAGTCAATGTCACATTAAAATATGATCTATGAAAAAAAGGGGGGAAGGTTTCCGTTTTCATGTATTTCGACAAGGTAAGTGGTCAAAGTATGGCTCCATAGTCCAGTAGTAACACCCTGTCTTCCCCCTTGGTTTTTCCACTTTACACCCAAACTTACATCAGACCTCTCTAAAATCTAGCATGGAAATTGTCATAATTCAGAGAAACTGAATCCCCTTAATTACCCGATTTAACACTTGTGGTGACACTTTGGAAACTTTTTTAATACCATCATACTGGTATCATTTTTTTAATACTGTCATACCTTTTTTTTGTTGCTGTGCTCTAATACCCACGACAACATTTGCACAGAGCAAAAAGAAAAAAAAGAGGAAGAAAGAGCTACTTGCGTGATGCGTTGGGGGGTGGATGGCAGGTAACATTATTGTAATTAAGCTTTAAACCACTGTTAAAATATAAACACAGTTGCAACTCCTCTGTCAATAGTGGCAACTTTATTCCTCATACGTTATTCAAACTTATGGCCTTTTAAGATGAACAAAAATTCACCCATATACAGTGTTGTAGGTAATGACTCCATTTGCAATGGAGAACAAAAATCAACATCATAAACATAAATAACACGCTTGCTTAAGATAAAACAGAGCAAATGCCATTAAAAAAACCCCAAACAAAATAAATACTTTGGAAAACTGAAAAAAATAGCTAGAACCTTTTTTTTTTTTTAAATAGATTTTTTGGGGGCTTTTTGCCTTTATTGATAGCACAGCTGAGAGAGTGGACAGGAAACATGCAGCAAAGGGTTGGAGCTGGAATCGAAATCGCGACCACTGCACGGAGGACCAAGCCTCCCGTATAAGGGCCGCGTGCGCTAAACAGCGGCCCAGCCACAACCTTTTTAAGGAAACTTATGTACAGGGCTTTCTTTATCATCTGGACTAAAGTCAAGTTATTCCCTTTGTTGGCCAAACCAGCACAACACAATTTAAATGTTAAACAGACTCCTCACATTTAAATCCTTATTTGCTGATTTGCTTTGCAAGGTGTTTTTACCACACTTTAAAAATCCGGGGACAGCTTTAGTCAGGGACAGGCCACCAAAAACAGGGACCTTCCTTAAATAACAAGAAAGTCTTGTTACCCTAATTTAGAAATAACATGCCAAAGCTATGGCTCTAGTCCTACACACATTGGTCTGTTTGTGAGTGAAACGGCGCTGTCGCAATACACACACGGGGCTGTTCAAGCAAAGGGTTGTGAAGCCGGCAAAGATATGAGATATGTGAGAGGCCAAAGAGCCATGTCAACTGAAAAGGGTCGGTAATATTACTGGATTTAATGTAATGTAATGTTAGACACTCTGCTAGTGTCTAACATTACAACTTGCAAACTGATTGCATGTGAAGTGAGTGTATAACATTATGGTGCTTTTGCAGGGCTATAGGCTGTGGCTAGTTGGCTAAAGCTTTATTGGAGAGGGTAATTTATTACATGCTAACATTAGTTGAGATAGATTTGTTAGGTTCTAAACTTACAATGCTATCTTGTAGTTCGACAAGAAAGTGACAACTTTTTGGCGTGAGGTTTATTTATTTATTGATGTGAACCCTAAAGGCATGACATTAGTTGACATGGGTTGATTTGGCTTACAACCAACAACAAGGGGACACTAAGACTGCTGACATAAGGCTTTAACATGCCAACATTGCTTGCTAGAACTCTTCCAATATAGGCAAAATGGGTTTTTGAAAAAAGAGAATGTTCGAACAAGAAAGTGTAACAAATAAGACACAAAGCTGAACTGAGCATATTATTCATCAGTCCAACAGCAACGTAGGCAGCAACTAACTTGCAGCCGACTCATTCACAAAGTTCATGCCAGAAACAGAAAGGGACATAAACTAAAAAAAAAAAACAAGCAAACAAAAAAAACCAACAAGGTGAAACAATTAAGAAAATCTGGAATAATATTGTTTTAAAGTGAAGGAACAGGCAGCCAGTCTGTTTGTCTGTTCCATGGAAGGCTGCAGATTTCTGTCTGTCTGCTGTATCAGTGTCCCATTGATCCTGGCTTTGTGTCGAAAATCTTCTACAGAGCTACATAATATGTCTGAGGGGCTCTGATGCTTCTCATTTGTAAAAGGCAGAGCTTTTTCTTATACCCACATTAGAGGTGGTGTTGGTGGGGAGATGGAGAATGAGTCTGTGTGAGGTTGTGGGGTATGGTGGTGGTGCTGCTGCTGCTACTCTGAAGTCTGCCTGGTGGGACCTGAGCTTATTGGCTGGAAAGGAAGCCAACTGAGTTGCGAGGGTCGGGGAACTTAGATGAGAGAAAGCGTTTGAAACTTCCCACATCAACGTTAGAGAGATGAGCTGCTATTCAACACTTGCTCCCAGCCTGCACCAACATAATCACAAATCCCCCCCCCCCCAAAAAAATACAAAAAAAACAAAACCAACAAAATCCCCTTGCATATTAAAGCAAAGTAGCACATACTAGTGGCTTCATACACACGTGTATTTAAACATATTCAGCAAACATACACACACCCAGACAGACAAAAAAAAAACATTTTGGTTTCTTTTTATCTGCTGGTTGGTAGGATAAGGCTGGGCTCTAATTGGTCCTAGGGGAGATTGGCAGGGTGAGCATGGCAACAAGGAGGCCAGACAAACAACGGGAGGGGGAGTGGCAGAAAGAAGAGGGACACTGCTTCACAAGTAGAGAAGGAACCACAACAGGAGAGGGGAAATAATTGAGCAAGAGGGAATGCCTGATAAAAGGGAAATTGATATTCACTTGTTAACATTAAGCAGTAATGTTCTATCATTAAACTGGGTTCAGTGTGATGTGCTAAATAGGAGTTTCCTGCAGAAAGTCAAATTAATTCCATTGATTAAAAGCACACCAGGCAAGTGCCTCCAGAATGTCTCCATAATAAACCAATTTCCCTTCAGTTTATCTTTACTTGGATTGCTTTCCCCTCCACCCCAATGTGTCCCAAAGGACACTGACGTTGAGAGAGGTGAAGAAGAGATAAAGGTGAATCCTGGAAAAGATGAAAGGATACTCAAGACATAGGTACAGAAAGAGGTGGGGAGAAGATGGAGGTGGTTCTTCAAGAAGATGAAAGGAATAAGTGATCAGAGGATCTAACCTGCAGCCAACACCTTCGTCTTTCGTCCTTTCAGCAGTTTCTGCACTCTGCGAAGCTGCAGGTGATTCTCATGGCACTGGGTATTATTGTGGATACGCTGGGACACCATGCATATCGCAGTGACTGCCCCTATAGCAAACACAGACACAAATATTTGCATCACCAAACTTATATTATGATTTTGAAAAGAGCATGATTAAGTTCTGTTGACAGTTAACAGGGATTGCCACTAGACAGAAGGTCCAAAACATACATGATATGGATGTATTTTTAAACAGATGGTTGCAGTTACACAAAACATTAGCATCAGAACATAGTTTTCATTTTTGAGCTTGTGATCCCCAACAGGCCTTTTGGCAGCTAAATATCCTCAGGCACAGCTCTATTGTTTCTTTGTTTCCAGGTTAAAGACTCAAAATAGTTGGGCTTCAGTCATCACTGATGACCAGGATGATCATCAGGTTGGGGCATTTGAACCATGATAGGCAGCATCATCTTTCAAATTATGTCTCAATATTTTTTAATATCTATTTATTCAACCCCTATCAGTATCCCTGTTGATTAATTATTACATTAAATAGGTCAGTTCATTGACTTTAAATTATTCTACCTTACCTATGTAAATAATCTGTCAAGTATTTATAGTATCTCCGCATTACTGTGAACTGCCTTAGTAATCTTCAGATTATAAAATTTAAAGCTGTGTTATTTTTCAAATAAGAGAGGACAGACAAAAATGAGAACAGAGAGAATATTTTTCATGTACATTCTTGAGAAGACTAAGAGGTATAATAAAACACTCCTAACACTGCAAAGAAATGAAAAGAGTGCAATACAGTAATGTTCATGTGGTAGATAAAAGCAAAAACTTAGTAAGTACTTCATTACTTGATCGTCATCAGCACCTGTGCTGCACATAATTTTGTGACTATTGGTCTGCCTTTAAAGTTGACTGAAAAGAAGATTAAACAGGGGGTGGGTGGCTGGGGGAGTGACGCATCCAGTCTTTTTGGCTTAAGTGTTAGGACCAATGAACTGAAATGTCACCAGTCACACATTGCTAGAGATCTTTGTTGCAGGGGGCCGCTGTTCTAAAAAACAAGTAAAATATTACAGAATTGGACTGGAATTGAAGGAAACTGAGAGCTTCCATGGCCACTACTATCTTTTCATCTCATGATGACGCGTTGATTTATGCCATTATGTTGAGATAGACAACCCATTATCCCTTGATAATGGGATGTACTTTTTCTTGATCTTGAGATATCAAAACGAAATAAGATAGTAGCAACCATGGATGTCTTCATTCTGTAAGGAATTAACTACAGGAGTATTATTTTAAATGTAATGTTTAAAAGTCAACAGTTACTCATTTCAGTTTTGGTACACTATGAACATACATCTGTGACTCCTGCTCAAGTTACTCTCAATCAAACTTGATCCTCTTCTTAGCTCCCTGAGAAAGCATTGAAAAGCCACACCCTTGCTCAGGACACAAAGAAGAGCAGGACAGTGAAAGGAGATTGCATAGGAGGCAGGTTGCCCCTCTAATTGAATAGAAGGGGAAACACTGATTAACTCTGGTACAACAGACACCATTTTGTTTTCATTTCATTTCATTTCATTTCATTTATTTTAGTGCTTCTTTTGTTGCTATAACAGTGCTATTTTGTTCAAATTTTGTATGTCACAATGCTGTAACAGTTTTGTAGTAAACCTTTCACACATTAAAAAAAATATTTTAGTTTTAGATACATTTTGAACATATGAATGACTATATCTGTTAGTTATTACTATACCAACATCAAAGGAGTTCAACACTACTATTTAGTTGAGTCAACCAAGTCAATTGCCCAAATGTTTTTTTCAGTACTGGCAAACAAATCCAAGTCCTGTTCATCTAATCAACAGGATATCAAAACTTGACCAATTTTTATTTTGGATTTTCTGTCGATGTACTTACTTACCTGTATTATTTCACACTTATCTGCATGTAAAAACAGGCATGCAAATGGGTCAGGGGTGAAAAAGGTGAGGATACAACCCCTCTAAGGGGTCCGGGGGCATGGTCCCCCGAAAGAAAATTTTAAATATTTCAAAATAAAAGCATCAATCTGATGCATTTTGAGAGGAAAATCAAGCAGAATTACAAGAAAGTATGAATGTATAATGTATAATGTATAATGTATGAATGTATAATATACATGGTCATATTGTGCTATATAAGAAATGAGACTGACAACTTCTCTCATGAAATGCGTGACAACACGACTTCAATAGAGTAATAGTGGCGAAAAAAATAAATAGTACTCAATAGTTATCAAAATAGTGCAAGAAAAAAGATAGTACTGTATACTCCCTGGTTGATACATTCTAAAAGACATTGATTCAAGGCAATAAATAGATGTGACGGCATATACATGGTCAGGGAAGTGTACCTACTGACTCACCAAACACAAAGGCTTTGTTATTGGACAAGATATACCAGAAAATATTGAAATTATTGAAACCATCACTCACCAAATTCAGTCAGGCAACTACCGTTAGCTATATTCCACTTTCTATATCAGTAAGGTGTCTTCTTTTCAGCTTCCGAATGCTTTGGTCTGCACGAGCGAACTGCTTGTACACTTCACAAACCAATCAGGTAGCAGTATTCCCCTACCTTCCCAGAGAAAAAACTGGCGATGCGAGGCCCTTCGCACAAATATTTCCATGCTCTCGCGCTTGTAGAATGAATGTTTTTATCGAATTCAAGGCTCCCTTCAGGCGCGCACACATGTTGGCAGTTTATGTTTAATCTCTGGTATACCTCTATGTCCCGTCCATTACCCCCCCCTCCACCCCCCAAAAATTCTCATCAGATCTACATGTTTCACGTAGGTCACCTATTTTGGTTTCAAAACAGCGAATTTCGCTGAAAGGTGAGTGATTTTCATGCCTGAAAAAACTCTTTTACAAACTATACTTTAATTTTATAAAGCTTTTTCCCAGAACAACTAGGCAAATCACCAAAATAGACACAAGCATCCAATTACTGTGTGCAAGCAATAATAATTGCTGTAAACATTAAGAACTACATCATTAGCACATCCAAAATAACAACAAAGAGATGGATTCTAATTTCAGGCTTAGATATCATGCTTTTGTTCTGAGCACTGAAACTCAGTGGATGAACTTGATCCTTAGGGCAGCTTGACTATACTTAAATAAAGCACAGCCTAATTGGCTCGCTTAACTTCACATCAATTACAGTCTTAACCAAACAAGGAATCCATGTAGATCTTTTCCCTTTGTTGCCCATTAGGAATATTTTCCATTGTCTGCTTTAAAAAAAAAACCAACAGCTCCTATTTACAGTATTTTTGAGCTGAGTTCTGGCATAAATACTACCTCTAGCACATTAAACATTCTGAAGACATCTTTCACTTCCAAAAGTTCTTTATTCAATTTATTTACTATTTAGACAGTGTTTGACCATGGGATGAGAACTGTTAACTTTCACTGTTAAATTTGTGAGTGATCTGCTGAGTTACTTCAAGTCGAATTTGTGATGATTACTACAGCAGAGTTAGGCATCATAATGTCATATAAAAGCGAACTGATATAAACTACTAAAGCATTGCAATTACAATAATTAAATCCAACCAAAATGTTGGGAAAAGAAGAAAAAGAAAAGCACAACAATAAAAACAACAACAACAACAATAAAGCCTCTTGTGATTGTATCTACTAGTTTGCTCAATCAGAAACAATGTGATATGTCTGGAATTTTCTTTTTTTAAATAATTCCCTTTATATTACAACCAAGTTGACTTTAGGAACTACTTTCTCACATACACATTTACTCGACCCCCAATTAAAAGCAGCAGGGTTTAAAAAAAGGGCATCTAATGTGAGGGGGAAGATGCGATGGTGGGGCACATTTGGAAATGTACCTTCATCTTAGAGTAAAGCGGCTGTTTTCATTTGTAAGCAAAGGCAGCACACCAAGAATGAGATTTTAATTGATACACATAAATAATTCCTTGTGTATATTCGCACTTAAGTCATATCCACTGTTTATTTGACGACTGAAATTAGTTAATTATCGAGATTCATGTTGATGTTGAAGATTTTATTTATTTATATAGCTACCACTTAATATCCTCTGATACGCTCCAAATTAATTATGTCAAAATCCACATCAAACTAGAACATAAACGCAAATTGAGCTTTGCCTTGCTTTCATTTCTTCCGATAACAGCTATGACAGTAATAACAAATGAGAAATGAAGGGCACAGAGAGCACTATCCTTTGTTCCTCAAATGAAGACAATGAGAGCTGTCTTTCATTATGACAGTGTCTGGCTTGTGCAATGAAACTCTTTTTTTTTTTCAAGGTTTTTATGTTTATTTTGCAGCTGTTGGGAATCTGGCCTTACATCCTATACTCAGGGCTTAAAGTAAAAAAAAATCCTGAGCCTGAACTTTTTTCTGGGGAGTAGGGGTGCAGTGGATTTGACGCATACACACTATAGGCAATTTGTCAAACAACTTTTTGGCATTGTGCTTGGCAGGGTACAAGATGACCTACAGTTTCGATGTAAATTTTAGAAAGTAAAGGTAATAATGTTATAAGGACATGTGAAACTCAGTCAGGCTAATTAATATGAATTATTCATTTAGCGGCCATTTAATTCAGTAAAGGGGAATTTATACAAAAAATGTATAAACAGTTACAGAGAAACAGTGAACTGTAGATAATACTGTACTGCTGTTTTGCCGTTTGCTACTATGGTCCATAGCCAGACAAAAATTCATTCCTTCAAATAAAGTACTGTGTACTCATAAGAATACAGTGTTTTACAGTAAAGTAAAAAAAAAAAAATCATAGAAACTTCAGTTGGGACGACCGTCGGCCGAACGGGATTTAAGTGTTCTTACTGCTTGCTCTTATCACAATCACTTTGATGTTGTAATTAGACATTAAAACAAGCGTTTATGAGGTCAACACAAACATGAAATTTGACATGTAGATTACTAAACATGTATAAAATACATCAACTGACGTTTAACCGGTGTTCACCCAACGGTTATGATGGGAAAATACAGTAAGTCCATCTCGGCCAAAGTGTCTGATCATGGACCATAGTAGCATGCTAGTGTCCGTTTGTGGACACATATCTGACTTGATTTCGGAGAAACAACCGTCGGCTTGGATGCTGCGTTCAAGACCACTCGGAGATAACGTTCACGCTACAGGTTAACTCGGCAAAGAAAAACGAAGTGTGGCCATCGACTGTATAAAACACTGGACAAACCCTCCGTGACGTCACCCATTGGTTTCTGCATGAGCAAAAGTGAAGCCTAAAAA
>JAPZDZ010000015.1:759197-772805 GCA_029783805.1 Acanthurus tennentii
CGACCCCTTCGTCACCCCCAGGGAGACTGGTGGCAACATGGGGCGGGGAAGAGAGGACCAGAGAGTACACGCAGGACGAAGATGAGGAAAGGTGAAGCAGGTACAGCGATGTGATCGCGATCGTGGTGATATCAGCCATGGTTGATGACGGAAAAAATGGGGGGGAATAATTGTTTTATTTTAAATATTGCGGTAGCCCCTCCCCTTCGTTTTGGACGAATATTCGCGAGTTGTTTACTCGCGCTAGTAAATTCAACATTCAACAAATTCGCACGAGTAACGTGGGGCGAAAATTTGCTTCGCGTCCGGTGTGAACGCACCGTTATACTTTAGGATGTAGGGGCCTGAGTGTGACAGATGTGCCTTTTGTTCGCTTTTGTTCCCATTGACTTTAATGGGAAGACACAGAGGAGCACTCCAACTTTAAGAGCTTCTAAAATCCAAACGATTTAAAAAAATAACAAAAATTCTGCAGTTACTTTGTTAAGCACTGTGTCCTCTGTCATCTCTTAGCTTTTGAAGGCGCTACCATTTACGATTTTGGAAAAGATAATGTTTGTTTTTAGCATTTTCAAATGCAAATAGCCGAGAGCCTGTTGATTTTAGCCGAGGGGTCTCAGCACGTGATTTGTAGGTCTTGATGAGTACTACGATGAGGATTTTGTCCCGTCTCTCTATGACATTCCTGTGGGCCGCAGTGGGCATTTTTCTGTGCCGCAGTGGCTTTGTTTCTGTGTGCCTAGGTGGCGCTACAGAGCACATTTTTGGACTGAGGAGGTCAGTTTGACCATTTTATCAATTTTTTTCGCCGGTCCTGATGTGCGTGCCAAATTTGGTGAGTTTTTAAGCATGTTTAGGGGGTCAAATTAAGCTTCAAAGAGGCCGTAAAATAATAATTATGAGAAGAAGAAACAAACAGTACAATTACAATAGGGCCTTGCACCGCCTAGGTGCTCCGGCCCTAAAGAAAAAACAGTACAATTACAATAGGGCCTCGCACCGCCTAGGTGCTCGGGCCCTAACTATCCTTTTTGTGGGACAAGTTAGGAAGAAATCCAACAGTTAAACGCAGCAGCAGTCACACACTAACAGGAGGAGGACAAAGATGAGTTTGCAGAACTGTGCAGTTTCCAAGACGTTTTCAAAACAGTTAGGTCGTTTACCTACATTATATTTAGTTGTGTTTAGTTGCACAGTCTAAGTTACACAGCTTCGGTTGATTTGAGTTGACTTTGCTCATTAACAACACGCTAATGTCTTGCAGTGTACCTGGTCCAAGGGCAACGGCATTTAGTATAAATGCTATACGGCATTTTACTAGATACCTTGTGCAATTTCATTACAACCAATAGTTATATTATTTTTGATAATTGCACATTATTTTTCTTAATGTTGCTGATTTTGCACAGACAGTAGACGACAATAAGTTCAGAGTAAGGTGGTTAGCGATTTCAATAATATTGTACTTCATCTTGAAAGAATGTCATATGCATTGCATATCATTCAGGGAAAATGCATATAAATTTCAGGGAGAGCAGGCTCTTATGCTTGTTATGTGAGATTATCTTTTGTGAAAAAGCCACGGTCATGTTTTTGACATTAAGAATAAAATAAAATACATGCTTTGTATTACAACTAGGGCTGTCAGTTCATTCAAATTTTTAATCCCGATTAATCGCATTAGTGTCCTGAGTTAATGCGTTATTAACGCATTATTAACGCAAATTTTTTACCCTGCCCTTTTACATTTACAATAAATACAAATTACTTTTGTTTTGTCCAGAGAACCATTGGGCAAAACTTTGAAGCAAAACTTTCTGTTTAAAAGTCCCTTTTCTGTATCCATTTTCTGCTTTGTAACCGTTTGCAATGTTATTTTAGCGCCACTTCCTGAAGCTACGGGAGCTGGCAAGGCACAGACTGTGCGTGCATTATTCGAGCGTTTAAAAAATTAGTGCCGTTAAAAGGAGTTTGAGTTAACACGTTATTAACGCGTTAACTTCAACAGCCCTAATTACAACCATTAAATCTGGGTCTGTATTGCATATTCAAACCTTGATAGCATTCCATAACAGACTGATGGATACTTCCAATGACCAGAAATTCTGTAGAAAAATGTAGTCGACTAACATCTGCTAATATTTGTTCTAAAATATAGACTTAACCTAGACTAAGACTAAAACTCTTATGAAATTTAGCCGACTAAAACGAGACTAAGAGTAAAAGATTTCAGATCACTAAAAAATGAAAAACTAAATGGTGTGTTATTCAAAAGACAAAGACTAAATCAGAATTTGTTATCAAAATTAACACTGGATGTAATAACTCTTTTATTATATGTGGCGTGGCATATTTTTTGTGCATCACAATCCTTAGGCACAAAAATTTCAAAGTGTCCCCCAGTAAGCATTTAGCCTTCAGAAAAAATAACACCTAAGACTTTGAGTTAATGCACACTACTGTCTGAAAAAGCAATTCTGCAACTCCACATAGAAAGAAGGAGCTTCAACAAGCTGAACTAACATCTGAAGCATCATCTTTAGCAATAGCACATATGTTAACAAAAAGTGCAGAGGTTACGCAAAGTTCAGAGAAATGCCTTCTTTTCAATGAAAGACTTATCATTCAAAGCTCTGTAGTGTCATTTGAGGCCTCTCCCTGTAGGTGACGTATTTACTGGGACCCAGACAGGGTTTCTACCTTCAGGGCATATGGGCCCACTTTCTAGTGAAAACATGTCCACTGAACTCAGGAACAAAACAAGTGGATCAAGGCAGAGGCATAAAAGTCGTTCATCCTGTCAGGCACATTACAGTAACATGGTTGCAGTTGGTTGGGGGTGTTGACACTGGTGAAGGAGCTTGTTACCCAAACTTAGAGGAAGTACCACACACACACACACACACACACACACCCCTACTCTCTAATGATGTTTCCAGAGACTTCTGTTCGTACATGCTGTAAGAAGGAGGACTATGCTGTTGAAGTTGATTTAAATAGATTTTAATGAAGTTGTGCGCCAAGGTAGCCCCTGCTCATAATCAGGAGATGCAGGAGCAACCAAGAGAGTTCTAACGAGGGCAAAGGGCAGGATAAACTGTGTTTCCTTATTTTCTCTGCTCACTGCCAGAGGCTATTATGATAAATATGAAATTATGGATTACACTTTTATACTTTTTTTTCCACAGCAATTAAATTGTCTGGCCATAAGTAAAGGGATTTAGATAACATTAGCATTCTGTGTTTGTCCATAATCCACATCAATTCCAAGCAGTTGCGACATCTGGCGCAGATACAACCACAACCAAACAATACTACTGAGGCAGCTTAATTTAGGAGAGGCTTAAACAGGAATACTAAATGTTTCTACATAGTGTGAGCATTTGCTGAAGATAAATGACTACTTATAAATTATATAAACAGCAAAGGATCACCAATAATAATACACAGCAATAAAGCAGCAATTTGTTGCTTTCAGTTGACTGTACAATTTAATTTACTCTGTTGAAACATGATAACTTGTGTCACTCCATTTTTAAATTAACTCTCACACTACCTTTTCTCATTATTAACTCCTAATTTTCCGTTTAAGACCATTACTTATGTACAGTCTCTTTACTGGATCCCCTTGTTCTTTTAAGTTGTTGATTTTTGTTTGTCATGTAAGCAGCTGGAGATAATTGGTTGACTTTTCTGCTTTCTGCTCTCTGTTCTCAATAGACAATCAGCAGCATGGCTTATCAATGTATTTATGCCCTTTTTCAAATGTAATTCAGCAAAGTGTAACAAAGGAATAATTAATTACTGTAATTCCCTCTGCATTCTGGTGTTAAGTGAGTAAAGTCAGAAACATTAGATGAATATACCTCCTATCTGCACACACTGACCCAATTAAGTTACTATCAGAGAACCATTAGGCTCACAAAATTTTTGCCACTGATATTTCTGGTATTTGCCTGCTTTCCGAAGATCAACAGCCAATTCTAAGCACAGTGCCCAACTGCATGAATCCTTTTAGTTGTCGTGACGAACCTTGATCAAGAGATAATTGAGATGCGACAGTATGACAGAAAGGTTATTGTACCATACACCAATACACCCCTTCAAACTTTGGAAATGTGTAATTTTCTTCAGCTGTATCGTGCATTTTGTATCTTGCTGCTATGTTTATTCTTTTCTCCCCTCAGATGATTTAAAAGATGTGCAGTCAATGGCTATTACTAATTTATGAAATAATCCCTTATATGTTATTATAACAAATTTATCATAGAATAATGTAAACACACCCACGGACGTACAGTGTCAGTCAACATTATTTATATACAATACACTTTACTTTCTTTTCAGCAACCTAATTGGGCACCTGCCTTACCAAAAAACGAATAAAATAGTTAATAATAATAATAATAATAATAATAATAATAATAATAATAATAATAATAATAATAATAATAATAATAATAAATCAAGGAGATTTGTGCATTCATAAGCTACTGCATAGCCTTACATAAATTAGTCTAAATATAAATGAAACTGTGTCTGTGGCTACTCAAAATAGAGGTCTAAGTGCTATATCATAGATATACATCCTGCAGTGCAAAGTAGTGAATATAAAACAAAGCACTTTCACGTTCAAATAAAAATTATCCTTAAAAAAGTTCTTCATTAAGTTTAGCATTGCCTCTTAACATTCTCCTGCAGGTTTTTCAAAGTTTTCGCCAAGGCTTCCAGCTCTTCCTTTTTTCACTGCATCATTTTTGCAATAGGCATTTGATTTGGGCAGTAATGTGAAGTCCTGTTTTTTCTCGGCATCATCTCGCTGCTTTTCACTATTCTTCTGTTTTCTGTTTCTTGGTGGAGCTCCTTTCTTTTTTTCTCATTGGCAGTTTGTTCTTTTTTTCTTCTTTTCATCCTTCACATACTTCATTCTTGCAGCCCTGCGTGCCATCTCATGGCAGGGATTTATCTCCTGCATGCTCAGCCATTGCAACCTGGACCGAGTGCAGTGCTACTAAACCCCTGTCCCTCAGGTTTTTCTATGAGCTTGTCCTTGTTGACAGACCACTCTCTTTCTACTCCTGCTTGTCCATGAGACAGTGTGAGGAGACTTTTCCTCAGGTCCCGCAGTCCTGCTTGCTCTGCCACTGACAAGTCTTCCAAGACATTCACCAAGACTGCAGCTGCAACCAAAATCCTAGAACTCTGCTTTACAGTTTGCACTGACATGCAATGAGAATGCTTCTTCTTGAACGGGATTTTGTCACACTTGGAGGCAGTGCACCATCCTGCATGGAGGAGAACCTCTAAGAGTTTCTTAGACATTGCTATTGCACTTTCAGCTTCTGTCACCATAATAACAGGGTCAAGAGAGCTTGAGTGCCGCATTGCCGGGTACCTTAGAGGATTTCTATCCATCTTTTTCTTGCAGGTCAAAGCAAGGAAGGAGACGATCTTTCTTGAACACCTGTATATTTAACAGATTTTCCTAGTGCTATTCAGATGCCCACTCCAAAGCTCACTTTGTGGCAAATACAATTTATAGCTGTTTGAGTGGCACATAAATTGCTTTGTCTTGTTGGTCCAGTTTCAGCAGCTGGACAGGTACCTTCAACATTCCAGCTCTCTCCTTTTGATAAGGCATGAAGTCTTTCAGGGTGGAATGGAGCTCCTTGGCTAAAAAAGGGACCATTTGGACAATTGTCTGGAATGTCTCCAAGTAAGGCTTTAGCTGTTTAGCTTCAATTGATGATCAAAAACAAAACCTGGAGCCCAGCCTGAGAAAGAGGGTCATCAGTGGCCTCTTGTACTGTACAGGAGGATGCGGATGATGGCTCTTTGCTTTTCAAGAGTTTCTCCTGGCTGCTCATGTACCGCTGCACAACTGGCAATACTTCTCTTGCCTGTTTAGCAACTGCTAAGTCTTCCACTTATCGATGGAGAACACACAGAACTTCAGAGGAAATATTTTAATGGTCATCTCAATGAAGTCATTTTGTCGTGCTGGTGCATCATGAAACACCTGCCAAAGAGCACCTCAGACAGTGGTGGCTGTAAGAGCATTTTTGCTACTCACTTCCTCAGTTGCCTCCATAGCTGCCCAGCCCAGGGCTCTCCTGACTGAGCTAACAACTGAGATCAGCAAAGCTATGTCAGCAAGCCTGACTTCGTTCTTGGCTGCTGCAATGGCACAGACCCGCATTAAAGCATGGATGACTATACGCAGTATTAAGCTCAACATATGCCAACTGCCTGAACAAATTAGTAAAGCGTTACTGGTAATCTCCATCAGCCTTGACAGGCTCTTTGAGTCGTCCCTCCCACACACTATCAGCTACCTGTAGACGGGTATCTGAAGAGTTGGAGAGAGCGAGGAGGCAGCATTCTTTCCCTAGGCCTCAGCCACCGCTGCTGGCCTGCTGCAACCAAACTGGTCCTCTTTGAAAAACAGTCAACCGCCCTGCACCTGGTCAAACCCACCCATTGAGGGTTAGGATGCAATGGTGGCAGGATATGGGAATGTGTGCCCTTTTTTCGACCTGAGTGAAACTCCACACAGCAGACCTGATAACACATCTGTCTCTGCTAAATTTTGCCATTAATGTTTTCTCTCTGTTGTAAAGCACTTTGAGCTGCAGTTTTTGGTATAAAAAATGCCATACAAATGAAGTTTATTATTATTACTATTAGCACTATTAGTTTGGGAAAAAACTCTCCTCTCAACTCACAGTCAACAATTCATCTGGGAGTGCACATGAACTCGTTTGACATGAAAATGAGATTAGCCCTAGCCAGCTGGAAGTGCTCAATGCT
This sequence comes from Acanthurus tennentii, assembly GCA_029783805.1. Lineage (NCBI taxonomy): Eukaryota > Metazoa > Chordata > Actinopteri > Acanthuriformes > Acanthuridae > Acanthurus > Acanthurus tennentii. The sequence goes on from JAPZDZ010000015.1 coordinate 766,008, forward strand.
CTGCTGTCATGCATCTCACTGCACATATGGTGATGGCTGTGCCTGTGATTCACTTGCAGAGCATGATATCAGCCAGTCACGTGGTGGTCCCTCTGATCTCCTCTTCATGAGGAAGATCTAGAGATGTTTCAGTTGCCTCTATCCTTTCTCTCTGTCCACTACTGCGTTTACGCAGCAAAATGATCTGTTTACAGCACTGGTGTATGTAGGGGACGCCCCATCGTGCCTTCTACCTCCAGCTGCTAGTAGAAAGACGACTAACATTTATTACTGTTAAAACACGTTGCAGTCATTTTATCTTGCCATATGGGTTATGGAGAGCAATCACTTTGCTAGCTGAGCATTTTTTAAAAAGAGCAAGAAAACAGCAACCTGTTATGCACGCTATGGCACCATAGTGGGATTTACCCTTGATATAATACACTCTGGGAATCCCCTTCCAACCACTATCTTAAATTTTTCTCAAGTTTCTATCTTTAAAGACAGCATTCCTCCTAACCCTGATTTCAGCAAAGAGGACAAGCGATTTCTGTGCGTTCTCAGTCTTGGTACCATCTGTCTCTTCTTAGGAGCACTGACCACATCAGCTACACCATTCAATGGCAACAGCTTTTAGAGGGCGAAGCCTACATAAACTAGAACACTGGTTATGGATCAGAACCCGAGATTCGATGAGTATAGGTGCAGCCCTCTAAGCTTAGAAGGTCACACCTCTGTCAGCTGAAGTAAAAGCTGGCTTAAGCTGGGGGCAGACCTCAGGCCCTGACAATGTTTTATACTGCTCAGACGGACCTGAGGGGGGCCACTGTAGGGGCACAGTGGAGTGAAACAAATCTTCAGGACTGTGCATGTGCAAGGAATAAACTGAATAGTAACAGCTTCTAGAAGGCTGTCCCTATACTCATAGAATCTGGGGTTATGAACCCTAATCAACATTTGTTTGGCTTGCAGCTCATGAACCACTGCCTTGATTTTTTTTTTTTTTTTTTGATTTTCTGTTTTTGTTGTCAATCCTACATGGTTGCAATGGATTGCTGTTCCCACCACTAACAGACTGGCCACATGGGGCTCAGACCTCTGAAAGTGGTTTGAGTATTGAGTATAAGTGTGTTGGGTGCATTTTCACCTGTCCACTTATGATTGGATCACTCAGGACGAATGATAAAACCGTCTGGGAACAGGGCTAGACATTGTGTCTGTGACTTTTGATTTGCTGCTGAATCACAATCAGTTTGACCAGTTCTGCTCCCCTGTGTTTCCACTCTTGATTTGTCCAGATCATATTTTTGCAAACTTACATTTTCTACTTCTCCTGTAACACTGCTTTCCGAAGCTATTTTTGTTTTAGGGTTGTTGAACCGGTTTCCTGTGCATTACATCACAATGCCTCATTATAATTTAATTTTTGTGCAAGACAGATGGATGACAAATTCACATACATAACCATCTACGAGAGCTATTTATCACTATTTATCACACTGTTACTATTAATTATTCTAGCACACACATATTCAATGTATAACAAATGCAAGAATAAGAGAAAGAATAATTAATATGAGAAAATCTATAATCAGTCATTGGCCAGTAGTAAATGAGTCTAGCACTAGCGCACTCTCTCTCTATAGACCATTCTTAAATGGAGTGCTTGCCATTATGTTTAATGGTTCATTAAGGGGCTATAATAAAGGTGTATGGGAACTGTGGAACCATTTATTCAATAAATCAAACAGTATAATTCATATGTCAATCTTCATTTTAGCACTGTCAACAAGAAAGCTTGGCAGTCTGCAGAGTATTAGATCCTGAGGGAACGCTTAACACTAATTATTTAGTCAGGAAGTAGAATTCCTTAGCAAGGCTATACCAACCATTCATTCCAGAGTTGGTAAAACTGTGCAGTCTGGTACTGTGGCTGATGTCGTTTTGGCAAATCCTATTTTAGCTCATGCAATGACTACAACTCAGATAACTCAAAAAAGTAAAAGGTACTTTAAATTTAACCCATTTAACCCCAACATTTGATAAAAAACTTCAGATGCACTGAGGATACTAAATATTGATGTCTTTAACACAAAAAATGGGTAAGATAACAACATTCAACAGCAGGTTCAGTAGAAAGCGACTTTTTTTAAAACAAAAATATCAGTTTCACTGTCCGTTTCAAAAACTCATCATGACCCCTTTTTCCTGCTTTATTGCTAGCAGTTATTATAACTGAATCAAGTGGTCTTAGATCTTAGCCTGCACACATAAACTGACTTCAAACGTAATCTTATTATCTGTGTTACCAAACTTTTAGTTCTCTCTTAAATTAACTAGGAAATTTTAGCTTTGCAGCACAACGACAGCAAGATCAATTTAATGTTTAGACATGTGGTGAGATCAGCTTCTGTCAGCTTTAATGTCCAGTTGGCCATCCTGCCCCTGAGATCTTCAACAGCAAGTCTGATAACCGTTGAGAATTAATTAATGAGCAGTTGTAACAATGCCCTTCACTTGTGATATCACCTGGAGTAATTATACCTGATATGCATTAATGTACCCACCAGGGAAGAGAACATCTCTACAAAAAAACACAATTTCATTGATTCTTGTTAATAGAAAAGATAAGGGCTTACTTTGTTAAACTTAGTTAATCTAGACTACATTTTTACACAAGAGACAAATTACAAAATGTCATCCCTTTACGGGGTCTCTCACCAAGATCTCCAAAGCACAGCTTATATATTTAGAATATACTTACTGGTTTAATGCATGAATTTCTTCAATTGAACTGAAGATGCTCTCTCTAATGTCCTGCCTCAGGGTTCTTTTGGCCTTCAAGAGCTCCACAAAGTACTGTAAGAAACATGAGTGCAGAGGGAGATAAAATTGAAATATTTTCCATATTTAATTTAGCTAGAACTGAGCTGTATCTGATTGCCTTTGATAAACAAATATTGTGATTTTTAATTTTTATAAGGATTAGCTTTCACTGTATTTCAATCACTCTACTACCACACAAAACATTTGCAGTCTCTGACAACACTGATTTAGCCCAGACTGACTATTAGCATTTAATGATGTTGCATGTCTAACTGGTTCATATAAAGTACAAGCAAAAAGGGATGCTATTGTACCTCAACACTTGCAATAAAGCAACAGCTGTACTTGTCTCAAGTCGTTTAAAACTGAAAATGGGATTTGCAAATTCAATGTGAATTAGGCCTGAAAATTACTCCTAGCTGGAATGAACAGGTGATGTGTGAGTAAATGTGTAGAAATAAAGCTGTAGCAGTGGATGGAAAAGTCTGTTCTCTCCCCATCAGACAAAGGTAGAGTGCAACAAGTGCGACTTTTTTATTTTTTTAATATATACTTTCCATTATGTTCCACTGCTAAACCAAAACATCTGAAGTGCATTTTTTACTGTATCTTTGCCTCTATGTTAAACCTTTTGATTCTGAAAATGTTTATTATTGACTTTTGGTCTTTATTTTTGTCTTTATTTGTTGTATAAATCTTACAATACAATCTCAGTCAACAACCTTTTTTTGCCAAATAAGAAGGTTGTTGCACCCAAATCATGAACATACACTGACACAAACTCCAGCAAAAAATGCTTCTAATTGTTAAAGTAAATACTGCAAAGTGTATTTGCCAACATCTGCAAACATCAAACAGCTGACCTGTATGTAAACACCACAGTCCAAATCATTTTAATCAGATTTTAACCTGCCAGCTCAAAACTCCTGAGTCTGTGCACTGTGTTATTGAGACCATAAAAGAGTAGATAACTTTTTAAGAAACTCAAAAGGTGTGAGTGGACATGCTGATGTTTTAATGTTGCTGCTCTCTGGTGGGATCTAAAGTGTATGGAGAACAATTACTTCTTTTCTGTTGTATAAATTAATTTGGACTTGAAAAAAACAAAAACTCAGCAAAGTGCTGGACAAGAGCAAAGCCATACGAAAGCTATACATTCTGAAGGTGAAATACTGCAGAAATACAACCTCTGCAACCATTTAGCAAAATATCATCCTGAAACAAGGTCTATGCTGTAGCCAAAACGAACCCAAGTAGAACTGAAGAAGGCATTTTGCATTTAGTTTACCATTAAACTGTCCATGTGCTCAAAAAATGACTGAGGCTGTCTCTACTTTCATATGCAACAGTATAAGGCCATGCATCATTGTACGAAATCTGAACTGCAGCTGCCCTTTTGCAATAAGGAGTCAGTTGAGGTAGCTCAGTTATGATCTGAGTCATCATCATCAAGTATAGAAGAGGAAGAATGACATAAAAACTATGTCTGCTACTTGGGGAAACAACGAGGTGCAGGAACTCCTTATCCTCCAAACAAAGAACAAGATCAACTGCCATATAACAGGCACAGCAAATGACTGTTTTTTTCATGTCATGCGGTTATTTACCCGTTGCGCATGTTTCACCACACAGAGTTTGGTTGTAATACACAGAGTCTATTGTGTGACATGTCACATCACTCTACATTCCGCAGTGTTACATATAACTCCACATTGTGATGGCATTTTACCAGCATTGTTTAGTTCCGTGCAAATAAAATAGGGCAGTATGATGAAGAGATTCTGTGGCATGATCTTTTCTAAAAAGGGCTATAGATTTAAATTAAGACTAAAGTTAGTCAAATCACTTACATGGGCTGGTATGACTGTATCCATTTACAGATTTGTAAATACCAGATCACTAGTTACAAATGGGCGTGGTTATAATGACATATGGGTTGGATCAGCAAATATGGTTTAACAGATTGGTAATGCAGTTTTGCCATCACTGTTCTCCATTGGACTCCATTCACAAAAAACAATCTTTTAAATGCAATATTGCACATACAGTTTGGCTTTGTGTGCTCTGACTAATTGAGCACTCAGTTAACACACCAGTCATAATTTCGGTTTAATCAAAACTCGGTTCCTAACATAAGCTCCTGGTGTTTTTTCACCATTGTTTTTGAAGAGAGGTATAACCAAAGCAACAAGCAAACCAGCTTTAAGTGATCAATTATTTACAAATAAGTGCCATGGGTTAAATAAATCAAATATATACAATTTATGCTGATGCAAAAAGTGGTTCATGAGAAGCTCTAAAAAATGCTAATAAACATTATTTGGTATGCAAAATTTGGCATGTCAGCAAACAATCTTTAAAGTGATAAATCAGGAGCAGAATTTAGTGCACAGTGAGTTATTTGGGTTAATTTTGGCCAATTGACCATAAAACAAGTCCTTCTTTCTTCAAGAGGTTATTATGTGGGAAATGACAGTAATTGTGTCATCTAAAACAAAATGCTGATGCAAGCCCACACACTTCATGCATAACAACTGCATTCCTTTACGATACTACAGCCTGTCACACAAAAGGACAAAAAACATCAACTGTTCGATTTATTTGCATACCTTAATATGCAACTTACGAGTATCAATATTCAAATATTTTTTAAATATTTTAATATTCTTTTGTATTGTGAAATATAATCAGAGTACGTACAATGGTGATGAGCTCTAGCTGTTGGCAGTAGCGTTGTTCTGTCTGCACCAACTGCCTTGCTGTCGAGCTGCGTTTTTTCTCCCAGCGTTCCCTCTGCTCCTGGACACTGGTGCGTCCAAGGGGACCCAATGGACCAGGGGAGAAACTCATGGTTACAGTGAAGGATGAAGAAGACCCTGTAGAGACACAAGCAACTGGACCAGGCCAGGGTCAAACACAGGCATTGCACGAATGATAAACCAAACATGATGACACATACAAATAAGTGTATCCTGTAATTCTGTGTTTATATAACTTCTATCCATGTAAGTGGGGCTACTCAATGTTTACAAATAGACCCCTTTCCAGATGAAACCAATTGTATGGAAGATTAAAGCTAACAGAGTGACAACAGCAACAAACAATTTAAATCATTCAACAGAAAGGTTTACACTTCTTTAAAACGACATATTAAGAGGAGTTAACCAAGAAAGCACCACAGCCAGTCATGTAAAAGTGATAGTTGAACAGTTTACAGGTCTGCGCAAGCACCAATTCAAAACCATTACCTTAAAAATATAAGCATATCATTATTTCTGTTTCTAATCTAATCTGATTTCTAATGACTGAACTTGTATGATAGTTATGTTATGGTTATGATTGAGAAGTTGCTTGCCATTCGTGGATACTAGAGACTTGTGCATACAAATCTATTAAGTTGCATGCAGTTGTCTAAAAATGTGCACCATGTCCCTCCTCTTTATGACAGCTGGATTTTTGCCCCACCTTATGTCCTTTCTGAACAGATAAAATCTTCTAACTAGCTCACTGAGGTGAGTAACAATTCAAAATTACAACCATTTATTGACTGCATATGCCGGTTTAGTCCGTTTTAAATTACACAGTGATAATTGAGTATGTTCGCTGGACACTAGCTGGCTGAAACTAAAAGAGCCAAAAAGACAACCAGTCACCTTATTTGGCAAATACATACAAACATGGTGTCTGGAATTTGAATCTTACCTTTCAGTTAATTTTTTAATACCGATAGATAATCAACATCATTTTTTCTATTTTAAAGGGAAACATTTAATACGGTAGAGGAAAAATAATGGCTTCATCATAGGCCTGGGCGATAAACCGAAAATTTACCGTTACCGAAATTTACTACAATAACCAACGTAATTTTGCCCATGCAGGTAAATTCGATATTTGATAAAGAAGAAAATAAAACTCTTTTTTTTGTCTGTTTTGACTGTGTGTGCTGGTAGGCTATGTTCATTCCCCTTTAAGACGAGGTACAGCGTGTGTAGT
>JAPZDZ010000015.1:772905-789777 GCA_029783805.1 Acanthurus tennentii
TGCATTTATCGTTATCGAGGTAAAACTGCCCAATTTATCGTGATATTGATTTGAGGTCATATCGCCCAGCCCTACTTCATCATAACTTTTGTTACTGATAGAAAGTGGTTACATGAGGTAAATTTTTATCATGTAAGCACTTACAGAATTAGAATTCAGAGAATACATATTTCCAGATCAATTCTCTAAAGGATTGAATATCAGGTTGTTTGCTCTGTTGGATACCCAGCTTAAGCATCAGTTGCTGATTTGAACTGCTTATTTAAGTTCAACAACTAGTTTAGCCCTTTTTTGCATGTTTTGTTTTGAGGGGGCACAAATAATCACCCATTGATTATGATTTTTGAGGAGGGGTTTGTGTGTTCCTATAATATGATAAAATGTGTTCTTTTAAAAAAAACAAAACAACAACTTGATACTCCACAAACTGATTGCTGCAGCTCTATTATCATTATCAGCTTACATAAGGTGCAGGGTAAAATACACAAGAGGCCTAATTCTCCCTTACAAAAATAAACTACATGTGTGCAATTTGGTAGGTTACCTCAAAATCAGATTAGTGTTTTGGTGGCAAAATATTTCTTAGAGGGAAAGGCATTGCCCTGGACTTCCCTGGCTAGCTACACAGTATCTTTCAGGACACAAGGTTATTCTCATATTAACTATGGTTACTGTAACACAGGGATGTTGACGGTTTTCAATGTGGTAATTCCCCTCGACCCACATGTGATAATCACAGAGGGACCATGGATCCCAAATACAAGGTGTTGTTGGACTGACTGAAAGTTAGTTAGACTGTCTGTTGCAGATGACATTAAACATGTCAAAACTGGAAAAATAAAATAGGAGTTCCTACGTTGCGCCAGTTGAAATGACATCACACTGATCTTTTTTTCCTGGCGTTGGTCATCCATAATGACCATTCATCAATATAAACAATATCCAATATCACAGAATTTTCGTCCATCCAAATACTTCGCTGTTAATATCGGACAGTAATAGTTTTGGCTAATGGTGCATTCACAAAATATTAGCCTAACACAAAGAGAATTTAACGTTGTGCTATAAAAACTAGGTAAATCCCAAACATAAGTTTTCTAAAACGTCAGGTAAGGCGGACACAAAATGGGCTGTATAATTGAGATAAAGTTTAAGACAGACTGCCCTTAAGTATTACTTCTAATTGTCAAAGTTTGTATGGCTATCACCTACACATATCAACAGCGGCGGCACTTGGAGATGCTTTGTCAAACGATACCAAACCTTATGCTCCTCTGTTGACTAACGTTTAATGATAAAATAAAGCGTAACGTATATTTTTTTCGCAAAAGAATGGTAACGTTACCCACTGCTTGCATGTGTTAAAAGCAATGAAAGAGACATCTTTTAAATTTTTAACAATAAACGAACGTTATTTGCTATAGTATCGTTGCTTCGTGTGAAATAAACAACAGCATAAAATGTCTCGATGAGGCTTATATACCACAAGTTAAGGAAATTAGAAGCTTTTACTCACATAATTTACGTTTTCCACTTTAAATCCAGGCGCTCTTTTCGAATTATTCTTCCTTTTTCCGGGCTGCGATCTTGACGTAAACTGTGATTGGCTGCTTCACACTCAACCAATAAAAGGAAAAACCAGCCAACTGATAAGGAGAGGACAACATTGACACGGCGTTTCAGTGGGTCTGCTCCCTGTCACGCACCGACTGGGCGGGATTAGCACTAAATTTAAACCGGGCCTTCCAGCGGGAGGTTCTGAAACTGCAGGCAGTGATTTTGGCCAAAATATACAAAGCGCATATGGCGGAATGTCCCCAAGGTCTGTCGAAATTTTCGGCGGAACAAATTATCTTCAAATGTGGGCGCCACCTCCTGCTAGTAGTCGAATATATTAGGTTTATCTTCTACACTGCAATAGATGGCTTTGGGGGGAAGTTGGGTTTATGTGATAAGTAGGGATGTAGAACTTTTATGGTATTCTTTAAATAAAGCTTCCACTTTAAGAGTATTTGATTTGACTTGATTCACTTAAGAAAAAAAGCACGTGGCCTCCAGAAGTATTGAGATAAGCCTATAGGCTATACTTAAGAAATTTGCATTTGAAATCAAAAGACAAGTATAAGACAGGAGTAGGTCTCCTGAAGACCATTTTATTGTTGATGCATTTACCGTAGGCCACATCAATATCACTTCATTATTCAGTCTCCTCCATTTCATGGCTACCTTAAAAGCTATGTAGATTGCTTAGGCATTTCTACTCCCATAAAGAAGGCTACTACTACATAGGCCAGCATAAATATCTGAGTAGGTTAACATTGCTCAGTTAGTCCTGTTGTGGCAGTTAATGGTTTTAATGCTTATGGCACACCTGAAAGGTCAGTACTGTTGCATTGATCTCTCCCTTGCCCTTTTGTTTTAACTCCCCAGCTAATTAAAAAAAAGAACAACCAGTATAGAAAATGACAGGTTTTTGTTGCTGCCGCCTGTGTGCACTCAATTACGGTGGTACACTTCGCCCACCAAGTGAACGCAAGGGTACCAGGAACTCCAAAACAAGCGGAGTCAATAGTTCTGAAACATGCCCTTATGGACTTTCCCTCAGCCATATATCACCATGGATTAGGTAAGAGGCCACTTGAAGAGCAAAGAGCAGGATAAGAGGGCTGTTTTCAACGGATTCAGTGGATGGTGCAGACTCAACCTTGTCTCCTCATCCAACTCTGTAACATTAGTAACAGAATAGAATCACATTTCCTTTTATTCTGCATGTCATTTTAGTACATGGCTGTATTATTTTGACTCGTACGGCATCACTAAGTAGACTAATTACGTTCGAAGAAATGGTGCAATGGGGAATTCTAATGGTCCAAGGCTGTTTTAAGATGTATAACACAGAGAAATGATTTGTAAAATATCACAGACAAATAGATTTAGCAAGATTCTTTGTTTACATAAACTTTTTAAACTTTAATGAAAACAGTATCAAATACAAAACATAAAGAACTTATAAAGACACACAAAATACAACATCAACAACACAAGGCCCAGGGGTACAGGCAAAAAAAGAGTGTCTTTCAAATACTCAAAACTCAGTACCAAATTCAGATCAGGCTGCTCCAACATCAGACCAGTAAGTTTACAAATAATTCACATAAAAGTACAGTCCTCATGGCTTTACAGTTTATTGAATGTTTTGTGACAGTTATTTATTCATTTAGTTAATTTTTTAAAAACAGGGTGATGCACAACTTAAGTGTACATTGACTTGCTCCCTCTGTTCTTGGAGGATGAATCTCACGAAGTTCACTTCAGGTTTACTGAGTAATGGAATGTCGCATAAGATGGCAACAACTTCCTTGCTTGGATAGGAGTGAGATAAATGCATTGATCAGAATTTCGGCAGCACATAAAATGGATGATGGGCGGAGATGAGCTATGTTTTTGAGGTGGACAAAACCTCTACCCCTCAATGTTTAGAGGTTTACTGTACTAAATATGCTGCAGAATTGCCATGTGGTAATTTTGTTAAGCATATTAAAATAGGAATGGGAAGTTCTCAAGCACAAAACTGAGATGATAAAGGTTTTAGTATATTCTGACATAAGGGCCTTCTTCAAGATAGGTCGTCAAATAGGGGGCCACCATAGAGGGGTAGTGAATGACCAGAAGAAAAATGGTGAAATGAAATGAGAATATATTATTTATATAGGAAAAATAATAAAGAGTTTTGCAATACTATGATGCTGACCTTCATGTCATGGAAATTGAATTTGAATCCTGTTCTTGAATTGTTAGTAGTACCCAAACACTGAACAGTTTATTATCAGTACTATCATTCCCCTCAAAAGCTCATGACATCTGGCTTACACACCAGACTTGGTACAAACGGATATCTATTATGATTTCCATTTCTGTTGCAACACATGACAATGCCTCATTTGCCATAAAAAGGAAGCTTTAATTGGGTAAAGAGGTTGCTTAAAAACTCATGTAACTTGTCATGCACTCCAGAAGCGGAGTTTTTTTTTCTTTTTTAAAATCTGATATGGATCTTTGGTGTTGCAAGAATTTGGTAATCTACAAATCTCAACAAAGTACCCCTGACTTAAAAAAAAGTCTTTTGGTGCCATGACCTTTATCTAACAGGAAGTCTGCCATTTTGAATTTATAATGATGTTTCACCATGAAAGCTACAGAGTTCTTATTCTACTTAACATGGTGCAATCTGCTCCATACTCCATGTTTAGTAAAAGTCCAGCCTTGGGTCTCAATCTACCCTCATTTAAATAAATTGTCATGGCATGGTCCACACTCTATTTACCTTAACATAATGTCTAATTAGTATGTGTTTTTAGGCACTACACAAAAGACCCAGAGGTGACGATGAGTATCAGAATACAAAAATATAAAAAAGCACATGAAAACTCAGGGCAGTGCCTACACTTTGTGTTCAGAAATGAGACCTTGGCTGTTGCACATTGGGGCCTGCAGCTCGCTGCTTTAAAATTAGTTGCTTCTGCTCTCCTTATTGATATAACCGATAGAAATTGCGGGTAGGGGGATATTAAATTTTTTCAGCATTTGAAGGGGAGGTTAAATAACTGCATGTTTTTGTTTTCAAGGTTTTAGATATTTGTTTTTTTAGACTTCTTTTTACTCTCAGACCATCAATGGATATTTTTGTGTGTGTGTAAAGTTTTATCTATTTACTCTAAGATACAACCTAGTCCCAGCAGTTTGTAGCTCGTTATAAGATGCAGTCAGTATTAAAGGACACAGGAGGCTATGGCATTAAATATATGAGAACCGGTGACTTTAAGATGAAAAATAGGATGCCTTTTTATGGAGCACATCCAGGTTGCATTTCTTCTTGCCTGCTGCTCCACAGAGCAGCAAGAGCACTGGCATGAAGTGTGCAAGACAGCACATAAGTGAGAAGGGGGACTACTAGAAACTTGTGGACTGATGAAGAGCCAGATACTATTTTTACTGTACAAACAACAAAATAGATCCTTACAATGTGTTTGCATAGTTTATATACCTACTAAATGAAATGGTCTTATGATCATAAGAATACCAGTTTTTTGCCCCTCAAGGAATTATGAGAACATAATCATGAAAATACAATTAAGTATAAACAGTAAATTCTGCAAGGAATTTTACAATTAAAAAATCTTTGTCCTAAACAATCTGTATTTATTACACGACAGAATTCCCTTTACCTTATCTTCACTTCACCGATTCCATAGCTCCATGGTCTTGAAGCAGCGTGTAAATTCGGCAAGGGGTAACTCTGATAGTGAAAGTGTGATGATTTTAGAAAAGTTCACAATCACTATCCCTGTTTCTTTCACAAAAACACATTTATTGCTATTTTATCAGCAATGGCAGTATATTTCACAAACAATATGTCAATACAAAGCAATGACCTGCAAAACAGTCTTTAATTAGATTCTTATTTACTTTTGTGTCATATTTAACTCTGGAAATTATGCAGTAAGTGTCAGGAGGATTTTATACAAATATATCAAGAGTAAAATTTAAAGAATTCTATGATAATAACAGTATCTCAGAAAAATCTGATTGACAGTGACAGATCTTTGATATATATCATATGGTGAATAGGTTATTTTTTTGCTGTGCAAGCATACATATTTACTAGGCCTATTAATTAAATATTCAAAGACACAAATTGTCAATAGAATTAAAAAACATAGAAATCTGTCAACAGCTTCGGTCCAATATACACACATATACTACCCTTACTACAATCATGGCTACCTTAAAAAATGTCAAACAAGACCAAAATAAAAGTAAGACTGGCAGAGGACAGAAAAATTAGTTATACTCATGTTAGAAGTAAATATAGGAAATCATAACATATGACAACAATAAAATATGTAAAACTGAATTTGATCCATCATTAAACACCTAAAGGAAGATGGGGGTTGAGGATCTTAACATCACTCAGTAATGAAAATTTCATGTGATTAAATTTCACATTTCTAATTTCAAATTACTTGTTATAAGAAGCAGATGATGTAAGGAGCAAATGCTATTTTCACAAGTCATATTCCATGTGATTTTTCCACGTATAAATTTTCTGAAAGGGCACTTAAACTGTGGTAGAATTAATGTCATGTAAACAACTGTCCACAGCAGGGGCAGGTTCATGTTCTGCAGATAATGTGAGTCTACAAAGAGTGAGCTAAAATTGCAGATTTCTCAAAAGAAAAACAAAAGCAGCTTTATTGAGGGGATTATTAAAATGCATGATATTGGTAGAACCACTCGTTATTGTTTTCAATTTTATTGTGTTTCCAGTACATTTTGTATTATAATAATTGGACCCAAAACGGGCCAGTGCAAATTAGGCCTCTTTTGCCTTGAGGCAATGGAGGCATCAACAGTACAGAAGACCACAGACAAAAGGTCCATTTTTTACCTGAGGACAAGAAAAGAAAAAAAAAAGCTAACAGCAACAATCATCTACACTGGTGCAGGAACTCTCCCAAGGTTTCAGAGCCCTTCAGTATATTATACATTCTAGTTTTTTGCCAGAGGACTCATAATTGACCTCTGCACTTTGTAAAAAAAAAAAAAAACCTTTATGAGATTAAAGAATGTGATGTTTTGTAATTCAACTTTTGAGTCCCCCTCTCCCCAGTCCAATAGTATTGAATTGCAAGTCATGAATAATTCATCACATAAGAGGCAAGACTACTTTAGCTGGAAGATGTTATAAAAGACAAAGTTACAAGGCCAGGAGATATGAAATGAGTTGCCTATATGAGAAAAAAGGCAACAACAAAATCACATCACATAAGCAGGAGCACTGTTGGACAGAAATCTTCTAAGTGAATACAGGGAAAATATTACTGTCAAATAGCACTTTTTCTGCAGGATGCTGGCACTTAATGTGAAAAAAATCCCATAAGTGTTTATTGAATTGGAATCCCATTATCTACCATTGCTTAAGGGGGGCAAAGGCTTTATGTTTTAATGCTTCAGCGCCTAGCTCTTCACTTAACTTCTGAGTTATAATTAACAATATTTTTGTCAAATGGTAATCATGGCATCAAGTGTTGACACTTGAGTCATGCTTCTAGGCTGCTCACAAGTACATAATTGTATCAGTTAGACTTAAGTAGTAAAAATGGTAATGTGTTTGGGTTTTCCTGCAATTGTTTGAGAACTAAAGCAAATTGTCTGTTTGCAAGAGAAGACCAAACTCTTTACTCAGCTTATCCATTTATTCATTATCTGTAATGGCATATTCCTAGCAGGGTTTGCAGTGGGTTTGAGTCAAGCACAGTTGATATTGGACAGGCTACTAGTCCATCACATGGCTGGCAGGTACAGGCAAACAACCATGCATGCGCACATTGACAAGAACAGGCAATTGAGAATTACTGATTAACCCAACCCACATGTCTTTTGACATGTGGAAGGAAGTTGTAGCAACTTGAGGCAACTTGTGCAACTGCGGGGAAAACAAATGTCGCACAAAGAATCAAACCCAAGACCTTCTTACTGTGATGCAGCAGTGCTAATAATCTAGCCCAGTGAACTTTTTTAATGACTTTCATTTAAATGTACTGCATACCTCTGTCATATAGACGAACTTCTTAAAACTTTATGGAAATTTAATGATTTGCAAATCTGGAATATAAGGAGTGTAGATTAGGCTTTAGCACCAACATTAACTTTCTATACTTTGTGTAACAAATGATCCAAAAATTAATATTGTTCAAAAGCAATTAACTGTAATTGCCTTTTGTCTACCTTTAGTGGCCTTGTTTAAAACTCTCAATCAGTCTTTGGAGCCTTGCCCTCTTCACCCAGTACTGCTTTGTGTTTTATAGAACAATGAGCTCATTAGAGAAAAATGACTATTTGGCCTTGGGAGAGAAAAATAATCACATGAAAACAAACAGCTGCACAAAACTGAGTGACACTCAAGTGTTGGAGGACCATCAAAACAGCTCTGTGTTTGCAAAACCCAACAGTTTTCATAAATAATAATAAACTGTCATACCTACAATTACCAGAAGCACTGGATGGTAAGGTTTTTAAGATCAGCTCCTAATTGATGGTCAAGGACACTAACTCACTCAAAAGCGACAGCTTTGAGTGAAAGCATTAAAGTACAAAATTAGTCTATATTGAAAATGTCAGACAGACAAGGTCTAAATGCCTTTTTTGTAGTCTGCTCCTCTAAAATAACATCAAATAACCCCACTATAGAGCCTAATACTTCGTCCTAGACAGATGTGGTGAGGGTGGAAAGGAAAAAAATGCAGGGGTTCACATCATCATTGAAAATACTGTACCTAAAGTAGCTTGGTAGGGCATATATTTGAGCATCAGTGATTCTTAAAGCTCAGACATAGTCAGAGTTGATGAAAAGTGTTTCCCAAATGTTGTACTTTAAATGTTCAGATTTTGACCATGAAAACTCCCTTTTTTTTGTTGCTGTTAACATTCCCCAGACAATAATACAAAAAACCCCACCAGCGCATTATTTCCTTGCAGCCTATGTGTACATATGTTTATGAATATATAAAAATAAGATTGCTCTATTATATTTTGATTAGGGTTGTCAGGCAATTAAAAAAAATACTTAATTACATGTTCTGTGATAAATTGTCCAAATGTATCTTAATTAATCTAGATTAAAAGCATATATGAATTTTGGCTGTGAAAGGAATTAAAAATATTTAATTCCAAATAGATCAATCAATAAAACAAATCAATGAATCATAGCCATTATAAACCATTGTCCATACAAATTAAAAGTATTACCTTATATGCTGTGGAAATAAATTAGGAATTCTTTAGCAAGGACAATGACAGAACTAAGTCCATTAGTTTTTCAGTCTTTTTCATTTGTGCTTCTTGATAGCGGCCTTTTAGTTATGTCAGAAGTTGCTGGCAGCAAAGCCTTCACTAAAGCCCTGTCTTCTAGTTAAATTGTCTCGAAAAGAAACGCAGTTTGCATTTTAACGCCTGGCTGAGTGTGGCTTGACAAGGCTGGCTGCTAGCACTGGCATCAGGTGCTGTGCTGGCTCTGGCCTCCAAGCTCACACACAAGCTCTGAGGTGAAACTTTAGGCTTAAATCACTTGTATATACAATCATTCCTTACTGTGGAAACTGTGCAGAATGTTGTTTCTATCAACAGTTTCATCTGGGTGTTTTTTAAATGTAAATTATCCATTTAAGAAGCCAAGCAGCCACCTCTCATCTGCCTCCATCATGATTACAAAGAGTCAAGGGGCGCTGTGAAGGGTGATTTGTCAGCATCAATTAATCAAAATGATCAGAATATTTTGAAAGGACTAATAATACAGCTTTATTGTGGATTTCTTTCATTGTGAAGGCCTATATGTTTTTATGATATGCCTGCAGCATGAAAGGAATTTTTTTTTTGTGCAACCCTGTGTTGTCCAAGGAAAAACATACAAGCTTGATACCTCGATAAGGCCTCTGTATTTATAGTTTTACAAAAATGTATTGATTTAATTAACTCAAATTAATATACAAAACTATACCGTATAATAAGCTGCTTACTTTAAATAACTCAACTTTGAATGGCCTTTGGATGACTGTATATATTTAAATGAAGTGATATGGGTTTATGCCTTTCAAGAGGAACTCCTGATTTTACACAATGAGTTGGTCTACTTATTGTGAAGAATTTTACTTAAGTTGTACAAACAGTTGCACTGTATATTATTTTGTGACTCTGGAGAAGTTTTTAAAAGTCTGAGACAATAAATGACAATCTCAGCCTAAACCAGGATACTAGAGGGGCTGTGATCCTGAAGTGTTTATATTCCTCCTAAGGGGCATTAAGTGTTCCCAGCAAAGGGATTCCTTTAAAGAATTATTCAAAAAAGCTGCTAAGCTTTAACCACGGGACTGAGCTAAGCTAAGCTAAGAGACCCAATGGTGACCCTCTTTATGTGGAGGACATATTTCATTTAATTAGACTGTCCACAATCACAAAAAGTGGAATACTTAAATTAGTTCTGACTGGCCACACTCAAAGGCAGAGCATGACTCAGTACCCCCCAGAATCTCCCTATAGAAAAAGGGCCTTTAAACTCAGCAGAAAACCTGTTTTGCCTAACACATAATCCATAAAAGATATAAAAAATACATAAGAGACATAACAATGCAGTACAGAACAACACACATGAAGCTAAGAAACCTGGGTCTAACCCTTAAGACTTGTTGATAATGTTGCAAGTCAGGGGAATAGTTCTCATCGAGAGAGTAGGTGTGGTGTGAACTCAAATTTATTTGATATTTAAATTTATACCAGGTGGAGGGTGGGGTTGAGTGGAGAAACATGTTACAAAGGAAGAGGTGAGGTGCTCTCTTCAAACTTTTTCTCTAACAGTGAATCAAAAATTATGCTCAAAAAATTATCTTAGAGTAAGAACAGAAAAGAGAACTCCTTGCAGGTTCATTACATCATGGAGTATGGAAGTGTAGTGTCTGTGTGTGTATATGTGTATGTGTGTGTGCGTCCGCATATGCATGTGTGTGTTTGTCTATGCTGTGCTTGTGTGACTGTGGGACGCAGGAGGTAGTATGTATGCAAGCAGTCGGAAATGACTGCTCCCCAGTTGGGGATGGCTTTGTTTTCTTTGTTTAAAGTGTAAATCTTGTGAGTTTGTGAGTTTAAGAAAGTGCTACTAGAAAGTTTGATTACATCTATTTATCTAGCCTCTGTTTAGAGACGAGAAAAGAGAACAGATAGTGTAAAAGAGCTTCAGAGTGTATATTCCCTTTGGAGGCCTCTGCCTGTAGGGAACCCTCCAACAAGGAGAAGTCAACAGGGATACTACTCGCTATTGCCATTCCCTGGTTGAAAGAGGAAGTTGCGTTTGATGTATTACTTTGGATGAGAGAACGCATCTCAGGACTGTATTATGAATTAACTAAGGCAGTATGGAGCCTGACAATAATTAGCTAGAGCTGTTTGAGATTTTCAACTACCTACTACTACTACCATGTTATGAAATCTATCAGCTCTGGAAGAACTTTTTTGGTATTTCAGTAGCTCTGGTTTTCCTGGTTTAGGTGTACAATGTTGAAGAGTTGTCAAGAGACAGCCTTTCTGTCAGACTGTTGCTTTTTGTTCTTCCACAAGAAGTCAGCAGCCAGTTTACTTCTAGTAAACGTTTTCAAATAATCAAAAGCATTTTCTGTGCCTCAGAACAACTAATACATTCAGTTACAACAGTCCTGTTATAGATCCTATATTCATCAAGGTTATCATGTTAAACCTATGTTAAAACTGTTTTAAAAAGGCTAAGATTTAGCTCTGATAGCTCTGATTTTGGGGGATGTAGTTTGTGGTGACATAACAGTACTACCATTGTGCTGGCAGTTGTTTCTGTTTTTCTGTTCATTCTTGCCATTTCTTTCTTTCATCATCTACAGCTAAAATAACATCATTGCTGCACTGTATCTGTTGTTAAATATCTATTTTTGTATTTTTATATATTTGTAAGTATCTTCTTGCCGAAGTCGGTCGGGAAAAGAACAAAAACACATTGTCCATCGATATAAGCCTTTGGTGCTGTTTTTGTTCTTCTTTTAACAAGGATATGTTGCCTAGTTTTGATAAAACTGCCAGTATTGAAGCATTCTGACCTTACTAACCTCTTGACCTCAGGACAATGTCAAAGCTGACCAGCTAATACAGTGACACAGTGTCAGTGAATTGGTCATTGAAGTAAAAAGTTTTGAACTTGCAAGATAATGCAAATTATACAAATTTCAGGTCTTTCCTAATTTGTGTCTCATCATTAATGTCATTTGTGTTACGTGGTGTAAATTTGCATCTATTTGTGAGTTTGCGTTTACTTTGCATGTAACTGCGGTGAAATGAAAATTTGATTCTCTTTCCATGTGGGCACACCATTATGCTACTATTCAAACGACACTGAGCTGTAAAACAAAAACCCACACAATAACTGGAAATGATGTAAACATTCTTCTTAGAAATATAATGCTGTAATTAGGACCTAAATTTTAGAAAGGCTAGAGCCCTCCTACCATAAGCCTGTTTAATTTTTATAAATGAGGGTGAATTTTTTTTTTTCACTCCATGTCTTTGGACAGTCTTTATTAAAGTCAATGGAGGTGTCTTGGGTTCTCCTGAATATTAACACCAAGGTTTCAGTACGTAATTATTGAAAGACTGCATGTTTTGAGATGATGTAACAAGTGCGTAGTTGGTCTCACTCCTTCTGTAAATAGAACTAAACTGGTTGAAATGACTTTGCTCACCTCTGTAAAAATGTTTCCGAAACCTGTGAAAAGGTTTCTGTAACCCACTCGTCACAGCTTTGATTTAGGTTAATTGCTTCATTCTGTTAAGTGCAACAGTACTTGTGACAGTATTTTTAAATTTTTTTTTGTCTCTCTTTTTAACTCACCACCTGATATGGTCATCAGAGTTTCCTCATGTTTCATGTGTTGGCCTTACCCTGTTTTGTAAGGAGTTGTCCTCACATTTGTTAGAGCATTAACAATTCTCCTATCAGTGCCCTTGACCATGGTACTGGCTTAGAGAGCTGAAGCTGTTCCCTGTATGCCACATTGGCTGCCTACTGCTCTTCATGAATGGGTTCCACACAGTATAATTGTATGTGACAAATACAGAATTATTTTTCTTTCATCTCCATGATCTCTCATTGTTATATTCACTAACACTGAGAAAAAGGAGGAGGTAGATGCAGTAAATGCCTCATTGCCTGAATCACTTTTCCTACCCAAACACTGCTTTTGTATTGACTAAAATTACATATCTGCTAACCTAACTGCCCCTTTTCAGATAGCTTTTGACTATAATAAATTGCCTTCTGAATTACAGTTCCTAAATGGCTCTTAAATGGATAGTGGGTGATGTTTTAATTGTAAGTAACGGAATGTATCAACCCTGACCTACAGACTTTTTGTGTCAGCTTCCATTCAATATGTATGTGCTTTCAGACACCTTGGGTTTAGAAAGGTTAATTAACCTCAGGTGGCAGACCTTTACTTTGCACTTAACTTGGTCTATGTCCTGATAGTGCCATTAACCCGTGCTCTAGCCTCTAACCTTCTCTATCATTACAGGCATAGAACCCATTAAAACTTCCTATTGATATTTTTTACTTAATACATCTTCATTTTCTGTACAGCTTTGTAACATTTTTCAAATTCCACACCCATAACATTAGCATTTTATAAGCACAAAGCAGTGTGCTTGGCATAAGAGGGTTTAGTAAATAAATGGAAAGAAAAACTAAATATTTATGAACTTAGAGTGTTTTTAATTACCTTATCATATACACTGAAGTTTGTGAACAATGACACTGTACAATGTTTTAATGTCGGAAAAAATTTCTAAGAATAGATTTGTTCCAGATCACTCTCATCTCAGCAATTAAAATAATAATAATGTTTTATTATAAATCATCAGTATTCTTGAGATATAATATATTAGATAAAGAGCTCAAAGTGTTGTTCCAAATATTTGCACAGACAAAATTACACACCGTTAAGGCACCTGACTGTGGTGGAAACCTGCCATCTCCATATAAGATATGCTCTCACTAGTGAATCACCTTTCTTTGTTTGAACTTGGTACTTCAGCCATCTGTCAGCATTTGCGCCGGGTGCAAGATAGCAATGCCGCCTGTGTCACTGTGTGGGCGCAAATGGTTTTTAAAGGTAATGAGAGCAGACTTGCTGATTGGTTATTGTATGTTTGGCCAAAAAGCATTCATGAATTGATGAGGTGATTGTGCACAACTGATAGGAGTTCCCACTGTGTGCCAGTGGCACGGGGGGCAAGGCAAGGGAGAATACATCTGCTGCTCTTGAAATAAATTGACAAAGGTGGATTTGAACACTCCCTGAATAAATTAGGACCTTTGTGCCTTGAACTTAACGCTTGATGCTGATGCTTCCTCATCAGGGTGGTTTGGTTTTGTGTCAAACAAATACTTTTTACTTTCTTTATTGACAGATTGGTCACCATTTTCTCGCAACTGCCTTTCAACTGCACTAATCAATGAATCCCATTACTCTGTAACACGAAAGAGGTCTCTTTAGTACAAACCCAATTAGAATTTTCCTCAGCTATTCTCTACAGATTTAAGTCATCTTAAGCCCCTTTTTTGCCAGTTAGTCTTGCTCTAGTCAACCAGCTTTCAGTAGACAGCTGTTTTCAGTGGTAAACCAACATTGCTGGGCAAGTTACTCCCAAAATGTAATTTACTGGATATTACTAGTTACTTTTATTTGAAATAAATAAGTCACTTTACACTATTACAGTCTTTAAATATTAATAGAGCAAGCATGCTAATTGCAGCATATTTACATAGATACCAAAAGCTTTTATGATAATTATTTTGCACTGTCCCAATTCAATAAATAGATAAATAAATTTAAAAAATAAGTTGCTGATTACACTTCCTTTACATTACTTTCACCAAAAAAACTGCTAAAATATGTCCAGGCTTTAAAAAATAGAAGTTCTTAATGTTCCTTAATGGCAATAATCAAAGCACTTTAGGTTTTAGTTAACTATAATTCATTACAGTCTGTCTTCTCAGCACCAAAAGGCACACAGACACAATTTTACTTTAGCTTATTATTTTGCAGTCAGCAAACACATAATACAGCTTTAAAAATTGCGGGCTATTTCATAATTATAATAATGTATTGTGAGCTGCTAATCCTGAAGACTGAATGACAGGATGCGTTTCATTCTAGCACTAATACATCAACCAATTCACGAACATTAGCTTGTAGCAGGAGCAGTACATTATAAAGTAATCATGGAAAAAATTAAACAGTGAGGAAAACAGAGAGGAAAACAAACAATTAAATAAATAAATAAATAATAGGCTATTGTAGCATAGTCAGTTGAGTGTTAATCTTTTAAAAAAGAGCAGTCTACAAACCTGTTGCCACCAGTGTAATACTGGTTATGCCGAATCTTTAAAACCTAAGGAATATAAATTAATCTACAATTAAATCATCTAAAAAAAATAATCCTTGCACTTGGGATTGGAACATCTAATACAGATACTGCCATGGATTCAAAGAAAACTTTACTGATTTTACAGCGTATCAGTATCAGTATATTAGGTGTCAGGGAGTAAGAAAGGGCTGTGTAAAGTCTGATAAATGTCCTCAGTTGTTATGACTGCAGTTGGAGCTGATGACTACAATTTTTTAAAAAAATGAAAAACTGTTTGTGTTGAGTTGTAAAGACAGGTACATTACAGATCTCTGTAGTACTCTCTTAATCTCTGCTTCAAATTAGAGGCTCCAGAATACATTAGCTGTACTTACATAGTCCCATGTAGCCAGCAACAGGGCTATGTCAGAAACTGGAGAAAGGTCCAGCTGCACCCATTATTATGCTTATAGGGAAAACACTGACTTTTTTGTATTTGAACCAATGAAAGCTGTCTTAGGTGGTGCTAAATCCAGAATGTTGCAACAGTGCCAACACAAGCTCTAATAGAAGCAGCAAAATGCTGGCTGACATAGGGCGCCTCATTTGGTCTCAACCTCATACTAGCAGAGGAACAGCTGCAACAGGGCATGGCCACAGATTGATGAAACAGAAGGGGGTAGATCATCACAAATAATTTCCCAAGTTGCTTGGGATGAATATTTCAAAGGTATTATCCACTATGTTTCCTTCACAGGTGTTATTCTTCCAGTTTCTCTCAACTGTAATGACTAATGGTATGCTTATATCTGTTAGTAAAAGGAGACACCATACATCTAATGGGTCCCCAAACTACAAATGTTAGTAAAAGGAGACACCATACATCTAATGGGTCCCCAAACTACAAATGCCCAAGCCACCCTGGCCCATGTGTGAATAGGTCCTGCTTTTTGGCTCCACTGTGCGGTTTTACTGAGGTGTGGTTTTAGCAGATTACACAGGTAAACAATAGTAAGTCTGCCGAACCTGGTATTTCTCTCACAGGTATTTGTCAGGATAGGCAAGTCAGTTCTTCTTGTATCTGAAGAACCTTAGGGCTGGTGGTCTACATGCTCCTCAACAGGGTCTTCAATAAAGGACATGACATGATTGGCAAGAAGGATTATGGTCTTTTTTTCTCTTGACTGTCAGTCTGTGTCTCTCTTTGAATTCTCCATTACATCTCCTTACATCACTCACAGTTGTAGCTGGCTCACATTTTTAAAGTCATCAGTCAATCATAGTACCAGCAAAGTGGGTATGAGTGTGTTTACGTCAGGGACACATTTGGCAACAGCATGGTTCAATGTGTGCACATATTTATAACTGAGTGTGTCTAAAATGAGTGGCAGAGAGCAAGTAAAATAGAGGTTTTAATATTACCAGGGCCATGATGCTCTCAGTTGTTTGGGACAAGTGACATAAAAATACTTACAACAGACAGACAGACAGACAGACAGATATATATATATATATATAAATTCACATTTCCAGCAGCTTGACAAGGATGGAAGCATAGGGAGCATGCAAGGATCAGAAAAAATGGAGTACTAAATAAGTAAAATAGTGTAATAAAGAGGCATGCAAGGTGCTAGACTATAGAATATAAGAGAGATAAATGTACAATATATAATCTGACACTTCCAATATACAGTGCAGTTGTGCAAAATGACAGTGTGTAACATACAGTTGTGCAACGGGCAGTTTGTACACACTTAAAGAGACCATCATATAGATAAGATAAGATAAGATAAGATAAGATAAGATAAGATAAGATAAGATAAGATAAGATAAGATAAGATAATCCTTTATTCGTCCCACAACGGGGAAATTTGCATTGTTGCAATAGCACAGTGG
>JAPZDZ010000015.1:802435-814514 GCA_029783805.1 Acanthurus tennentii
TGTCAGAGCAACAACAGTCCCATATTTTGTGACAGGAATACATACAAAAAAGGAAGATTCCTTACCTTCTATTTCTTCTAGCAATCCACGGTCATGTCGGTGGACAGTAGTGGTGTAACGTTAAACCGATTTGAATTGGTTATTGGTCTGTGACGTATGAGATCAGAGTGCAGCGGTCGATGGAGCCCTGGATCGGCAAAAATGCACTACGAACGGTCCGATGGCCCGGATTTACGGCCGCGAATCATTTTCCTGAGTTTCCAGCGGCCCATACCTGCCATTGTTGTGCTCGGCCAAAGTGGTTTGGTGACGTCAGCTGTGTAGCCTTGTGGAGAGAGCGAGCAGCAACATGTTAGACGATGCGGATGAAATGCACAGCGCTCCTCACCTAAAATCGAAGGTTTGGAAATCATTTTGATTCTTTAAGAAGAATGGAAAGCTAGACAAAAGCCAGTTACTTAAGTTCACATGAGTGACTGAAGCACTAAATCTGAATTTTGAACTGAATTTTTGCCTTTAATAGGCAACTTTTTTCGTTTTATAACTACTTTTATTTTTGATATCAAACCTCAGATAAGTTTATGTTGTCTGAATTTATGTTGAATGTTCAGTAGGCCTGGTGTATTGTCTCTTGGACACTAAATAAACAAAAGGATACTATTTTGAAATTACATTTGTGTTTTTTTCTTTTTCTTCTCAGTAACATAAAGTAAAAATTAGTGCTTGGGGTTAAATTGTCAATTTGTATTGAATCTAACTGAACCGAATCGGATCGAATCGTACCAAATCGTTTGCTATTTTTTATGAATCGTCCCTGAATTGGATCGTAGCTTGTGAATCGAGATTTGAATCGGATCATTTTGTGAGTGAAAGATTCACACCCCTAGTGGACAGCAAGTGTCCATCAAAAGAAATCGAGTGTTATCCAAAAATGCACAAACTCGATAAACTTGCTGAGATAAGACAGTGATCATTTTGGTATAATATCTTGTTTTGTGGACTCTTGATAAGACTTATGTTAGTTCTGTAATGTAAGAAAACTAACCACACTGGACTTAAGATATGTGTAGTAAGAATCATTATAATACCATGTGTGAGTTGGGCATGTTGTTGACCTGCAGTTTTCAATAAAGCAGCTTTGATGTCTTAATTCAAGTTAAGTCCATTTCTTGAAACAAGATGATTCATCTTTTACAAATAACACAGCAGCTTAAAAACCTTATAACATGTCAAAAAAGCTTGCTTCATATGAGATATGACTCAAAAAAAGATGTTTTCAAGACTGTTTCACTTAACAAGATATTCAAGATGTACTGTCTAAAAACAAGTTCCTATATCTCTCTGAAATGTTACTCTTTAGGTGATTGTGTCTTGTATTATGTGTGATGAAATATTTTGACTAGAAATTAGAAAAATATACTTGGTAAGATTATGATTTTTTGCAGTGTAGTGCCATCAGCTTTGTTTGGGCTGTTTGTTGCTTGGCCTTGTTGGCACTCCTGGTTAAACCAGTTAAGCCAAGCTGGTTAATTCAAGTTGAGTAGACGACAAAGAGGCTGCTTATTTTATTTTGTGTGAAGAGGAGTTTGATCATTGATGCCATCATTGTAATCTACTCGCTTAACCTTCAATTAACTTGAGGAAGACAACTTTCAGTATAACTCTTTCTGTCCTTTTAATTAACAATAAAAGTCATTACCAATTATAATCAGAGTTCTCTGTGTGTTGCATTTGGATACATATTCACTTTATTTTAAGCAGAAATTGTTTCTGACATAGCTAAACATCCAGCAAGAGCCGCAACATATGACACGTAAGCAAGCAGCTACTTACCGTTCAACAGCAATAAGTCCAGTTTTGTGCCTGTCTGTAGACTTTTCTGTAGCGTAGCTGTTGCTAATAACTACACGCCAGTCTAAGAAAACTCTTGCTGGCAAGAGAGAGGTAACACTGCTGCATAATGTAGCCGCAGCTATGAAGCCTTAATGCTTTCAGGAACCTGTGTAATCACAGAATTGATGCACAGCAGTCATAGGACATCAGAAGGAAACCAGAGGGCATTTTTTTCTCCATAAAATATGACCTGGTTTTACCACAATTACTGTTTTGTGAGATGTAACATTTAAGTTTAAATTAAAAAACCGCAGCCTGTGGCTCAAAGCTACATAGCACAGTAACAGACTACAGGAGAGCTGAGTGACCGAGGCAAAGAACTCAATTAACCTGTTACACCGCACCCCAGCTTTAAAATGATTTTGAAACTATTATTTAAAGGAGAAAAAGTTACATAATGTTGATTTAAAGGTTCAACAGAGCATTTACCTTACAGATGATTACCTCTTAGTCTTCAACCATACTTATTCTTTGGGTTATTTACCAAAAGGAGATTGTGTTCTAAGTGAGGCTCAATCAAGAGATCCATGAAGTTCTGCACTGTCCAACCTTAAACATAATACCCGCATGCTGTCCTAGAACTCAAGTTTGTTCAAAACAGCACACCAAAACTTTACCAAACTTTTAAAAAATAACTACATATTAAAACAGAACAACAATTTGAAAACTGTCATTTCCATGTCCTTGGCCCAGATCCAAAAACTGCCCATCTTTACATCCCCTGCCAGTACTGGTTAGTGGGATGCCAGTTGTCAACTCCAAAAAGAAACAAATCCTAACTCATTATAATCAATATATATTCTGGACTTTATTGACCGTATTATATCCCTCCTCAGTATTAATAATGTAAAAAGCTTGGATTTTTTCCCCATCCACTTTAAGTCAGGACCGGTCAAAAAAGAAAAAAATGATAAACCAACCTCTGGGGAAAACAAGGTATTCAGTCCCAATTGTCATAGAGTTGTCTCTTTTTGAGACAACTGGCTTGGTTTTTTGTAATTTTTGGTAATTCCCAGTGTCCACTGTGCATTATGTAAATCAGAGTTCTCAGTAATTGTGCTAACCAACACAGGGAATTTTCAGTCCTCCTGAAGAACAAAACTACTTAGGTGGTCATATCTTGGCAGTACCCTTATAGTGATATCAGACGTACATGTCCATTACACAACATACTCTTAATCCACATGTATAATGTTATATTTACTTGCGGCTTCTGTGTAAAAAGCTCTATCACTTTACAGGGGTCTGTGAAGTTTCCTCTCTTCCTCCATCGATGTGAAATGTCCAGCAGGAAAGACCAGTGTAAAAGCCCAAGTAAAAGTCTCCACTTCAAAGTCCATAATTTCAATTTTTTTTGGTAATAGTAAAAACACCTGTCTCTAAATTGGCCTGCAAAGTTTTGCAAACATCAGCTCAAAGGTCCTGCAGATTCTACTCACCTGTGCCACTTCACGCAAAGTCTTATCCAAAGATGCCTATAGTCTGTCAAGACATTAAGCTTGCCCACTTCTGAAGTCTCTGTGGTAATTGCTGGCTTGTTGCTGCTATGCTAGCATTACTTGAACCTTGTTCCACCAGTCTTGTTGTGGAGTGTGATGATGTCATTTTCTTAGTTTTCTTGTTGAACTTTGTACCAATGACAAAAGGCCTTGTGAAATACCTGCTGCTGAGTAGAAAGAGAAGCATTATTTGAGAAACTGAGAGGGGATGTGAGCAACTTTTAGGAGGCTTGTTTTAGGCAACCATCTTGGTCAACATGCCCATGTGAGCGTCTGTGTTGGTTAATTTCTGTGCTTTGGTAGGATAAAGTAACTAACTAACCCTAACCCTGACTGAGTGATTAGGTGATTGAAGACAGGTGTGGAGCTGAAAACAGAAAGAAAGATGGGGGATAGTGAAAGGAGAAAACAGAAAAAAACATATAAAACCTGGAGTCACAGCCCAATCGCTGACACCATGAAAGGTTTGATCAGGTTTGAGGGAAATTTGACTCAGGTAAAGTTCGGGAATGATCTTAGTGGTGTGGTCTGAAATAAATATTTTTTGCAAGAACTGCCATTGTTTTTACTAAAATGAAACAAACAACAAAAATGCAAGTTAGTAGGTAGGAAGGGACTATGCAAACAAGAAGCAAGCAGTGATCTGCTATTTCAACGCAACCTACAAGTCCACTTGGACTGCTTCGACTGAAACCACGGTTTCAAAACCAAAACTTAATAATGCACACAACTACGTCCCACAAAACAGTAATTTTGGTGAAACTGGGTCATATTTTATGGAGAAAAATGCTCTCTGGTTTTCTGTCTGATGTCCTACGACTGCTGTGCCTAAATTCTGTATTTCATGGAGGTTCATAAAAGCATCAAGGCTTCGTAGCTGCAGAATTCACTGGTTTGCCGGCAAAATTTAACTCCACATTGCTACCAAAGCCATCACTCTTGCCACTTACTCTACAGTCATCAACTGGATTATTCCAATAAAACCCTGACTTCAACTAATCTCAGACTAAACTGTGACAAATCAGAGTACATCATTGTTCCCCAATCACTCATCAGATCCACCCACAACTTCTCCCTCTACATCAGCAGCTTCACTGTGCTCACTTACCCCTCATGTCCGTTACCTAGGTTTCATCCTGGACAAAACCCTCTCATTCAAACAACATATTAAACACGTCACCGTTACAGCCTTTCCCATCTCCATCCATCCCTCTCCTTTTCAAGTGCAGAGGCTCACATCAACACATTCATCACTTCCATTGGCCATACCAGACAACTGCAATAGTTTCCTCTTTGTCATCCAGTATGTCATCCAAAACACTCAAGAATCCACAATATATTCAGAATCCTTCTGTTCATCTTCCCATCCACTGCTGTTCTGGTGGCCACATCCCCTCCATCCTTCATAACCTCTGCTGGTTCCATATACCTTAGTGTGTCCACCTCAAACTTCTTAAAATTACCGTCTTACCATTACATTATCACAAACTGAGCAGCTGTAGCTCAGAAGACAGGTTGTGGACTTATCAGGAGGTCGGTGGAAGACTTGGTCCAAGACAAAGAACTTATTAAAGCTACTAATTGCCTTTTTCATAATAATATCAATAAAATATTGAAGGTAGCTTATGTGCCATTTCTAATAATCCTATTCAATATGCTTTTGTTTTTATTTAATATTTCACTATAGTATTTTTTTCTACATACTCTTATTATATCTACTCATTTATTTTTATATATTTTAGATTTATTTTCTGCCTCCTCTGTTCTGTGTTTTATAAATTCTCTATAAGGTGTATTCTTTTTACATGCATTTTGTGGACCCTTTGTGATCCATGGCTGTTCCTTGTACTTATGTTTTCTGCTATATTGCTTCATGGCACAGTTTTTATCACACAGTACTTTAAATAGTCTTAGGAATGTTTCATAGCACTTTCAATATCCTTTTCTTTATACATCATTCATATCATGAAATGCATTCATTGATTCCTTAGTCCCTAATTGTCTGCATTTTTGTTTTTCATCTGGCGTTTTTTTTCTTGTAGCTGCTGTTGTTACACTTTTAATTAAACCACCTCTGGCAGCCTGCTTGGCCTGTTTACTCACTTCTTACTAAGTGTAAAGGAATTTGCCTTCTTTTGGTTAAAGGGTTATACAAATACAACACAGTACCAAACAGTTTATTCTCTTAGTCTGAGTGAGATAGCTGAAGCTGTCCTATAAGAGCGAGACTGCCTCTTCAAAAACCAAGGTCAAGAGATGCTGAACTTTGTCTTAGACTCAACAGACATTCAAACTGACTGAAGTTGTGAATACAGCACAACATAGTTTGACATGGGAAATCATAGTTCCCTGTTTAGCATTTGTGTGTATAGATGAGTAAAGAGTAAACGTATTTGAACATGTAAATTGGTGGGATTGGTGCCGTATGAAGAAACCAGGGCCTTAATATGCCTTCCATGGATGACTACCTCAGACTAGTTACTCACTTGTCTCCGTGATGCATCAAGTGCTGCAATAAGTGCTTCTGCCTAGGAGACCTTTTTCCTGGTCTCCTCATTCTTCATTTTTATTAGATTTCCACCACACTCAAGACCAAGGCGTTCACCTGATAACACTCTTTATTACAGCCAGCAGATTGACAGCACCATCGTCAAAGACCCACCTGTTATTACACAAGAAATCTGTATAATTGGACTTGTAACAACACTTGATGTAAACCTATAGGGTTGATACAAAGTTTTACACAGTTCATGTTACCTTTATATTGACTTAGTTTCTGTTTAATTGATAAGTACATTATCAAGGCAAAACACTGACTGAATGAATTCCTCTATTGCTTTGGAGGAATTAATGATTGAATTATGAAAAAATCCCCCAAGAAGGTAAAAGAAAGTACAGATTCAATTTTAACAGTAATACTTTTGGGAAAAATGAATGTGAAAATATAACCTCTTGGTATTGTACATTGAGACCAAACTTATGGGTAAGATAGGAGAAGATAGTAAATAATTTAACAGTGATATGTACTCAATAATGAATAGGCAATAAATAATTTATACCAGCTTGTCTTGATTAAGGTGTGTGTATCCCTCTCCCATGACGCCTACAAGCCTTTGATTCATATACCTGTGTTCACGTAGTCCTCCTTCCTCCTCATTTCCACTTTGTGTAACACACTTGAAAAGGCATTGGTTCTTGGCTGTAGTTATGTTGTATAGAAAGGAGCCGGAGGAATGCCTTGCCTATGGCATTGGCTCCAGGCATAGTTATAAGCCTGACCACCCTGGATGCTCATTCATGTTTCATCGTGGAAGGGGTAGACTGAGTATAAATGTGTCCCACTTGAGTGAACTGTGAATATGGCTACAGAAAATTGTGGAAACTAGTAATTAATACCTTGTGGATGTTTCTCATGTTTTTCTGTGTTGATCAATTATATCATGCAAAACACTCCTAATTATAAGACTCCCTAAAGGATTATCTGTGTCCCAGAGCTGACTGTAAATGTCATGGATGAGTGTTTGTGGCACTAGGATTGACTCTTAACTCTGCTGGAGACAGATGGTATTGAACTGTACACAACTCCTTTTCCGAATGAACCATGAGCCAGGCCATCTAAACTAGTGTTGAAGTCATTTATCACTATGTTGATCCTGGCCTGTAAATTAAACTTATGTAGTGGCCAGTAAATGTGGCCCACTAAGACTGTTATGATCAAGGATAACAGTATCAGTTTGCCAAAGATGTAATTATACATGCTTCACTATTCCTTGAAGATTAACATAAGTGATGCACTGATAGCATGTGCCAACATTGTGTCTTTGAGGTGGTTCAGTTTGGTAAACAATATTCCATCCTTTTTTCGAGTTAGCTTGAGTGTTGTGCTGGACTATAAAGAAACACTTACAGTCATAATTTACTTTAACATAATCTCAATATGCAGTTATGGTAACAACTACAAACAATGCATTATAAAGCAGTTTTACAAGTTTGGATTATGAAATTGATTATGATGATGATTAAACTTCTTGTGTATCTTTTATCTAGGGCTATTGAAAGTAAAATATAAGTTACACAAAAAACACAACAGAACTGAAATAGCATGTCATTAAATGAGGCATTAAGTCGATTTATTAGTCTCTGTACAACACAGTGTTGCACAATCAAAAGAAAGTTGTAGTCTTTTATCTTCATACATGGGTCAATGACATATAAGGTTTTTCAACATGCCAATTTTAAAATATCAAAAATAAGAATATCTTTTGCAACTGTTCAAACATTAAGGATGTTGTTTATACAAAAATTAACGTTGCACTTTTAAATTAAGCAATTTTAGTCTTTTTTCATATAGATGAATTGCTTGTGGCCTAAAAAATGTCATGTGGTGCGACCATAATTTATCTCAAAATTAATACATTTTCTTAACATACTTAATAGTTTTTTAGAAATTGTAAGTAATATCAAGTGCATAGAAACATTGTGTTTGTATTTCATTTGAGTTTTTGTAAATAATTATCTTATATTTTAGCTCTATAATGTCACAGTTGTTATAATAAATGTAGTTAACCGACAGATTTTTTCTTTAAATTGCATAATACTGATGAAAATATTTTAAAAATACCTTTAACTAAAGCATATTGTATCAGTTATCAATGTTTCAGTTCCAGAAATTAGATATTTTAGTTTGTATTTAATATAGCTATTGTTAATATTGGTTGCACCACATGACGGGTGGTCATGCCAAATGACCTGAAGACCTTGAATCATTAAAAATCAATTTAAGGAGACCAATAAACAAATAATTCCATGCAAATTTTATATTTAAACCAGATTTTATTAACATTTCAAACATGAACAACATAAACACAAACATTTCATTTCATAACACTGTCATTTTATAACATACTAACCGTGTTTGTGTGTGCTTGTGCATTTCCATATGTGCCACTAACCCCAGGCCTTTACCCTATCTTGGCCCACTCTTTGCCCAGTCCTCTAACCTATCTATCTAACCGTGTGTGTGTGTGTTTGAAGAGACTAGGGGCTCTATTTTCGTAGACCAGGTGTAGACGTGGCTCACCTGCCCTGCGCTTTGCTTTCGCCGCCCCCAATGGGATGTGGCCAGCGCACTTTGTAATTTTTGTGCGAGGCGCAGTCCGGCTAGCGCGGCGCACCCACGCCTCCGTCTCTCCCACTGGCGCAAGTGGCAAAGAAGGAGGAGAGAAGGTGTGAGTTGGGTTTAACACAGCCGAGTGTAATCTTCACCAATCAAATGAACACCTCTCCTTACCTTTAAATACGCTGAGGGCGAGGCGGTGCTGGTCCGGGAAGTCCAAGCTTGCAGTACCAGAATATATGGTAATGTGAACAGACCTCCATGTGCTGATGATGCAAAAACGGCCTGGGAGGAAGTTACTAATATTGTCAATCAAGTTTGCCCAGATATTCTAAGAATCGCCGCCCAATGTAAGAAAAAGTTCAATGATGTAAGGAGAAGGGCCAAGAAAAAATTGTCAGAGCAAAGAAGGCACACAGTGGCCACTGGGCTGCGCATCAGAGGCCACGATGCGCGTCACCGTGTGGACCACCTTGCGGGACAGATGTAATCTGTTCCTGTGTCATGAATAGGAGTACAAAATTAAGTGAAAATTACATTAAACACAGCAGCAGGCTAACCCAGGCATCATGCTTGTGATCCACCTGCATTCCTGCTCTGTCATCGCCAAACAGGAGAACCTTTGGTGATATATTCTCTCCCAGTATCTCCTCCTCATCCTCCTTGCAATAATGTACTCCATCTTTTTAGATAACGTTAAGAATAAAAATTAAAACCGAGAAATATGGGCAATCTCAGGTAAATCCTTAAGACACCGACTGACTTACATTTATTCAGCGAACGTCTCTCTCTTTTTTCTTTTCTTTTGAATTTCATGAGATGAGAGAAGCCGAATAAATACTCCGTATCGGATGCCGTGGCTGAGAGATGTGAACTAGTTGGTTCGATCACACTTCCAGCTGCCGTCAGGTTGAGTTTCCATTACGGGTGACAAACGTCTTTCATCTGACATCAGATGTGACGGGACAATTAATATAGATACAAATGTATATGCTGGTTCAGACGGTTACATTAAATGGTGGTTGCTGTTATGGTTTATTGTATTGAAATGTGCCTGACACTCTGGAAACCTGCCTGTGAGGTTTTGGTGACGTGTGCACACTGCGCGCCTGTCAGCCAAATTACCATTACCCGGCGCAAGGCCGGGTGCGCCGGCCTTGCGCCGAGAATAGACCAGGTCGGAGCTGGTGAGCTTTCAGCGCACCTTCCGCGCAGTGTTTTGCCATGAAATTGTCAATGCGCCAAGCTGAATCTGCAGACACCTCCCCCTGGTGCGCGGTCACGCCCATCTCTTGATTTGCCACTTCTGTTGTCAATTTGTGGATTGCTCACTGTACTTATTTATTACTCAAATGAAGACTGATTGATTAAGCGCTGCTTATTTGAATGGCTATTCATATTAAGAGTCGACTTTCATTCACTGTATATATCTTCACTGTATTACTGTATGTCCTTTATTTTTTTTTCCCACAATACATATGGTACCACCCGCAGCAACTTAGTCTCCTGTCCACTCTCTCCATGAGCAAGTCTTGGTCTTCTGATAACTAGCCCACTAACCTCATAACTGTGTTTTACATCTACATTTTATGGTATTCACACAACCCTTAAGAGAATTTACACCCATTCATCTTGACACAGTTGCTACACTAACATCATCATTGGCTTGCACCGGAAGGGTCAAAATATCTTTTACAGTCAGCAATTGTAAGACAGACTTTGATTCATATTGATATGATGAAAACTGGGGTATCTGTCCCAAAAGAAGAGATGACACGGGATGCACTGTAACAATGTTTATTACAGGCCTGGATTCTCCACACTCTGCACATGCAGTATAAGTCAGAGAGAAGAGAACAAAAGCTCTGTGAAGATCCAGGAGAATATATAAGCATATATATATGGAATCACTTATAATGACAAACAATTGCTCAAATGGCCAGGTCCTGTGTCCTAGACTTTCTGGCGCCTGTTCAAGACTTGACCTGTCAATCATCAATCATACATAAACATTTTATGTTATCCTATAGCTAACCATATGTTCCTAATTTTCATCCTTACATACATGTGGAAGGAAATGTTAAGGAATTCTGTTTTGACTATCAGAGAGGATATTTTAGGGCTTAAAGAACGGCAGAAGAGAGTTTTTTAAAGGACACCCCACTCTTCTAGTGCTAAAATGTGATAAGTAAAGCATCACATCACTTGATCATATCTGGATCATACTGCATCATTGACATGATTGGAACATTGATGCAAACAAGTTCATTTCTGCTTTACAGCAACATTTCCTCCAACTATTGTTTCTTATCAACCATGACTGAGATAACCACCATCACCATTGTATCTGTTGTGAAGGTCCGAGATTCATCAGAAAACCAGACGTTATCGTGTCTGGGTTCTTTCCTGTGGAGGCGCACACAGCTGGGTGAATTTCCCCGCCTCCTGCTTAAATGATTTTGGCTGATTCCGGCTCTATTTCAGGTTGATTTGGGCCCAGTTTGAGGACCTGTGGGCTCAGGTGGGTGCCAGGATCTCCCATCTGGACGCCATCTACAGGCTCAGTCTCAGCTGTTGTGTGACTGTCCATCTGTCTCCAGTTTCATAATTGCTTTATTAAACTAACAAATATCCTGTTCATTGTATCTGTTATTGACTCTGGTAGAATTTCAACACTGATAAGCTGACTGACACAGCATCATGCAAATTCACCAAAAAAAGTTTAACATTTTCAACTCGAGCGATGGAGGCAATGGATGCTACATCACATGATTTGCAGGTTTCTTGTCACTCAGCTTGAGGTCGTATCCAATCAGGTCTTTACATGGACTTTGTATGTCATCTTGTGGCTTTCATTGCGTCCATCTCATTCTGTGTGAACTCACCATAATGAATATTGCTAATGTTCATTGGCGGGTAAGAGCCATGTTTCAGACTGTGATGTTCTGTTGACAGTTTCACATTTCCCTCTGATTGCAAGGCTGCAAAGGACTCGCATTTTACAAAGAAAACTGCTTATATTTCTGTAACTTAGAAAGTTTATTTTACATACGTGGCGATGTTTTAGGTCCTTAAGTGTGGGTTTGTGGGGAATAACACATCTGTCTGAGGTATGAAACTCAGAATACATTTTCATTATTACTTTAAACAGTCTGTAAAATGAGGTGACATAAAGAAAGTCGGTGGGTCTCTGAATCAAACTGGGTCTCAAACGTTGCACCGAGAGCAGACATGTTCAAACCTTTAAGAGTTTATGCTTTAAGAACAGGAGAAATAAGTTTTTTTCAGAACATAAAAAATAATAAGGATCATTTTCTAAGTTAAATTTTTGTTTGTGAAAACAAACAATTACCCTGATAATAAAAAAGGAATCACTTGTGTGTTTTATTGTAGTACACATTTTGACCATAGGAGGGCGAAGTGCACCACACAGAACAATAATAATAAGGTTCACAACAATAATGTGGTTCACCTTCACTTTAATGAAATGAAAATTTGATTTCAGGTTGAAGTCACTTTCAGGTCAAACTAAAAGTAGTTTGTGCAGCTCAGTTACAAAATCAAGTTTTTC
>JAPZDZ010000015.1:816142-830115 GCA_029783805.1 Acanthurus tennentii
ATCTACATGTTCAGCTATATGTAAGTGTTTTAATAATGATACGAGTAACACTACCAATAATAGTTATAATGCTAGCACTTCTCTGATCATTCAGTTAGAGCTTGTAGGCGGAGAGCCTGGAATCAGTTAATTACTACCTCGTTATGCACTGTGCATTAGGTGCTTGTGAACTGGTGCGTGATAATGCTTTGGACTCTTGGGGTACAGTGGGGTACTGACCACATCATTTTGCCCTTATCAGATTAGTGGTATACAAAAAAGTCAAGATAAGATTAAGTAACAAAAACAACTGACAGTTGTACCTCTTACCTGTGATATAAACTGGTTATTTGCATGTATACAATTTTAAATAATATATTTAGTCACACCAGTCTCACCACTAGGATGCTGACCAAGAGGAGTCTATTGGAACTGACACAGAGGAGGCTCCACATTCTGTGAATCCCACACTGTCCCAACCTCAGGATATCTGGCCTCTCGTCTCAAGTTAAAACTTATAAGAAAAGCCTCAATAAACATGGATGTATTATTAAAGTAAGTGAACTACTTACACAAACAGATCTCACCTTTATTGCAACTCTAGCAGTATTTCAGAAGATTCTTGGGGACACCAAGTTGCTCTCTGACATGCTTCAAGCATCGTACCTTGATTAAGCTTGGGCTGTGGACCTTATCCATCCCCTATTGAACACTTTAGAGGATTACAGAGGTCACTTTTGTTTTGATCAGCTGTGGCCAGAAAGAGTGGAGATTGCAAAGCTGAGGAGGAGGCCTGAGACATCACCTTTCTCCCATTTACAATGCCGTCCTTTCATCCTTACCCAGGAGATTTAACAAATCTAAGAACAATGGTCACTCACAAGTAGCTCTAAAGGACCCTAACGACCCTAAAACTGTTGTCCAGGTCTGGCCTCAGGTGTCTCCAACCACTCTGACTCTAACGACTCCAAACGACTGTCGTTAGAATAGTATGAAGCACTACCTGAGCCACACCTATGAGCACTTACCATCATTAGACACCATTGTTCTGTGGAACACCTCCACAGAGGATAAAAACAGGGATCTCCACCAGCCAGTCAGACAGGCCTAGCCTAGTCTGATGAGCATGAACTAATGAAGCCCCTTGGATAAGAGGCGAAACGTCTTCACAGACATATTACTGAGTCCAGTTGTCTTCGATTTATTTGAACAGAATAACTATGACCTGGATGAATGAGAACATTCACAGATGTTTAAGTAGGCTGTTTAGTTATCAATGAAAGGCAGGTGTGCCTCATGAGCCTCACTCCTGAGTCGATCAGCCCCGCCTCTCTGCACTGACCTGCTGAGAGGGATCAGGGAGAGAGGGATCAGCAGCGGAAACAAAACACACAAAATCAGAACTATAACAAGAAAGGCAAATTATCAGTGAGGAGACAGATCTCTTGGCTTGGGGTGTGCTTTATAGATAATAATTGTTTAATCCTTTTTTTTGGTCCAATAAATGCGCTGACATGAACATTGAAGTTCCTTTAGCTGTCAGCGACCAATCTGTCAAAGACAATCTGACAGCTGTGATCCGCTCCTGTCCACTGAGATTACGTTAATGACGTGAGGGGGGGCCACCCTCATGTAAATAAAATGTGTGTGTTGCATTTTGGCCAAAGGCTAGATACACACGCTCCCACCCACACGCTGTTTGCTTCAAAATTTATATTTTGTTATGAAAATAATATATTATTATATTATATTTATAATATTTTCAAAGGACACTTTTCTAACTTTACTAAATATATATTTACTAAATATCATACACTGCTGAGGGGCAAAAACAGAAAAGAGCTGTGAATGATTGTGGAGACATGTGTGAGCACGTTGGCCAGCTGAGCCACATCTTGCAGTACAGGCTGTTTTATGTTTGCGCCTCGCATTTAGACCAGGTTTTGGCCGGTCTAAGCACTAGGTGCAGTTGACTCCAGTGCTCCGGGTACAAAATAGCAAATGCGCTGAGTCATATCATCATTCCGCCTTCATTTTCAGACCTCTCTCCCCTTGGCACACAGACTCTGCACAAGTGGATTTGCTATCATACACTAGTAGCAAAAATGACACTTGCACCAGGTGTACGATGCCACCTGTGCCATTAGTGCACCGGGTGTACGATAGGGCCTAAAGTGTTACTTTCTGCATTGTGGAAGCATGCTATAATTCAGTTTTAATAAAACATTTAAATTGATTATTTTTTTTTACATTGAGCCCACATCCTTTCTCTTTGTACAATTTGAATTTTTAGCTGTTATATATGGACTATGTGGCTGTTCATTAATATACTGGTCACACCTCCAGCTGATGGAGACAGCAAACCAAAGGGTAAATGTAAAGTGTAAATAGTACACATGGCCTTTAAGGCAATGTTAAGGTGAGAGCAGTGGTGCTCCTCAAGGCTAGGACACTAAAGGTTGCACACCTCTCTGTTGGCAGAGCTTTCATAGTTCTGACAGTCCCTAAACAAACCACTCTCCCACAAAAGGTTTGGAAAGTGCTATGTCTGACCTTTTCTCATCCACTCAGGTATATGTGTATGTTGTTCATTTTGAGTACTGGCTCTTGTCATAAGTACAAGTTTAAGAGTCTAAGTCCTCTAAGGTAAGGCTTTGTTGGTAATGTTTTATTGTGCCACACTTGGGGTTAAAAATTAGCTGCCTAACTTTCCTAGAAGTCTACGTTGGAATTGCTGTGGATGTTTGCACAACACCCAGCAAGACTGTGGGTTGTAGACCTTTCTCTCATCTAAAACAACCAATATGCGGCTGGGTTTATACTGTAATGAAGGGATGTTATGGTTCAGATACTATTCTTTTGAAAGGTTAGGTTTAGGAATATGTTAATTTGGAACAATAGTTCATGTGTAATAGTGGGTGCTCTGACTGAAAACAGCAAGCTGGAGGATTGCCTGCCTAATATCAGGCAGAATTGTCATTTTACTACACACCATTTTCATCTTAAGAGTTTTCTGTGCATGTGAACACCTCAAACCAATTAATGCTACTGCTGGTGGATAACTTACTGTAAATTGGGCAGTGCTTGGTTTTTGCTGGTTAGTTTGCATAATGGCAACCAAGTTACAAATTTCCTTATATTAAACAGTAAAGAGTGTGTTAAAATATAATCCTGAAAAGTTTTGGGTGAGAAATATGCAATACTGTAACAGAATCTTAATTTTAATCCTAATCTTAATCATTTTTTTCTAGGGAATGAGGCCACCTTTATCTCAAATAAAGCTGTTGCTATACTAGAAAAAAACACTTTGACTTGACAAAGAGCTTGAAAATGCTTATAAACTGGTTAACAACAGCATGACAGTGACATTGGTCCCAACAATTAGGTTGATTGCCTAATCTTCAGTCTTTTGGGGACAAGAAACACTGTTGCATGTTACCATGTTGCGTGTTTAGAATTCTTCAGCTGCACCTGGTGGGGGGGATTCATAGGCTACGCTCCAGTGCAACTTTTTTGCATTTTTTCTGAGAGTCTTCCTGTGAATTTACCTGCTGGTCATTTGTTCTTCGACTTTTCTTCTGCCTGCTCCTGTCTGGTTTGTCTGCCCAGCTGCCTACTTACCTGCTAATGACCCAGCCTGTTCACCGTACACAAGTTGAGCCCGCTGCCCCGCCCACTACTGTCGCCTTATCAGAGACTCTCAGCTATAAGTGTCTTCTTTACCAACCTGCCACACTTACCAGTTTGTAAACTCAAATTTACCTGCCTTGGCCATTGAACTCAATTCTGTGAGTGTGCTTTGCCTTCCCAACTGTTTCCCAGCCTGCTCATTCACCACCATCTCCAACTGTGCTTTTTAGAAAGAACCAATCTGCGTATATTTACCTGCTGCATGTCGTTTGGTGAACGCACTAAGAAATTAAATTAAAGTCATAACGAACTGCTTTTCTGCTGTTTGTGCTGCAACTGGGTCCAACCACAACCTGTTACACTATGCCGTTGGATGTTATATTAGTTTAAGGATTTTTTTTTAACCTTTACATTTTAAATCATTTATTTTAGTTAAAAACTATTCGCTCATTTAAATTAAATGCTATATGTATATGTACATGTACATGCATGCAACTTGCATTTATACATGCAGTTGCATTTTGGTGTAGCCTGATACCAGACCTTTCACTCAGTGCCTACACCTGAGATTTATTTGTTTATTGAAATGTCTTCTTTTTATTGGTTAAAAAAGGTAGGGTATTAGGGTATTCCTAATGTGTAAATATTTATATAGAAAATTGAATATTCTCCCTCCTTTGTAGATTTTTTTAAATACTGCAAGTATATGTACAATGTCCTTGTTGTAATTTTGGCTAAATAACCCTTACCCTTACCCTAACCCTAAACTTATACATGACTACAAACACCACCACCATGCTTTCTGAAAATTGCAAGTAAGCACAGTCTGAGAAACTATGAAATATTTTTATCTCCCTCTGACATGTTTAAATTCCGCATCATTCTTCTTCAAGGTGCTGTAAGAGGGAGACCCCTCCTCAAGTGCTGCCTACATGTCCTAATGGACAAAGGAGACAATAGAGCAGCTCTGCAGTAGGAGCAGGAAGTCTCTATAGAGGGTCTTAAACACTGGGAACCAGGGGGAATTTTCGTGCTAATTAGTTGACAAACCCAGCATCAATTAAATCTGTTACAATGCCACCGAGTTCAATCAAGACAGGTGAGTGGTACTTTCAGAATGAAAGAAGGGATAAGAGGCAAAGGAAATGAATGAATTTACAAGCACAACTGTAGAAATTGATACAGGGGACAGCCTCAACAGTGATCCATTTTAGGCATTTGAGAGGCATTTAAACTTGGGTCACATGCTCGTGGAGGAGAGAAAATTTAATCAGCCCATCTCACTTTAGCTCTCTGGTCATGGAGCAGTTTGAGCCAGGTTTAATAAAAGATTTTGCACTGAGAAAATAAAGCCTACTTATAAAGTAGAAATGTCCAGGTTTTGTAAAAACTCTTCTTTTTGTCCTGTATTAGAGTTATCCATAAAAGAATCTCCTCTAAAGACAGCAAAGAAATGTTTTATTTGATATTCAAATACAACACTACGGAAATGTTTAATCAATAAAAAGGCCTTCATGTTTCCAGAAAACTGTTAAACACTGCTGTCACACAATGAGAGCATTTACTAAGTCTGTCCAATACTACCACAGCATTTAAGTGTCACACAAGACAGACGTAGTCTGATGTTCTCGGCTTTCCTAGAGTTGTTGAAATCAAATCCAAATCAAGTTATGGATTTAATGTTTAGTGATATAAGATGTTTACAGGATATTTGAATTTGTGACCAGACCTTCTGTTATATTCTGTAAGACATTCCCAAGGGAAAGTGTCAATAGATAATTATTCACTGGGACAATACCCTGAGAACATATAATAGTGACTGGAAGATCTGCTTGTGGAAGTGTTTAACAGCATTTGTTTTCTTTTACACTGACAGCACAATGATCCATAACACAAATCCAAAGAACTGATTAAAAAGTCTTTGAAGGTCCTAAAACAAGTTATGCCCTTGCTGATCTAAACACATTCAAACCTATCTTATAGTGTCATTCAAATATAATAAAACATTGATTATGTGCCTAATATGTGAACTTTTGACTCAAAAAGTCTGTTCTTAATCATGGAAAGGGCAGTTCATAGTGAGATTATTTTGTTATGTAGAGTTCGTTTTCATAGGCACATGAGTGTTGTTTAAGGATTCATTGACAAATACATTTTTGTCCAGTAAAGTTGCCTGCTAAGACTCCTATGCTGGGTATCACTACCAAGAAGCACCCCAATTCAAATCTCAATGTCAGTACCAACACTTGTATTAAGCTTTAACTGAAATTTTCTAACCTTATATCTCAAACTGGCTGATAGAGAAGCAACACCTGGCCTCAATCTGGGCAACATATTATTAGCATTCAACACAATTATTTATGCAGATGATCAATTACAGGGATTCCTCCAATTAAAATTTACACATAAAAAAACTGCATGCTAAAACTGCTAAATACATTTTAATTGTAACTACCAGTGTTGGTCATCTTACTTTAAAAAAGTAATTAGTTACAATTACAAATTACTTCTCCCCAAAAATTAATTGAATTAGTAACTCAGTTACCTCATTGTAAGAGTAATTAGTTACTCAGCAAAGTAACTGTGATGTTATTTTTCATGTTCTATACGTTATTACATTCTATAACATCTTTAACGTCAAAGATGTTTATATCAACTGATTGAAGAATAAACACACTATATACAGTATTTTAGAACATTTGGTATTTATTTGAACTAAATAGACTGCAGCCTTTAAGAAAACACAAATTTAATCTTCTGGCCTTTAAGTAGTGCAAATCTCTGTAACTGTTTAGGCCTACTGCACAATAAACAGAACACTATCCTTAAATATTCTGTAAAATAACAATATTAAATATTAAATATTAAAAAAAATTCAAGTACAAAACCCAATACCCAAAAATGTAAACTTGGGTAAAAAGACACAAAGGATAATTTGGCCTTTAAGTAGTGCAATTCTCTGTACCTGTATACCATTTCACAATAAACAGAGCACTATGCAACTCTCAAATATTCAGTACAGTAAAAAAGTTAAATATCGCAAATAAATAATGTTCACACACTTTGCGTTCAAGTACAAAACCCAATACCCAAAAATGTAAACTTGGGTAATAAGAAACAAAGGAAAATCTGGCCTTTAATTAGTGCAATTCTCTGTATCTGTATAATACTGCACAATAAACAGAGCAATATCCAACTCTTAAATATTCAGTAAAGTAATAAAAATTAAATATTGAAAATAAATAATATTCAGTTATTCACACACTTTACTATCAAGTGCAAAACTAAGACACACAAATGTAAACTTGGGTAAAAAGAAAGAAAGGAAGACCTGGCCTTTAAGTAGTGCAAATCTCTGTACCTATATATTATTGCACAATAAACACTATCCCTCTCTATGTAGATTTAAATGTTGTTCGTTCTCAGCCAACATGAACGATACATTAATCTATACTTCAAGCAGCAGCAAAAAGTGTTGTGTTAGCATGTGTTGATGTGAGGTGCTTCATAAGGTTCGAGCTGCTTGAGGCAGACATGGATAAAGTCTTTTTTCCTGGACATAGCGTGCATGTTACATAAACATTCTTGCCTTTAACTTCAATGAGCGAG
This sequence comes from Acanthurus tennentii, assembly GCA_029783805.1. Lineage (NCBI taxonomy): Eukaryota > Metazoa > Chordata > Actinopteri > Acanthuriformes > Acanthuridae > Acanthurus > Acanthurus tennentii. The sequence continues at coordinate 823,361 of JAPZDZ010000015.1, forward strand.
AAGTAATGCCGGTACCTCTAGTTTGAGAATGCTACCTTTAAACGTCCCGGGCTAGTAACGCCGTTATACTCTAACGCCATTATTACAAACACTGGTAACTACTGTAATAGCATATTACATATAAAGGTGAGTCGATCACACATTTCTAGCTGAATGGAAGTTATGAAAACCACTGGGACATATCTTTACAAACTGTGCAACTCTGCATTTTTCTGTTTATTTACAGGCAATATGGCTATTAGTGCTCAAAAGCATTTGATATCATACACCACAACTTCTGTTCTACAAACAGCCTAATATCTGCTGGAAAGATGCAAACGGTTCTAGGACCTGCACCACCCAGCGAGAACAGCCAGCCAGGGGAAGAGAGCCAGGATAAGAGCAATAAACCCAGCTTGAATTAATCACCACTCCTGCCAATCCTGGCTAATGTCAGGTGGCAGGAAAATGGAAGAAATTAGGGCAATCAAGAAAATGAGAGACTATCTTATCTACATTTTTGCAGAGACCTGTCTTTACTAAAACATCCCGGATAAAATTATTGTACTCAGTGGTTAGCCTGTGTTCAAAACTTGGGAGGCAGGCTGTGTTTGAAGATAGTAATACTTGTTGCTAATTTATGGATGTTAAGCTAAAAATGTGAATATGTCAAACAAGCTATCATATTTGTCTTGTTGCTGCTCTTTACCTTTGATTACTTAGATTACCCCACACTTAATTGGTTGTTCTATTACCTCACAGATATAGCTCAGAATGTTTTTGATGTATGTTATACCATCAGAACTGGGTTGTCTGACTTCTGAGAAAAAGATTCATTTTCTTTGCTCGAATTAACTGGTTGAAAATATCAGTCCTAATGTAGTTGTAACACTATTCTACTGCATTGTCTCAAATAGATGATGTGCATAAAGGTCCACACATAATCTGAACTATGTCAATTTGCTATTTGTTAAAAAAAACCCATTAGATTACTCTTAAAATCTAATAATTTTATGTATCCATAACAGGAACGTACAAACCAACAATATTTTGTCGGAACTGTACTTGCGTGAATATTCCCCCCTGTGCTTGTCCATGGTATTATGAAGTTCTTGTGCTACTTTATCAAAAGTTGACTTGTCACCAGCAATTCTAGTAACGCAATTTCTAGCAATTAAATTGTGGTACAGAAAAGTGAATTTAATATAATACAATACAATGCCATGCCATGGGTGACAGAATTGCAGCAGGGCTACAGAGCAAACAGTCTACTATTGATAATATGGGAAATTTGAGAGGGTGAGGGAAATAGAAGAATCGGAGGGAAGACAGTGGGAGTGCGTAAGGGATCCTGTTCTTCACTTAGTGTCTTGCTCTATCCCCTTCAGTCTGCTGTTGTAATCAAGAGAGCAATGACAGCCATCCTGTCTTACTGCTGTTTGGCTGCCACTCCATAGCCTATTGATGGGATTTGGGGTGGTCCAGCCTGGTGCTTTCTCATCTGTCACTGGAGTCAGGCCATCTGTATCCAGATGGGACACCAAAAATGGGACACTCACTTAAATCTGAGAAGGGGACCACGAGAGAGGCCTTAGTTTAGATATTATCTCGACTAATAAATAAAACTCCTTTACTGGAATTGAGAAATTGAAAAGCACTCCTACTACAAGGCCTCTGTTAGTCTGAATGTGAGTTTACACCCTTGCAGCTTTGTGAGGATGTACTTATGCACAGCAGGGCTTAGAGCAAAATGCTAACATCAGTACATAACATGCTCATAATGTCAATGCTCACATGCTGATGTGCAACAGATATAGGTCTGATGTTTATACCATGTTCACCATTATCATAATTTTGCATGTGTATTCGTGTATACACACGCACACACACACACACACACACACACACACACACACACATATATATATCGAGAGAGAGAGAAAGAAAGAGATATGAACAGAAAGCATTGGTTTTCTTGAAAGTAGTAAAAACATTTAAAAAATGAAAAATGGTACGTACAATTTGTGACCCCTGTGAAAGGCTGGGCAGTTATTGCTGCCAAAAAAATATAATTTGAACTTTTTTCACTGCTGCCAAAGAAACTGGACTGTTGTGTCTTTCCTAGATCCACACACACAGTTGGTTTGACTTTCAACATGGCTGCTCTAAAGCTTAAATAATGAAGCCAAATTTGACCTGATTAGGTAGTGTTTGTGTTGATGGTTATTGAGTGTGTGTCGTTGGGCTCAGTGGTCATCCCTCTGGGACTCCCTGAGGCCACAGTGTGGATAATTAGAGTTCATATGAGAGGGTTACCCAACCTCAGTAGGCGCAAGAGAGCAAAGCAGCTCACTGCTGCACCTTGCTTTTGATGTCTGGCAAGCTCTCTTTCCACACTATCTACCTGAATGTCAACCAATTGGGACAGTGCAAGGGCTTGACATTATGTCTGCGGGTTATCATTATATTTATTTTTTTCCCCCCTGATCGATTGGCTGCGGTCTGCAGTAGTGCTTCTGGGGGTAACTGTCACTGCTAGTTAGGGATTGACCAGTGGGTATCATTAAGAGCAAGAGTGCCTGCTTGGGGGAGGCTTTGTTGTGGGGAGGGGTTGTAAAGAAGCCAAGCCTTTCTCTTTTAGCCTCCTGGACTTAGTTGACCTTTCACTTAGGGAGCAGCTGGAGCTGAGAGATATTTAATTGAATGGAGTCTTCAGATGTATTTTGGAGAGAGCAGAGGAGATTTCGCCTTCACAAGACCAGACAAGTGTGGGGAGACAGAGAGCGTGGGGGGAGAGTTTGCTTGACCTTCAAAGCCTAATTGATAGGCTTTCCATAGACCTTGTTTGAGATGTGCGTGGTCCCTGTTGTTCAGCAGACCCTTACAACTCCTGCAGAAGTACAAAGTCAACCGCAGGTAGGGAGCCCCCAGTGGCCTGCTGCAATCAATAGCCGCCAGCTCAGCTAACGAGAGCTACAGTCATTCTCCAGCTTTCACAGGGCCCATTAACAGACAGTGCCTAGCCTACTTCCATATCCTGCACTCATTAATTTGGAAATTATTGAGGCAACAGCAACACAATAAAACAGCAAGGAAGATAACCAATGCTTGCATTTGGCAAAAGATATCAAAATGGAACAACAAAATGATGTGTCTCGTGCTAGATTGATTAGGAGAAAGCACAGTTAACAAAGAAGGGGATAACTCAAAACAAAAGCAGCCTTGCAATGCTCTCAACTTCAACTCCACCAGGTATTTCTTCCTTAATTTCTTTTTTCCCCTCTATCTCCTTTTCGATTTGTTTCAGCTCACAGAATTTTAATAAAATGAGGCAACAAAGACGGCTAAAACAGATTAATAATTATCTAGTTTCCTTCCTGTCACAGAGCTGTAAGGTCAATGGGGTACCATAGTGTTTGTTAGTGACAGGAAAGAAAGAGGAGGAATCTCTGGCCTTATTTATTGTCTTTGAGAGTCATTTAATAAGAACTCTTTCCACACCCTTTCTTCATCACACCCTCTCTTTAGATCTGTGTAGATTCTCATTCATCCAGGTCATGTTTATCTTGAAGAGTCAAAAAAGCAAGTCAACTGGACTGTGTTGAGTGTCAAATTCAACAAACTCAACACAGTCCAGTTTACTTGCTTTTTTGACCCTCTTTTTAGAGCCAGTAAAGATACAAGACACTGGTAAGTGCAATGACTGTGGATGTGCAGAAAAGATTTTTAAAGGATCATGTACAGAGATCAACTGATAAGAAGCTAATTTTGTATACTTATGAGGGGCAAATGGTTGTGTAGCTGCCCCCTCTTCCTCTCCTTTCTCCTCCTGGAATTCCTCCAGCCGAGAGGATGAAAGCAGGAAGCTGAGCCCAGATCTGAGGCTGTTTCGGCCATTAGCTGATCTCCAAAATTAAAGATTTATACTACTTGATATAGCTCCTAGCAGAAGCACACACACACTCAAAAAAGAAGGGTGGGGGCGGGAGTTGAGTTTTCTCCTCTAAGGCTTTCTTTAAAGTATGTGAATGAGAAAGGGGGTCGGACAGGGGGACCTCTGTCATGAAGAATCTTTTTTAACTTATTTGAATCTTTTGAATGCATTACTAGTGAATGATGTTTAACTTGGAAAATGAGTGATCTTTCTCACTTTGATGGGAAATTAAAGGAGATAGAACACATCAACTTAGCCAGGGTCTAGAACAGTTTTTTTTTATTTTATTGTCAACATGCTGATTAATTCCATTAATTCAAGGCCTGACACAGGCAAATAACCTACTAAACAGCATACTCTGTTTATTTAGATGATGCATATGGCCCAAGATGATAATTTACAATTAAATCTCTTACATTTTTTGATTTATTGGATGATTCCCATGAAAAGGTGGTTAAGCCTGGTTAAGCTTTGTGCCTGTATCCAAACCTTTGTTTACTTATTTTCCTGCACTATAGTCAAGTCAGGTCAAGTCAAATTTATTTATGTAGCACATTTAATACGACAGGTGTAGATTCAGTGTGCTGAAAAGCACTGTATATTGTTATTCGACAACTATTATTAACAGATCAATAAGCTTCACTCTTGTGCTGCTAAATTAAGTCAAATAAGTCTTATTGTATAGTGCCATATCACAGTCCCATGATGATTTTCATGTAGACCATGCCTAGACTACTACTGAAATGAAAAACCATCCTTTTAACAGGTAGAAACATAAAGAACTTTGCAGCAGACAGCATAGAAATGACAGTCAGCTTCTTGACTGCACAGCTGAACTAATTCATCAACATCACCTCTGCTGTCAACACCCACTCCCTTCTAAAACTGGATCATATTTATTGGCCCTTTTCCAATCCATTCATAGTTGCACCTTTTCCTTTACTTGTGTTTTTAGTAAACAAATCTGTTTTGTGTGTGTAGTTTATAAATTTTTATTTCTAAAAAAACTGTAAGTTTGTGCACATGAAATATTTTGGTTACTGCACATGAGTCAAAAACTTAAACTTTTTAAGGCTGGTGCCCTGTGTTTGATTAATGACAGCTTGATTTTGTTAATAAATATAAATAATTACTGTTTCTAATAGCCAAAATCTACCATTTCCTTTTAGCCAATTAAATGTATTAGTTATAATTATTTAATACTTTTTAAATAAAGAAAGACAAAGAGAGGGAGAAAGATTATTACTAAAGAATTATTACTAAAAGTAACAGTAGTAGTTACTGTCAAGCATGTCGACCACAACCAGGCATCTATAGGAACCTGCAAAACAAGAGAGAATAAAAACCCAGATGAAGATAATGACTATGGCAGATTTGTAATAATTATTATAAGCAGTAGTAATTAGTAATATTCAATAATGGTACATAAATGCTTACAGATAGAGAGGGAGAGGAGAAAGAAGTTTAGTGTGTCATGGAAAAAACTCAGGAAGTCTAAGTCTATAGAAGCATTACTAGGCCCCGCTGTATAAAAAAGGAAATTCTTAAGCCCACTGTGAAACGTCGGGGAGGTGTCGTCTGCCTCCTTGACCAACAATAGTTCCAAAGAAGAGGGAGACTAAGAACCACAAGTCAGACTGCATTTTGGAACCACAGTGTTTTAGAAGAATAATTTTCTATGAGCACTGTGTACTGTGTACAGTACTGTGGCACAGAGCTATGCCAATTTATGTGTCAGTCTATTTGAGGAGAAATTTTTATACAATCTCACAGAGAACCAATTTGTTGATAAAACAGTAAAATTGTGTCAATATATTAATGATAATTTTTTGCCTGCATGGGGGGGGGGGGGTTACAAGTGAGTTACATAAGTTCACAACACTTCTGGATGAGAAGGATCCCAAATTTAAAGGCTAGAGTTTTCTTTTGATAATGTCTATTTCTCAGCCTTTTGGTTTTAGAAAATCCTGGTATGTATTTTATTTTACATAAAAGGTACATATATGAATACTTTACTACTTAAGAACAGTTGCCATCCAATACCTCTAAAATGAAGTCTACTAAAAGATTAATTTGTCAGACTTAGATAAATTTGTCGCACAAAAGAGATCTTTATTGACAAATAAGAATAAGAACTATTAATGTGGTGAAAAGAACCACCACATTAATAGTCTGTCAAAGAGGATGCAGTCTTAAGGACATCCTGGTACATGCCAACATAAAATAACAAGATAATAATTCACAGGCCTTGCTCTGATGGCTGCTATAAGTGTAGAGGATATGTTCAATGTAACAAAACAATCAAAGGAAACTACATTTTGTTCTTCATTTATCCTCACACAGGCCAAAACAATATTTAATCAAAAATTACATCACATGTTCAACCCTGTGTGTGTTTCACATAGGGATGGTCTGATCCGATCCACTGGATCACTATTGAATCCGATCCAGGCCAAAATGACTGGATGGGGTATCAGATATTTTTATTAGAACCCGTCCCATCCGATCCATAAGCCCAAATTATCTCATATATCCTCAACTTCACTTTGCGCAACATGCCATAACACAGACAAGCTGTCACCATGGTTGCCATGTGCCTGTGTTTTCGTCATGTGAGCAGAAGCCCGCAGAGCTGTAGTCATGTCTGCCGTGTGAAATTACTTTACATTAACGGAGGAGAAAAGTAAAACAGCTGAGTGCAACGTTTGCAAAATGAGTATCTAAAGGGGTGGTAGCAAAACCAGACATTTTAACACAACGAACTAAATAAAGCATCTGAAGAAGCATCATGGAAAGGAGTACGGAGACTTTTTATAGGCGAGTGCAAAGAAAAGCGAACCGC
>JAPZDZ010000015.1:853061-863469 GCA_029783805.1 Acanthurus tennentii
TCCAGTATTAGCTTCTCTGCACTGGCTACCTGTAAAATCTGGAATAGAATTCAAAATCCTTCTTCTCACCTACAAAGTGCTTAATGACCAGGCACCATCATATCTTAAAGAGCTCATAGTACCCTATTATTTTCTGACTAGACCGTTAAGGTCTCAGGACGCAGACCTACTGGTGGTTCCAAAAATCTCCAAAAGTAGATTGGGAGTCAGAGCCTTCGGTTATCAAGCTCCTCTCCTGTGGAACCATCTTCCAATTTTAGTCCGGGAGGCAGACACCCTCTCCACATTTAAGAGTAGGCTTAAGACCTTCCTTTTTGATAAAGATTATAGTTAGGGCTGGCTCAGGCTTGCTTGTTGTTTATTATTATTATTATTATTATTATAAGGGCCCAAGCACCTAAACGGTGCGAGGCTCTATTGTAACTGTTGCGATTCTTTCTTCTTTTTCTTTTTTAGGGCCCGAGCATCGAGGCAGTGCGAGGCCCTATTGTAACTGCTCCGTTTCTTCTTCCTCTTCTGATAAGGGCCGGAGCACCGAAGGCGGTGCGAGGCCCTATTGTTATTGGTCCGTCTCTTTTTTATTAGGGCCTGAGCACCTTGCGGTGTGAAGAGAATGCTTGAGAATGCTTACAGCTGCTTTGTTTACTGTTGGTGCTGACATGAGATGAGGCACAAGAGGCTTTCTATGAATGGCAGACTTCCAGTGAGTTGGAGTCAGTTTGCTGAGGAAAATAAATGACCTCCCTCCTCATACCCCAGTGTCATTCTTTAGAGCAGAAAGTTTGGCTAAAAAGAGGTAGAAGCAGACAGAAGAGTTATGGGATGTCCTACAACTTGGTGGCCCAGAACTAATTCTTGTATAAGTAAGGAGCAAGTAGCAAGGAAAATAACAAATAAGAGTATTGAGATGTACTTTTGGATTCCGCTCAAGCTCGTTAGCCAATCACAGCATGATAAGTGACCTCCACTATTCCACTATACTCCTTCCTTTTCCAAATTACTTTCTATCACACGCATACATTCTTTTCTAAAATAAATTTTATTCAAACAAAAATATTCTTATATTAAATATACACATTGACGATGCGCATGAGGTAATAATGTATAAACTTGTAAAATGAGCACATGTAGGCTACAAATGTGAGTGCAGAACATATAAATATGAGCAATAAATTATGTGGGTGTACAGATGAAAATAAACTACTGTTACAATAATATATATAATTGTGAAAGGATAATGTATGTGTGGGAGTGAGAATGTATGTAAATTTGTAAGAAGGCTTTTTCTCTTATTGTTAAATGTATTACAAATGCTTTGTTTCAATCTAACATCACTTTGTATGACTGAAATCCATTAAATGAGGTAAAAATAAATTACCAAATGTAAAATATAAAGAGTATGTATATGTGTATACTAAACACACTATATGAATAGGTCACTTGTGTTGACATTGAATCCTCCCACCCCCCCCCCCATCGTCAGTTCTTGTCTAGGGCCTCTTAAAATGGAGAAGTATCACTGCATACTGTCAGATATGTTCACCAGCCTCTGGCAGCATGATGATTTGAGCACACTGACCTTTCCTTATCAGTGTGATGGAGAGCTTTGGACCCTTACCCGGGGTCCTTGGCAGTACAGCCACAGGTAGTCATGGCCTGATAATAAAGGTGGCCCACAGCTGTGACCCTGAAGTTCTTCACATCTCTGGATGGACAGAACAGAAGAGGAGGTCAGTCATCCTAGACTGCATGAATTTCAGATAGAAAAGTGTAGTTCTGATGAAGCTGTGCTTGTATCTGGCTATTGATCACGGCTATAAAGAGTATATTTAGTGTAACTGCAATTAATAAACAAGACATAGCTAAAACATTTTTAGCCTTCAGGGGCTTTCTTTTACATAGGAGGCCAACAGATGAGATTTGGCAGGAAATGTAAGAGGACATGTTGTCACCATCAGATCATATCTCCTTAGTCCTCTCTGCACTGATGTCTTTGTGCACATTTTAAAATTAGGAACTGAATCTGGGAAGGCAAGTAAAAAAAATATTTTTAACTTTTTATTGGCAAAACTCCACAAAATTCTTGCATTAAAGTCTGTGATAATTTTAAATTTCCTATACTGCAGCAATTTTAAAAATAAATGCTAGAGTTATACTTGCTCTGCACACTGTTTAGCTACTAAAAGATATTTATGGCTGGTGGATTTCTTCATATATCATTCCCCTTAGCCAGGGTGTCATAACATTTATTACGGACACTGTGCACCTCCCTTAAAACTTTTTTAAGATTTCTTTTTTTATGTTTTGTAAATAATTTGATTGTTTAAGGTCTCAATCAGAGATAAAAAATAGAAAAAAAGAGAAGCTTAAAGTCTAATACATTTATAGAATTGTTTACAATGATCAATTGTAATCATTGTTTTAGCATTTTGTACTTCAACTGTGATCAACTGTACACTCTGTGGTTGTGTACACACTATTTTACTTTCAAATTCAGTACAATATCTTAATAAAATGGTTTGGATCACTTGGATAAATAATTGTTTTACTTTTATAAACTCTCTGATTGTTTGAGTGGTGGGATTTCATCACCAATAACTCAAAATCATTGGCCAAATTCACAAAAACAAGATCCAGTGTCATGGTTTTTGACTTGGTTTGGTGTTTTTCCCTGTGTTTCTCCCTGTGTTCAGCTTGATGTGTTTTTGGTTTTTTTTGTTTTTTTTTATCAGAGGCTGGGTTTGGCTTTCCCGGTGATTGGAGCGCTTGTGTCTTCCACACCTGTGTCTCATCTGCTCAATCAACCTCAGTATAAGAAGCCCTGTAATCTTTTTACTTCTCACCAGATTGCGTCTGCTTTCCTATATGGTACACTGAATGCAGATTCTCTTGTGCTAAATGTAGTGTTTAAAAATCTTTGGTGTCTCACTTTTGAACCATTTACTTTCACATGCCTTTTTTTTGTTGTCTCCAACAAATCTCCCTGTAAACCTCCTAGCTTCACTACCACGGCTTCCCAAGCCCCTCCACTTTCAGCCTCAAGCTTCAGCATCACACAGCTTGCCTCTCCTTTTACCAAAGCTGAGCCTTTTTCCTATAAGCTGTTCATTCATCTGAGCATTACCAACTAATTCCTTTACCCGTTGCTCTTGTCTCAATATCCACTCTTGGGTCCAAGATTATAACGTGATCTTTCGAATTGGAGTTGTAAAAAAATGGAATTATCTTTATAAGGTGCAACAGTTGAGCTGATTTGCCTTGATTCAAAACTTGCACATAACTGTGTTTACATGTAAAAGTATTTAATGGAGGAAGATGTGATTCTTAATTTTATTTCTGAATTTTATTTCTTAATTTCTTATTTTTGACACCATGTTACCTGGCCAATAGTGTTCTGCAAAGAACATTTAATTCCCAACTGACCTTTAAATGTTTATTTTATATGTCTTCAAAAGATAGAATAAAGAGTTTGCCTTTGTGTATGCAGTGGATTCTAAGTGTACAGTGCTGTCATAGTTTTTATGTTTATCTAAATTTATCAGTGAGTAGGGGAAGCTTTCAGGCACTCACAGAGAATCATTGAAAAAAATCTTTGTGAGGAAAAAGCAAAACAGAACATGAAGCATTGAAATTCTGCACCAGAGGACTGAGAGAGGGGGGGGGGAGCTTTGAAACAGCCTGTCAGTCTTTTTCTGTGTTTTTGTGTGAGGAGATGAGTGAAAGTTCCCTGTTCCTCCTCCATGCTACCTCTCCCCAGAGTCTGGGTAAACCCACTGCACAGGTTGGAAAAAGTTGAGTTTGTGGACTTTGAAAAAGGAAAGATAAAAAAAATCCACCCTGCTTTTGAACTTTTACAACAGCAACATACACAACAGCTGTACTTTAATAAAGTATACACCTGAATGAGAAAATAAGTAACAGAGCTGTGGCATGTAGTGCTCAGCCTCGGACTGCGTAAAAACTGTGTTTGTACTAATCACTGAAATTTGCATCTGGGTTTACTTTCTTCACTTTCATTGTTTTATCTGTGAAGTTCAACAGCTGTGTGATATCTTGTCTCTTTTATACACCTCCAATCAAAGAATGGCCATTATGACCTGAAGACTGATACATTTTTAAAGCACCACAGGTGTTCACATATATTAGATTTCATATTTGGTGCCTGTATTAGTGTGTGAGTGCATGTGTTTAATCACATGAATGTAGTCAGTTGTTAAGATAGCAAAATAAACTTACTGTTTTTGAGTACTGTTTTGAGGTCGATGTATTGTATGTACATGTATTCGTCAGTAATTCCATTTTACGCTATTGTGCACTTTTATATTTCAGAGTTAGATATCACACTTTTTACTCAGCTTAATTTATCCAAGTTTGCAGTTACTGGTCACATAGGGAAGATAAAGATCTTTCAAAATATATATTAGTTTATGAAAAGTGACTTCACTATATATTTTACATCCTGCCTGCCTGACCTTCTGCTTGTTATTTGAACCAGCCATTCCTCATCTGCACCTTATTTGTGTAACTGTGACTTTATTGGCTGATTGTGTATTGATGTGATTCTGTATGACCCTTTTAATTGTTTTGTCCACCAGTAAAAGGGAACTATTACCTTACTCTTTTACATTTACATACTTACATTAGAGTTTAAGCCTGTTTTCTGCAACTGCCTTAACAGCCAGTTGGTTGTCCAGCACCGGAGATTGAGATTACCCCCCAGGATTACAAGTTTAAAGTAATGATGGTCATGATGATTAACTGGAGCACAGAAAAACAATTTTATTTTACAAAATGATGCTTATTAAGGTCAGACTTAAAAAAAGAGAATTTTTCAAACACAATAAGCAGAAAAAGACTTCAGAAATCAAGAAGCTCCATGATGCAAAAGTAGTTACCCCTACTTAAAATAAATAAATAAAAATCAACATCTGCACTGAGTCCATGGCATCTGTATGCTTGTCACGCTTATTAAAATAAAAATTAAATTATTAAACTTAAATTAATGTTGGTTACTTCTCACTGCTTCTTTGAGCGCATTATTAAGGTGCTAATTTATAAAGTCAGCCTCCGAAAAGTGTTCTCCTCCCTGGGTAAGGAGCTGGGCTATTCTGTTACTGGCTAGTGTAAAATTTTCTTGTAAGTTGTTGGCTGTTGCGCCGAGGGTGGGTTCGGACCAAGTAAGACATTGGGATGATCACAGCAGGTTGGTGCATGGGTGTGGGAGTGTTGGCCCATTTGCAAATGCAAAGTAAACATATTTGTGCTTCTCATGGAAGGGTTCTTTAGCACTGCTTGGTCACTGGAGCATGATTCTCTGTGTAGCATATTTCCAAAAGTCCACTTTCTCCACACTTTCTCTGCAATGTTTTTCTTTTATAATCCCCCCATGGTCCCCACCACTGCAACCCGACATCATAAAAGTGGGATCTTTTACTTTTTTGCTGAAATGCCTGATTTGAGCTACATCTACGCATACACAGAAATTTTTAGAAAAAGGAATTTTCCTTTCTCTGTTTGCAAAGGAAAAAAAAATCTTATCCACATCAGAGGTGTTCCTCTGATATTCCTCTGTCCTCAGAACAATGCAGAAACAGTTGAAAATGCCCACATAAGCATGACAGGCCAGTAGGTGGCAATAATATGTCATCAGTCAAACACTAAAGAAGAGACTGCGAGCATCTGTTTTGAGCGTTTTCTCGAGTGAGCGGCTATGTAAACAAGATGAGAATGGTAAAGAAAGTGTACTGTTTAGTGGTAAAGTAAAGCTAGGTTTCCTTGTAAACATGCAATTTAATCTAACAGTACTGAGCAAACGTAAACAAACTGGGAACCTGCCATCTTGGATTTACGACGCATGCGCAATACATATTAACAACAACAAGTTGTACAATTTATAAAGTGCAGCTTATTCTAAGACATATACCTACTTATATGCCTATGACATATACTTGTGAATTGAAAATTCACCACAGGCCATTTAAAAGATAGGCCGCCATGGTTTGCCCTTGGTCTATATTTGACCATCCCTATTTCAACTAAGGTAGGCTAAAAAAATAGGAATGCACACTAACAATGCCATTACAATACAATGAGTTACTGTAATAAGCAGTTGATTTATTGTGGGTAACATGATAAAATCAGCTGGGTCTTTTTAGAAAAAAAGGGCTAAATGAACTCTTCCTATGTTTCCTCATGGTCATTAATTTCAAACCAAAGACAGCAAAAAAAAAAAGCCTTTTTTTATTTATCCATAGTCCAATACAGTACACACTGTATTGAAAGTAGGTATAGTTCAATCAGGAGAGACAAGTTAATTATTAAGAAAAGATATTTGTTTATTGAAAAAGATGATAAGTTATACTTAAATCTTGTCAGAAGTCTTTGACACATGGGCCAACACAAAGGGATTGTGCAGCTTTTGCACTCACACACATACACACACACACACACACATTCTTTGCACCAGATCTTCTTCACAGTGGCAAATGGTGACCCTTTTAGCTTTAATGACATTTTTGAAAACATAAGTCGCAGGTAGTAAAATCTGGTGAGTAGGTGGACAGCTTCATTGGTGCGGCCAAAAGAACTTGCAAATTTTTAGTGCTGTTTCCTCAAGAAGAATCCACATACCATTGCTCCACATTTCAGGTCTTTGCACCAAATGTTTACTTTTGACGCCTCCGCAAGTCACAGTATTATCTAATATTAACTGTCTGAGGGCAAATTCACAGAGCACAATCCTGCTAAATATTAGAAAAGAACATCATAAGTTCTAGTTTTTGATCTTGATCTGACATGCCTTCTATTTTAAAAGATTGTGGGTTATTATACTGTGAGGACTACTGTCTGGTCAGTGGGATGTAGCCAAAAACCTATTCCTCATCAACAGTAATTATCACCAACATGAAATTTGGGCCATTCAGCAATGTTGTGTACATGGCAAGAGCATTTACAGGCTTGCACATGCAGAGGATGATGAGAAAAAAGAGAAAATGCAGTAAAAAGTGAGACAGCAAGGCATTAAGACAACAGTCACAACAGCAGTCTCTTGCTATTTATGATTTTTATGAAGTGATTTAGACTTAAATTTTTACTGCATGTGATTACCTGTACCTTTATCTGTGTGACATGATTACTTTTGTCAGAATGTTAACAATCTATGGTTTACTAAGAGGTTTCTTTTGTGAGTTTAGAGTGGTGAAAAATACTTATAACTCTCTGTTAATGGCTTGTGGATGGTCTGTCTAAATACGTCATATGAATGAGTCATAAGAGTATCAAATAAAATCAAAACAATTTAAATAGTACACCATATTTAAAAATAACAGAGTTAACCAAAGTGTTGCACAATTAAATAACAACAAAAAATAAACGCAACACTGTATAAGCAACAGAAATAACATACTAATACACAAAACACACAAGGAGCAGGTGGATAATTAAAACATGAGAAAATAAAGGCATGATGTGAAATGGTAGGTCAGATGTTCACCGGGTATAAAGTTTAGTCAAAAATAAGAAATCTAGGTGGGTGGACAATAAAGCATTTGAACTGAAGAAATCATTTTACCCATTTTATAGAGAACTCACATTTACATTTCAAAAGGGTGAGATTACACTGAAATGCAGTTAATGTAGAAGAAGATAAATGATGTTTAATGTAAAATAAGTTATTTTGGTTTACAGCTCTGAAACTGCCACGTTGACAGGAAAGCCTGTCACAATTGTCTGAATGGGAAGGCCAAGACCTGATGAAGTTTATAATGGGCAGTTAGGGGAGTCCTAATACGAAATACTACTCTGAGGTGGAACCATGGTAGATGGAGGTACCTGTGTATGTGCACATGCTGTGCAACTGGGAAGTATGGGGCCACTGGGGGAGAGCAGATGGAGAAAAGAGTACTCTAAAATTCAACTAGGGAGCAAAGAAGGAGGCTTGTGTAAAGAGAAGTATGATTTTAAAAGTCAATCATGTGGAGAAGACTGGACAGCGTTTATTAGCCAGTAGCATTTTGCTAACCAGTCAATTTAGGTGGACTCTGTCCATCCTGAAAAGGGAGGAACTTTTCTAAAGCAGGCTGAGATTGTCAATAAAGTCTATGTAATGAACTCAGCAGGTGAAGTGGAACAAGGTGTTAAGGCTGAGGATTATGCCAAACCGCCCTGCTTTGTTGGGAGAGGTCTGACTATTAAAACAGACATCCCACAGTTTTTCACATAGTTTAAAAAGATCAATAAAATCTTTTCTGTTAGCTTATATTGCTGGCAAGTTGTACTATTAGATGCCTGGTGCACTAAAATATAGTTTATGGAGGAAAGGAGTGAGTGCAGCAATGAGCTTAACCAGCATAACTGGGACAGTAGCACCAGGGATGGGTAGGATCCACTGTGGCATTGAGGCTAAAAGAGGGATTCTTGCCAGCTAAACTTTAAGCATGTCTTGGGGATGTAGAAAGACTTGGATTTTCTACAATTATACTCAGACGAAACTGAAGTTATAGTACTGGGCCTGAAACAACACAGAAATAGTTTATCTAACAATATAACTACTTTAGATGGTTTTTAATGAATGAACAAATGTGAGAAATCTTTGGGTAATCTTTGATCATGTCCTATAACTCCCATATTAAACAACTTTCTAGGACTGCCTTTTTTATTTTTGTAACATCGCAAAAATTTGGTCCATTCTGTCTCAAAAAGACGCAGAAAAATTAGCTCATGTATTTGTTACCTCTGGTCTAGAGTGTTGCATTTCCTTATTATCAGGGTGCCTCAATAAGTCTTTAAAAGCCTGTCGTTGATTGAGAATGTGGCAGCATGTGTACTAACAAGAACTTCAAGTAGCATTGGCTACTGTAAAATCCAGAATAGATTTCAGAATTCTCCTTACGTACAAAGCACTTAATGGCACCTTAATTCACTTAAGACACCATCATATCTTAGGGAGTTTATAATCCCCTATAGTCCAATCAGAACTCTATGGTGTAAGAATACAACATTATTTGTAGTTACAAATTCTCCAAAAGTCATGGATGGTCATGTCTGAGCTTGGCTGCATTTTCTACTGTGATTGTCATGAACATGTCATGAACATGTCTATTATTATTATTATTATTATTATTATTATTGTATACTCACATTCAACCTTCATATTATCATGCACCGTCACTTTTGCTAGTTACATTTCTACCATTAAATTATTTGTTGTATCACTGTTTCTGTACATCCCTGTCTCCCCCAAACCTCGTCTTGTTGTCTTTTTCTGTCTTGTATTAGTATTAGTATGTCTTTTCTGTCTTCTCCTCTGTCTCTTCCTCCATTCCAAGCTTGTTTACATCACTGAGCTCACTGTGCCCTGGGAGAGTTCAGTGGAAGAGGCCTTGAGCAGAAGAGGCTAAGGTACGCTGAACTTGTAGCCGATGTGCAGCAACGAGGCGGAAAGCGAAGGTCTGCCCCGGTGAAAGTAGGCTGCAGAGGATTCATAGCCAACTCAACATCAAGGTCTCTCAGTGAGATGGGAGTGCGAGGCAAGACTCACCAGCAGGCAGTCAAAGACCTCTCTAGAGCTGCTGAAAAGGGGAGTCAGTGGCTGTGGATGAAGAGGAAGGACTCCGTCTGGGCTCTCAAGTGAGCCGATGGCATCTAGGGGATGAACCTGGGACGCTGGGATTCACTGCTGAACCCTCTGGAGGTGTTGTGGGCCTATCAGTGAAATACCCTAGAAGGAGGGCGCCCACTTGATAACCTAAAGGATGCCATCGCTCACCTGACCTTCCCACAGAGTCTCGTTAGTGCCTCCAGCATGTAATGGGGATAACAACACCTAGTCTGGCCTGGTAAGTATCAATAGTGCTCACTGCACACTTGCAAACAACATTCCCACTCTTCTTCCTTGCCTCACCCATGAAAGCGGGGGAGTAGAGGGAGGTAGAGCATAGCCCGTTCCGGCGGGAGAGAGTTTAGCCCCACAAGGCATCTCTCCCTGACTCTACCTTCCTCATTCAAAGTGGCCGCCACTTTCTTGGAAACTAGGGTAGGAAATAAGCCACTCTCCGTCGCAACACTTCAATACCCAAAGGATACCATCACTCAATTGATCTTCTCACGGAGTCTTATTGGTGCCTCAAGCACGTATGTATTAGGGGATATCAACATTCAATTCAATTCAATTTTATTTATATAGCGTCAAATCACAACAAAGTTGTCTCAAGACACTTTACATATGGAGTAGGTCTAGACAACACTCTATAAATACATTTTTATTTTAGATTTATAGGAACCCAACAATTGAAAGCAATTCCCACATGAGCAAGCACTTGGCGACAGTGGCGAGAAAAACTTCCTTTTAACAGGCAGAAACCTCGGACAGATCCAGACTCAGAGGTGGGCGGGATCTGACGGCACCGGT
>JAPZDZ010000015.1:872821-883666 GCA_029783805.1 Acanthurus tennentii
CACAGCCTGTTCACCCTGCTACCGTCAGGCAAAAGATACAAAAGTATCCGCTGCCGTACCACCAGACTACAGAGCAGTTTCTTCCCTCAGGCTGTGAGACTGCTTAATGCACCATGTGCACTCCTCCATGTTCAATAATTTATCTTTTTTAAACAATCGATTAATCAATCAAGAGGGAACCACATTTTAATTTCATTATACAACTTGTTGTATATGTATACTTGTATGAGCAAGTGTGTAGCTGTAGCTCTGCTGCTTATAATGGTTTCTGTTTTGCTAGCCTTTTTAAATTTTTTTAACTAATACTTAGGAAGGACAAATTTTGCTCATTACAGTGTTTATCTGCAGCCATTTATTAGACTAGTGAATTCTAACTACCGTAGTTTCTGGACTATAAGCTGCTACTTTTTTCACATGCTTTGAACCCTGTGGCTTAAACTATGATGCAGCTAATTTATGGAAGAAAATAAACGAGAAAGTATGTGACAAAGTAATTCTGAGGCTGTTAAATTCCGACACTAAGACAGCTTTAGTGGTTTTAGCTGTTGAATTTAGTCGGTGTGGCTTATATTAAGGTGTGGCTTCTAGTCCGAAAAGTATGGTACTGTTTGTATTAGGCACAAGAGCTATAGTCTAGTGTTGTAGTTTCTACAACAACTCTGATGTTGTCCCATTTATGTACAGACTGCTGAGCCTGTGTTTACCAACTGCTTGTCATGTGTGAACTTTACTGGATTTGTTTGCACAGACTTTTGAGACTTCCTTTTACAACTTCATTCAAAAATGTCCTTTTTCTAAAAGACTTATTGTAGCTTTTAAGATGTCTTCTTCCTTTTCTTCAATCACTTCAGCATGTAATTTATTATGATTGCATAGTGTTACGTCTACATCGTGTGCAGTTATAAACATGAGGGTCAACCTCAGCGTGGCATCTGGTAGCTGTTCTCCAAAGGTAGATGATTACTCTCCTGTCATGCTTTATTACTTATGTTTGAGACATATTTGTTAGCATTAAATGGTATAATACTTACTTAGCAGGCATTCATTATTACAAAAAGTTTTAAGTGATTTAAAAGTCTGGAAAAAGTATATCAATGTAACATCAAAACCTTTTATATGCACATATGTAAGTTTTAAAAAAATGAATGAATAAATGAATGAATAAATAAATAAATGAATAAATAAATAAATAAATAAATAAATAAATAAATAAATAAGCAATTTTGAACATTTTTTTCAATATTTAAATACAATGCTAAAATTATTTTATGCATTGAAAACAATATCTGTAGAGTCAGTGATAATTAAGTCAAGAAATACATTCATAAATCCCTCTGTGTGCTCTCAGTAACTGTCCTCTCCAGGCTTTGATTTAATACTTATTAACAATTTCTGTAAATTTGTTCAATGCAATTATCTCTCTTAGCTTAAATTAGCTTGGATCTACATAGCTTCCACCTTCTATCTCCACTGCCACTGGATGCTTCAATTTTGGCCATTGGATTTTAGATAATTTGGTAATATGTGAAGACTCATCATTTCTTCTTTAGAAACTCTGCAACTAAAAAATAAACATGCTGCTGCCCATCAATTTGAAAATAATACTAAAACTTGGGTTAGAAATTAACAGTAACATACATGGCTATAACTGCATTTCCAATGTTGCAGTGGTGGAAATACTGTTGCATAGCATATTGTTTAATGCACACATGGAATGTTTTGGTTAATATGAAAACAACACATGGACAAGTTAAAAACATAAAAAAACTTAGTTTGATTTAGAAGCATATTTGGTATCAAGACTTATCTGGTTCCATGTCAGTCGGTCAGTTTTATGTATTTCATACTTGACTGGCAGCTGCTACACATCAGAGAGTAATTGTACAACATTGCAGTCTTACCTTATTTATTTATTCATTGATTGATTTAAATTCATTCATTTATTTATTAGATCCCCATTAGCTGCTGCGCATGAAAGCTGTTATTCTTCTTTTGGTCAATAACCTTTTTTAAGGTTATTTCATCACCAGGTCACATACAACACCGAAATGTGTCATTCATACCCACATACTTGCTCACAATGGACAAAACAAAGAAAACAAAATAGCTCATGTATTTACAATTCCTAATGAAACTGGTAAAGAAACAACAAAACATCTGCTATTTTTACATGGGAAAAGAAGAGGCAAAGCTTTTTTTTATCATCCTGCTCTATGCTGTTCCTTGTATAAACATAAACAGCTTTAGTTTTTGGTGATGCTTTAGGGAGTGGGTTTCTTTGATGAATGAAAACTGGATATTCTTTGTGCTTCTGTTTTGTTCTTTTTAATGTTGGCTGTCAACGCCAACATGAAGGATGCCCTTCTCTCTAAAATCAAAAATCTTGAAAAAAAAATCTATGCCATCATTGCCCTGTAGTACACTGTTTTTTGTTTTGCTCTTGTTCTACATGGGGACAGCAGAAAACAACTTTCTGATGATTGCTTAGTAAGGTAATTGTGTCTATTCAAGAATAATGATAATTTATTGTATAGAATTACTGGTTTCTTTGTTGTGATAATATTTTTAAAAAAGCATCCCAGGGAATAGTGCAACCTGCTTCTAACAATTAACCAAGCTGACTGATTACTTATTTCACTTACTTTTAGTCTGTGGGGGCAGCAAAAAGCAATGTGTGCTTCTTTAATCTGCGCTATTTGCGGTTTTCTCTCAAAATTACTTCCATTACAATATACAGAATATTTCCTGTTGTTATGGTTACTTGTGGTCCAGTATATCAAAAGCTGCATTGAAAGCTAACAAAGCAGCACCAGCAACTTTTACATTTGAGTCAGTGCTGTAGCTTTTTGGTGCCCCTTATTATAGACATGTTGATAAACTGAGTTCAAGTCATTTTTACAGAGGTACATTTGGAATTGATCGTTTAATTTTCTATCAATAATTTATTCAGGGTGGGCAAAAGACTAATTTGTCTACTATTTTTTCCTGTAATTGTCTCATTACTATTTTTAAGAAGTGGAATAATCTTGGCTGTTTTCCTCACTAACAGAGAGAGATTTTTTTCTTACCAAAATTAATAATGAAAGAGATAGCCAGAGCAATTAAAGTTTTACCTTGGGATCATTAGCACCTGAAGGTTTGTCTTCATTCATTCATACGGTTTATCTACAGTGCCAACACTGAACTTTTTGAAAAAAAAAATTGCATGATTAATCATTCATCATCTTGTATTTTTATCAATCTACTTGAAAGCCCATCTACAACATGTCGAGGATTTGTGCCTCCACATAATTTCTGTATCTTAGTGCTGAAGAAATAATTTAAAATAGTAGCAATTTCAGAAATTTTCCATCTGCTTCGAAAAAAGAAACGCCTCCAACGCCAAGTCCGGATCTTCCTTCCTGTAGAGCTGACCAGTTTTCATAACTTTTGTCTTCTCTCAAATTGCATCAAGATTGTGGTAATTGTAGCCTACTGGACTAGATACGGCCTCTGAACATACCTCAACAATATTTGTAAAAATTAAATCAGTACAAGTTGACGTTTTGAACCATCTGCTCTGCAACCTATTCTTGCTGGCTTTTTGACAGCCTGCGACAAATTAAATGTGTCTGTATAAGAAATCAACCAATTCCTATGTGCAAAACACCTTATACTCAGGTCAATATTTAGGTCACATAAAAAGAAAATCTCATTGTTCATGCCACATACCCTGTCTAACATTTTACAGATTTGGTCAAAGTATATTGTCATGATATTTGGTGGCCTATAACAGCACCCAATTCAAACTGCCCTAAGATAAGGCACTTCAATTTGTAACCTTATTGCCTCAACCCCTTTGCATCCTTAATCCTTCCTTGTTGTTACTGCTATCTTCCTTTGTAAATTAAAAGTCTCCCACCTTTTGCACCCTAGTCTGTTCTATAAATATTGTACCCTGTGTTCAATAAGGAACTATCTATTGTTGAATCTAGATGTGTCCAAATTAATATATTTATGTACAATAACAATATCTGAAATGTCCTGTATTTTGTTTTGTACACTACAAATATTTCCTTTGAACTCTATTGAATTATCCTTGGTCCTTTCCTACATGTTCTTGAACTACTCCTTTTAATAAACATAAAAACTGTCAATATAGATTTTTTTTCTTCATATTTTGTTTCTTCTTACTTAGAGCTATTACAGAGACACACACAAACACAATAACACATGCCTAATAGTTGACAGTTAGGGGGCAGAAAGAGGATTCCTCAGAAACCCCTTTGAAATTCAAGAAATGAAGCTAATTGTAAACACAAAAAATGTATCTACCCAGTATGTTCTAAGGAAACTATGTTTACATCGCACACATGCCACAACAACCCAGCACCGAGCTTAGTCTGGGCAGTCTTAGCTTTCCCAAACTTAAAAGGGGAAACTGTGAGAAAAGGCTATCTTGGCCTTATCCACAGTTAATATATACACCAACAGACACTTATATAGCTTACTGATTATAAACATGTTGTATCTGGTATGTTTTATCTGTATATAATCAGGATTGTGAGACAATTAAGGTTTTTAAGAGCAGCAAGGGGCCCATCACTTTTGTGTAACGTGTCCAGCTTTAATACAGGTTGCTGGATACCATTGAGGGAGGATTTAGTTTTTGCCTCAGAGAAATTTAAAAAACTCAATGAACTATGTGGTCTTTTCTTTATTTGAAACGTGGTTACAGACCCAACGACAGTAAGTAGTTTCTTGATCCGGTCAGGTATAAGGGGAGGTCCTGTTAACATCAAAGCCAGTGATCTATCATAAGGCCTTCTTGAAGTTATGACTGTCTCAGGTAGGTACAAATGAACAAGACTGATGGTCAAAGTAACTACTGCATGTTGTTTAATGGCCCGGATCAGGGTCACGACACATGGGCTCAGATAGTCAGAGCTCAGACAGTCTGAGACATTTGGCTTGATATGACTGGCACAATGCCTGGGGTTACCCAACAGCAGCTATGGTCACATGACTGGGAATCTTTGGCCTACCATTATTTATATACCTTCTTATTCCAGTACAAAGGGTTTAAGCCTCTTTGTTTACTTGTTCATTTGACTATATGGGTTCAATTTTCCAAAACTGGGTGTTGGATTAGTCAGGCATTGTGTCAGTAGCTTGTGACGATGCTGGTTGGGTGGGGATTTGCTTGATTAAACAGGGGCAGCGGAATCAACAACATAATCCTTTATTTTAGGCGGGACTGCACTGAGGTGTAATTTATCCACAAGGACACAGAGGCCAGTTCTATAAACTCCATGGGATTCTCTGCCTTTTCCATAATACCTGTCAACTCATTTTACTTTGATACAGCCTTGCTTACCAGCAGGACAGGTATTTAAGTAAGATTACAATGCAGAGGACACTCACAAAAAAGCCTTACTCATCATTTTCTCTGATGTGTACATGCATTAGATGTGAGCTAGAGCCAACTCAAAAGCATGACAAATGTGTGAGAGTTTCTTCTCTGTGTATTTTTCCACTAGGTTGAGCTGGTGGTTAGGGTAGGTAAAGAGAAGAAGATATTTGGCATTCCCTTTGGAGTTCTGCACTTAAACCAGTGTTATTTATGGGGATTCTAGGTAAGAATGAGAACTGTTCAGCTTGTGATGAAAAACATAATGACACATGGTTAAAAAAAGGTAGTGGACAGAGTGGACGCAATCCCGTTCACTTACCCCCTTACGTGCCTTGCCTTCTGCCACAGGGTAAAGCTACTGGTTGGAAAGGCTGGCTGAGAAGAAAGCTAGATGAGCTATAAAGACACAACACCTTTTGAAAAATGTTTGGTGCTAGGTTTTCAAGCTCTCAATGCCCTTGCTCATGAATCAACAAAAAGGCATTTTCAAAGATCCTTGGAACTCAAAGTCCAAAGGGGATATATAAGATGAAGAGCATTCACATCCATCATAGTGGAAATTAGCTTTCACTAGTTTGAAGGATCTCCAAAGTATGAGTGCAATGACAGCATGTGAAAGAGAGACATGTGAACACTGTCCATAAAGCATTGCTTTATGGACAGTGTTCTGTTAAGCCCCCCCTAGGAAGAAGAAAACATTTTGCGCCCCCCACCCTCCGCCAAGACTATAAATAGTATCATTTGTCTATAAAATTGTTACAAGTACACCTCAGTACAAACAAATTGTGCAGATTTTTTTTTATCAGATTAATGAAGTCAGGATTAATGGCTACAATGAGCACATTTTGCCCTGCACTACTTTTCGAAGCGGGGTTTGAAGCATGATACTGCAACTCTCAGCTCCTGCTGAATGTTTAGCTGGGATCTGTACTTTGTCTTCAGTGCAGCAACAGCAGAGAATGTCGTGCTAAACCAGGGGTGGGCAATTATTTTTTCCAAAGGCCCACATGAGAAACCTGAGCTGTGTTTGAGGGCCGAACCAACAATAACCTAAACTTAACTGTGTAATTTTAATTTTCTCTACCTGTAAGGAGCAGTAATTTAAAGATTTATCATATAGAATGTATAATATATAAAATTACACATTTTCTTAAGGATAAGAAATTGTGGAGTAAGTCAGAAATACAAGTCATAAACAAGAAAACAAAAATTAATAAGTATGTCATTTTATTTTTGACACAGACTGAGAACTCAGAAATACTGAATGGTTGTTTTACAAATGAAAGTAATTAAATAACAATACAAAAGAAACAAGTGCTTTAGATGTCTTTTTGTTCACTTTTCTAATCCTTGTTGGTTTTGCAGTTTAGCCAGCAAGGCATCTGACTCCTTGACCCGCTTTTCATCAGACAAATTCTTGTATTTTTCCGCATTTGGTCACGTAGTGCCTGTTTAAATTGTATTCCTTGAACACAGCGACCTGTGCACCACAAACTAAACACAAATCTTTTCCCGTAACTTCTATAATCTAATATTTTGCTGTCCATGCCTTCTTAAAAATGCGGCATTCGGTATCAATCTTTCTTTTTTTGTTGAAAGAGTTGACATTTTGGGGGTCTGTAGGTGCACAAGCACATGCCACCTTCACATGTGTCTGTACATAAATAAAAGACTTTTAAAATAAAAGCAGCACAGCGTGAATAGCATGTAATAGATTCCATTTACATTTCTTGTTTGTGAGTGACCGCATGAGGGCCGGACAGGAAAGTCAACGGGCCGGATGTGGCCTGCGGGCTGCAAAATATCCAGGTCTGAGCTAAACAGTGATCACCCAAGACACAGCAGCATAAAAGTGCCACTGCCACCTACTATAGTGGATGTGCAATGACACTTTATTCTTGTACAGCAATGAAAAAGCAAACGGTAGTTTCGCCGTGCATGATCCCCGGGGTCACACGGGCATTTCACTGTGCCCTCCCACCAGGGGGGCGCGCCCCACTATTTGAGAAGCACTGCCATAAAGTGAGGAGAAATGGAAAAAAGCACAAAGTGCTAGCAATTAAAGAGTCTCACTTTGACGTCCACCTGACATCAAAGAAAAAAGGTTCTTATTTCTTTATTTATTACAGTCTTACTCACTGTCATTGCTTAAGTCATGATGTGTTTTCCCAGTTAGCTATGTCATGTGGCAATAGCTGGTATTTTGTCATAGCATTAAAGGGGGAACAACATACCAAATGTTGTGTCCTAATCTTCAAAGGATTAACTCAACCATATAAACAGATGATGACTGTACCTCATAGTATTGTATTGAATTACTGTAAGAGGGGACATAAAATAGAATTTTTTAAAATTAAAATTATGGATGTTTCAAAATAACATTTTTGACTTTTGATTTGGTCCAAACCATCTTCTTATCTTCCCGTCTTCCCTTTTCCTCCTTTTCTTATTCTCTCATGGTCACATTCCCTCTCTCTCTCATTTGCTGTTTGAAGCAACTATTAGTGTTTTAACACCACAGGAAAGCGGCTTCATTGAAATGCAATAAAAACTGCCAGAGAAGGCAAAGTTAACTAATGGGCTCAAATTTTCAAACGAACGCAAGATTAAAGTCAATTGAATCTCCCATTGGGTTTTGACTGAAATCCTTTGAAAAGAAGCCCCACAGTGGGTTTCAGAAATGAAAAATAGGGCTTGTTCTAAAATATTAATAACTTTTTATACCCTCATTACAGCAAGCAATAACATTTGTTCAGGAGCTTACTCCTATCTTTACCTTGAGGTGGTTCATGTGCTGCAGATAGGACAGGAGGTTGGTGTATCTGTTCAGCTCTGTATCCACCAACATGGCTCTCCAAAAGTTTCCTACAGACATATTACAGGAAATCATTGCCAATGAGCTACATTCATATTGGCTTCTCAACTTTAAAATAAACGACCTTTTCTAATGCATTTTATTGTAAGCACTGATGGAGCCATGATCCAGTTAAATTGTTTAAAAGGGAAGACATTCCCTGATAGCATTATTATATCTTAAATACCAAAAGAGCAAATAAGTGAACCAAATTTAAGAATAACCAAATGAAAGAAAGCTAAAGCAAAGACAGAAGAGAGAAAGAGAAAAGAAGGTGTTGTCTGACTCAAAACCTTAGTGAGAGAACCACACAGATTCCTTGGAGGGCATTTTTTCCTTCCTTTGCAGTATTATTTAAGGAGCACACACAGCAGATCCTGCATCAACCAAGATGACCTAGTTTTTTAACTTTATATACCATGAATTAAATATATTTTACAATACATGCCCACATTTCCATAAATACAGTGTGCATGATTAACAAACAACATAGAGCACATTAGAGAAAGTTGCTCTCATTCTTGTCAACAGATTGAACAATTCTTTGTCTCTGACTCACATTTGTGTGTTTGCCTGACACCTGCACATACACACAGATGCATGCAAACACAGGTACATGTTCTCTCTACCTTGCTCTCTTTGGAGGATGTAAATGTGTCAAAACTTTTATTCAAGCCTCAGATAAAAAGCAGCAGGCCCACAGGAATGACAGGAGAGAGATCTAAAAACTCTTCCGTCACCAATAATGGGCTAGAAGTCATTAAAAACATCACTGCCGGCCTAATTAAGATGGGACATCTGGTCTTTCCTCACAGAATGGATTGCAGCAGAGTACAGATAACTCCTTTATGACAAGTTGAGAGGTGTCATACATCTCAGTGATCGTCAATCAACATGGGAGTTATAAAGCTTTTTAATCATTAACAAGCAAATGCTTTGTTTTTTTTACTCTGTGAGGGAAAACTGAGAAACAGTGAAAAAAGATTTTGAGTTTTTCTGTGTCTTCCAGTGGTGTTCATTCTCATTTTAATGTTGCTGCCAATTACCTTGAATACACAACAATATATCAAATGAACTAATTGACTAAAATGTCAATAGACCAGTTAATTAAACTCATTACCACTCAGGCAAGTTATTGCAAAGTGAGAGTGCAGTAATTTTGACTTTTTATAGCTGTAAGGTTCTTAAACTTTTTCTTGTATAAATGGGCCGATAGCTCTTATGCCATTCAAATGTTTTGTTGACAATTTTTAAATTAAATTTATTTAGCAACGTTGTAAAATACTTTCTGTCAGGCTTAAATAAAAAATTTAACATCATTCAATTACTTAAGATTTATTTTTCTCTTTTTCTACTATCTGTCTTTCCAATATTTTTAATTGTTTGACCATTGCCAAAGTTTTTTACATTTTTGTTAAACTGATTTAACCACTAAGCTTTTTGAGAACGAATGCCTGAATGTATGACACCTTTTAGTGAATTTTAGTGACTTTTAGAGCTAGTTACTTTTGTTGGAACAGTGTAAGTAACACTGGTCATACTAGGTTGCTCATTATGCAGCCTTACATGGATTTTTAAGATGTGTATATAAAAGCACAAGGATCTAAAATATTTCAGTTTCATTGATTTAATTCTGCAGAAATAAAAAGCAGTCTTGTTTTTTGTAACTGTCCACTCTTTAATACTTTACCTACCTGCAGTAAATTTCATTACTTTTATTATTACTGCCCCAATTTGTACCATCTCACTGCTTGCATCAGCAGGAGCAAAAATAAGCTCTAACATCAGCCTGGCAACAAATTTGAAATGACACATTGCACTATAGCATTCGACCACTCCTGGGAAATATCTGGAAGTGAATGATAATCACAAGATATCCCTATGTACTAAATCCACAAGACAACAGCTGCAAAGCTCCTCTATTTCCATTTTTAAAAAATGGAAAAAATGATATAGAAGTAGTTAATTTTTTGAAAATCTGATTGACATGAGCTGTGACACTGTTTATAAAAAAAGTTCATAAACTTTTCAAGTAAAGGTGTAGACTGGCTGTCCACCTCAAGGTGTAATTGTCAGTCTTTTTAGAGCTTAAGCGTGGGGCCTTATCTTACACTTGCACCTGGCGCAAGTGCAGGGCACGTGACACAGGGGTTTGAATTTATTCAGGGGAGTGTCCAGGTCGACCTTTGCAGTCTTCTTCCAGGAGCAGCAGAGGTATCCTGCTCTTCCCTGCAAAATGCGCCACTGGCGCACAGCTGATTGATGGTCTCATCAGTTGAGTAGAATCACCTCATCAATTCATGGGTGTTTCATGGGTATTTCTTTGGCCAAAAATGCATGAACCAATCAGAAAATCTGCTCTTATTCCCTTTAAAGACTGGTTACGCCTAATTACCAATTGCCCATTACTCGCAATGGTGGAGGCAGTAGAGGCATCAGAGGTTGCCGTGATGTGCAAGTGTACAGTGTCTGTGTCCAACTGGCTGATCTGCTGAAAGACATAGGGTGACGCAAGTTATGACAAAGTAAAAAGTGTCTCTATCTAATTTACACAGTCATATTAATAATAATAATAATAATAATAATAATAATAATAATA
>JAPZDZ010000015.1:896612-909399 GCA_029783805.1 Acanthurus tennentii
GGCAGCAGTCATACACAGCACAGACTGCTGCCCCGCATCAGACAGGCCTAGCCTAGTCTGATGAGCATGAACTGATGAAGCCCCTTGGATAAGAGGCGAAACGTCTTTACAGACATATTACTGAGTCCAGTTGCCTTCGATTTATTTGAACAGAATTTTCACCTGGGTGGAAAACGTGGAACACAGACTTTTTTATTATAGCGACACTTCCTTTTTGCTTGACTCTCTTGTGTTTCCCGTGACACATTTGGACTCAGTTCTGCGTCAGGTGGACCAAAATCAACCTTGTTAACACATTTTGACACATTCTCCCCACTCTCAGTGGGGGGAGACACTAAGGAGGGTTCACTCTTATCTAATGGAGCCAGCCACGAATGAGACAATTCCACAGTTTTACCCATTTTACGAGCCTGGGCGCGCGTAACTGCGCTCACAGGGAGCACACTGGGCACAGAAAGCACAGATGCGGGGCATCAGTCATACACAGCAGAAACGGGGTTGTCTATGTCTTTGGGCGGAGGAAACACTTTCCCTCTGGCCAAATCATTGCCCAAAATGAAACCAATTTAGAACCTACCTGAACAAAGTGTAGCAGCGCATGCAGAGCACTCATTTTTACTCCCCACACTAAAGTGTCAGAGCCACAGTAGGACTTGGGTGAAAAAGGCAAAATGTTACTAAGAATACATGATTGTTTTGCAGCAGTATCTCTTAAAATAGTGACAGACACTGGCGTTGTATTTTCCCCCAAAGAAACAAAACCCTGAGAAAGTCTTCATCAACCTCACTTTTCTGCGCTTCAGTTTCTGTCATACTTATTGTGGAGATTGGTTCAGTTTGAATGACAGCAACAGATGCAGGAGTTTGTACACTTTGGGCCTGCTCTTTTTTTCTCAGAATGGGACAGGCAGCAATGAGATGTCCTGGCTCATGACAATAAAAACATTTGCGGCTCTCACCAGTGGTTGGCGAGGTGTTTCTACGCCTAAACTTTGGGGATGGGTTTCGGCGCTCAGGGATCAGGTCAGAAAGGCAAGGAGCCGGCATAGAAAAAACACTTTTGTGAGTGAGAATAAACTCGTCAGCCAGCGTGGCTGCAATAGCTAATGGACATCTTCTGTTCATTTAAATAAACAACAATACGTTCAGGAAGACATTTCTTAAATTCTTCTAACAAAACCAATTCTCTCATGTCCTCCAGAGTCTTGACGTTACTTGCTTGGCACCACTTATTAAACAACACACTCTTCTCGCGCGCAAACTTTACGTACGTCTGGTTGGCAGTTTTCTCCCTATTCCTGAATTTTTGTTGATAGGCTTTAGTGACAAGCTCATAAGCCTGCAACACAGTCCTTTTTAAAGTTTTGTAGTCAAGGCTATCTTCTATTGACAGGCTGGCACAGACTTCCCTGAGCCTTCCCCACAAGTTTACACTGTAGCAAAAGTGACCAAAACTTCTTGGGCCAATTGAATGCAATAGCTATGCGCTCAAATGCACTAAAATACGAATCCACTTCGGACTCACAAAACTGCGGAACCAACGCAATGTGCCTACTAATGTCAAAGACAGGAGCAGGACCCAGGCTTTGGTTTAGCGGCATCGGGGTGGATGCCACAGGTGCTGGTTTTTCTAGCTCGAGAGCCCTGATTCGGAGGTGCATCGCTTGTACTTCAAGCTGCTTATTTCTCGTCTCCGCTTCCCTTATTTGCAAGGTCAAACGGAGATCCTCCGCTGCCGAGATCCGCCGCTCTCGCATCCGCCACCAGCTCTTCACCAGCAGCCTCAGTCCGATCAGCCAGCTTCGGTAGCACACCTTGCACCACCAACTCCTCACACAACGCCCGTTTGAGCTCCGCTTTTCACTTGCACTTGCAAATCATAAAACTTGGCCACAACCAACAATTCTGGTTTATTTTACAATTTTCAATTTTTTCCCATGAGGGACTGGTCACAAAGTCCTCTAAAGAAAGTTCATAAGCCATAATTTTCACACACACACCAAAAAACTGCCAACCAGAATAAACAACTATACTCAAAACTCAAAAACAAAAACTGGCAGTCCACCCCTACTAACACATGTAGCTATAATAAACGACAAAACGAAATTGTGGCTGGTTGGAAGAAGAGGAGGACGAAGAAACGTATGCTGCCCCCACGCTGGCCGCCATCTTGGCTATTTATATAGCAGGTGACCTTCCAGAAAGCAGCCAATCCCCAGCCAGGCCTGAACCGATCCACCAATCCTCCTTCCGCAATGACACACACAAATCTACATTAAAATGGCAAAAGAAACACAGACAAGGAAAACACAGAACACAAAAGGAACTAATAGAAATTACGACGGCAGTCGTAACAATGGTGAAAAAAAAGTGTTTAACAATATATTAGGGATACACACACATGAATGGAAGACCTAAAAATATATTGGGGAAAAGGATTGTTGTCAGAGGACAGGAATAAACTGATTGCAATTACTATAAGATTATCAACAGATGATACTGGCCCTGATGTAAACTAGCTAAACTGAAATTCATAGGACAATGATGCCTGCTGGAGATGTGGCAGAGACACTGGGACCTCAGTCCACTTATTATATTACTGTGACAAAACAGAACATGTGGATTGACATTTTTTTTCTTCAGTAGGATACTGAAATTACAGTTTTTTAAAACCTCAGCACTTTTTCTCCTTGGATTGATTCCAGAGGGCATAAAAATTAATAAATGTGTAAAGTTTTTGAATACAACTAGTTTTGGTAATGGACTGTTGAGTAATCCTGAGACACTGAAAGTCCTCTGTCCCATCTACATTTAATGAATGGCTGGAGATGATGTGTAAAATGGCAACATACTGAGTCACATGTAGGATGGCAGTCAAAGAGGACATATTCA
Organism: Acanthurus tennentii; assembly: GCA_029783805.1. NCBI lineage: Eukaryota > Metazoa > Chordata > Actinopteri > Acanthuriformes > Acanthuridae > Acanthurus > Acanthurus tennentii. The sequence continues at coordinate 899,505 of JAPZDZ010000015.1, forward strand.
ACAAGGTCTGAGCCTTGTTCCTCACTGAAACTGATGGACACAATGTTGGACTTGTGATAATGTGAAAATGTGATAAATAATCTGTAAATGTACATTTGATCACATTGTCTACTTGTGGTTGTGTCGTATATTTTTTTTGGGTATTTTTATTTATGGTATATTTATGTACAAACATTTTTCCTGTTAATTTTACACAGTTATTGTAAAATAGTTTGATCACACTCACCAAATCTGGTCTGCTCTACCAGACTGTGATTGTAGTTGGGTGAGCATATAGGCATGCTACTTGTGTTTGTTGTATTTGTTAAAAAGAGAAAAAAAAATCAGCAGTTATGCTCTGGCACTGGTATTGTAAGTGCTCCTCATGCAATCCATGATTACTCAACTGTCAAAATATCAGTTTAAAAAATGATTAAACTGGACCCCAAAGACAGAAGAAAACACAGTAAACAGCAGTCCATGCAGTTTTGCTTACTAAAATGATGTATATGATGATGCACTTTCACCAACACGCTTTAAGATGTTAATATCTGCCCTCCAGACAGGAGCTGATGGCCTCATAAAAATGGTACAGTATGACATGTGGGCTGTTGTGGAAAGGATAAAAAGGAATATTTAAGTCTGGATACAAATGAATATTTCAATATAAATAACAAAGGAATCTTTCAATCTGGATATGTATCTAGACATCCAAAAAAATAGTGTGTACTGCATGTGTGACAACAAAAAGATTTGACAACAATTTTATTCAACATCACTTGCTCAGAAAATACTTAATTTACTCCACATGACATATAGTTTTTATACTTCACTGTGAAATTTTCTTCTTTTTAAAGTGCAAAAGAGTGACATTACAATCTCCCCAAGAGCTTTCTGTTGTAGCATTCTAATTAGATGGGTGATAGGAGTGGCATTGATTGACATTATAAAAGCTGTGCAATTACTCCTCAACAGTTCCAAGTAACCCTCACTCCCTCCCTTTTCTGCTCAAAGTTGCCATCAGAGAAATTATTTAAGATAAAAGACACTGTGGTTAAAAAAATCCCTTGACAGATACTGTTATTACAACTCTTTATGGATAGTGCTAACTTACCTTTTTCCTATCTTCTCTTTTTTTCTCCATCTGCCACTCTCTCTGTCTCTCTTTCTCTGTCTTGTCTCTCACTGGATAGAAAAAAGCAAGAATAGAGAAAGGAGGAATAGAAGAGTGAGTGAGCTCTGTCAATTGGAGTGAGTGCACTGCTAAGTCTGGCTACACTACAAAGGTTAGCAGATCTGACTGTCAATAGTGTCTTGTGGGTGGGGGGGGGAGAAGGGAGGAGGCATGGAGGTGAGGAGGGGGGCAGTCGCTTTGAGAGAAAGAGATACTTTGATATTTCGGAATGTTAGAAGGGTGAATGTGGAGAACTGGAGGTTGGGGATCTAATTACCGGGCCATAATTGGGGGCTGGGGAATAGGTTGCCGTCCTCTCAACTCGCTGCAGATCAATTATGTTAAGAGAACATCTGTAAGTAGAGCTTAATGAGGTCCATTAGAGCAACATGCGCTGCCTTCCCTAACGGTGCTTGTCAGTTTCTTGGATGAGCTGGAGTGTGCTGCTGACTGGGGACCTGGTGGAGGGGCTTAAATAAGAGAGGAGGCTCCACTCTTTGCCACTTTTCCCAACTGGAGAACCAGAGATACATACAGACAGACAGGGGAGGGAGAAGGTGAGAATGCAGGAAGGGGGAGAGACCTCTGTGAACCTGATCTTGGACGTGTAGAGCCACGGGGGAACCTAGTTTTGGGTGATCTGACATCCCAACAACTCAAGCAGAGAACCAGCTGCTCTCCAGCTCCTGTTGCCAAGTTTCCTTTGTACAATCCAGAGTTAAACAAGTTCTGAGAAAGTTGCCTTGTGAAAAGGTTTATTTAAAAGTCAAGAAAACGAGGAAGCAAAGCATCGATACAGCGACCCTGGTATTTTGTTTTGGGCACACCTGGCTGTACTCTGAGGTATGTGTGTTTTAGGGCTGTGAACTTAATACTTTCTCATGAGCAAAGACTGCGTGTAGATTTTTGAGAGAACTACTACAGATGACATAGCACAACTAGCATGCAACTGATAGGTCATGCCATCAGAATGTATATGGTGTCTTCTCCAACAGGCCTCTTCTTCTGTTCACATGACAATCTGGTGCTCAGATGAAGCCTGTTCAGGATGTGATATTGAGTTTTGGTACAGGTCCTGAATTTATATATTCATTTCAGACAGGGTCAGAGGGTTGGCGTGAGCTACAAAAATATCCTCTTTGTCGTTTGCACATGCATAATTGGTGCATGGAGGTGTGCTGGTTAAGGAGACATGATCCATGCCGATTGACACCCTTGTTCATCTTGCACATACACTGTTGCCTTCTGTCTCCATCTTCCATTCATATGGAGATATGAATAATTTGCAGAACACTGAGAGTGAAGGCAGAGAGGTGGCAGTCTCATACACACTACACACACTCTGTAGCAAATTGCATGTTTATCAAGATAGGCCGCCTTGAAATAATTCAATCCATGACAAAACCTAATTACTGGCAGGTAATACCCTGTCAGCTTTAATGCATCTCATCACTCAAAATGGCACAGAGAGCATTTTATGACCCATCTCATTATCGCTGGATTTTAGGCTAGAGCTGTATGCCAACTATTGACCCCTCTCCTCCTTTGACAGCCTCTCCCAGCCTCCCTCCCTTCTCCTAACACAATATTTAGGGGAATAATGACACTTGTCGAACTTTGTGTTGAACCACTGTGTGGTATGTACACAACAGGGAGGCATAAGAGGGGTTGGTCTTAGAGCGAGGGTGTGAAGACACCGTGCCCTCACATGTGGGCCTCATCTTGACCTCATCCAGTCCAAACAGGACCCTTAAGTAGTGCAGAGTTGCACGATTACAGAGCAAATAGGTTCATCCTTTAATTACAGGAATTATTTAAATAGAGGCTGTGAAAGGCCATTGTAAGTCTGGGCGGCTACACTGAGCCTTCTGATTTGAATCATGTCATGATGTGGATTCTCCTAAAAATTTTGCAGAGCAGTTGTTTTAGTTTTTGTCTTTATCCACCTCTCTCTCTCTCTCTCTCTCTCCCTCTCTCTCTCTGCATGAGTTTCCTTGGTTGAACACTCCTGTATTTACGCAGCTTTATTTTAGAGGTAATGGTGTAATTTGTGCTGACAGTTGTCAGTTAGAATGATTACTGTTTTGCCCTGTAATAATGTGCCTGTGAACACAGCATTATGCCCATCTGTGATTGGAGAATGCGTGACAACTGAACATTTCTTACGTATCACTCCGCTTGTCTTTCTCAACAAACAATTATTTTATCTTTGTATTATGAGCACAATGTGTCTGCGTGCTACAGTGAACCCAACATTTAAGGACGCTGGAATAAGTGGGCGTTCCGGGGACGCGCACGTGATGCATGCCCTCAGTTATAGTGGAGCAGTTGGTAATAAGTAAATGACCTTATCTTGGTAGTGTAATATCACACCGGTGAAGGATTGGGGGTTTGAGACAATAAAGCTTGACTTCCCACATATCTAGTCATTTGGATGCTGATGCATGGGAACGACGGCCTGAGCCCAGCAAACTCTCCGCATGCTTTACGGAGGAGGGATGAACACCTGTAGCTGGGCCATATCAAAGAAGTTGGTCGCTTTGATCCATGGGGAGCTCATTATTTCCGTCCTGAAGATCAGTGTAATGCGACGCGCGATGTCTGTTTGGTGAACTTTTCTGCTCAGAGGGGATCTTAAGGTTGAATCCGCTGTTGGAATTCTGGCATCTACTGAACTTGTTAAGAAAGGTGAGTGAGCTGAAGACAAGCTTTGTTTCTATTTTGGCATTTTAAACAAATAATAAGCTATTTGAAACATATCTTGCTAGTAAACATTCTTAAATAAATCATCCCTAATAATTAAAATACTGGCATTCATTCATTTAATCACTGTATGTTGATAGACAATGTAATTAAAAGGTTTTTTTGTGGCTTAAATGTTTCAGTGATGATTCTGGGGGAGTGAGTTTGGGGAACCGTCCCCCTTTTCTGTCTGTGAGCACGATGCCCGATCACACGTCAAAGCGCTGATTATCGAAGCAGCGTGCAGTAAATAGCCAGTAGGATTAGCTGGTAGCGGCGCCGTGGAGAAGAAGCATCTCTTTGTCGACCTATCATTCGCTGCCTGCATCTTCTTGAACATACAGCTAGTCAATAAACGTGCGCTTACACACCGTGTGACGCCCGACGGCAGCAACCATCTCGCTTTAGCCCCATCGCCAGTGTTTTGTTGGCCGATACTCCCCCTCGTCTTTTCATTCCTCTCTGGTTGCCGTGCTGGATTGTTCCCTCGCTAACAAAGCCTGTTCCCAGCTTGCCTGCAGACAGTTGCTCTCCGGACCCAGGCTCTGGGTTGCATGGTGGTGCTTCGGCTGCTTCAGCGGTTCAACAAATGCAGAAAAGGGAGAAAAGTTTCGGTAAGATGTTTATCTTGCGCCTCGGCATGTATAAACAGAACGCTTCATGTGTTTCGTGTGCTCTGCAACGACAAGTTAACAGCATCTCTGCGTCGAAGGCGACGCATCTATATCTGACCTAACCTGCCCTAACCTGATCCACTCATAACCTTTTTGGTAAGGCATTTATATCATGATGTTATGTTAGTGGTCATACAGCTGATGCGTACACACTGTGCGCCTAAACGGCTCCAGTATTGGTGTCTTGTGCATACTAAATTGAGTCTTATTGTTAAACCTGTTATTGGCCTTTACCAGCACTCCGCTGTCATGGCAACAGTAATTAAACTGGTAGGGTGAAATGTCAGCATCTTGTTTCAGAATAAACGGCACTCAAATCACAGGCTATTCTTTACTCCATCCCTCCGTTCGTTCTGTTTTTAGAAGGTGATGCATGTGGCCTAGAACGAACAGCGGCAGCAGCCTGGAAGCCACATGAATTTAGCGAAGGGAGGAAACGAGACGCGCAAGCTAAACAGATATCATCGGGGCTCCGATCAGCTGCAATTTTCCCTTTACATGTGGAAAGTATAGCCCTTCCTGAACACCTCCCGCCCAAGTAATCAGATGAGCGTAGTGGTAAAATTCCTGTCGTGCCTCTTTCTTTTATTCTCAAGTTGATTGCATAGTTAAAGGGGAGTCGAAACTCTTCCGTCTTTTGGTTTGGTAATGAGTAGCGGGGACTTTGTAGTGTTAACGAGGCTGGACGGATTAGTGCAGCTGCACGGATGATGAGCAGAGCAGCCATGCGCCCCGCTCTCTAAATACGGCCAGCCAACGAATCAACAGCCCAAATGCACTGCAACAAATGAGCTGACCTCCCGCACTGCAACCTTTCTTACAAAAAAATCTTAATTTGTTTAGAATGTATGGCAGGTGAGAAACTACGATTGTAATTATAATGACATTTTTCTTTCTTTTCTTAAACTTAAAGGGAAAAGGTGTTGCATTTTTTCAGTTTATTTAATACAACTAATACAACAGTTTTTCACACTGGCAATAAAAATTAGATGAGAAAAAACTTGACGGGAGTTGTCTTGTAATGAAAAATATTAAAACAGCCTTACAGAAGGAAAAAGGAAGTTTATTTCATTTTTAAAAATGTTCCAGAATAAGAACTTTTATATTCGAAAAAAATATCTGTTTTTTAATGATAAATTATTTTTCAATTAAGGGATATATCTGAATTAACTAATAAATGTTCTAGTACTTCAAAATGACTACAGTGAGGCGACCTTAAAAAAAGTGAGTGTGTGAATGAGTGAGTGAGTGTGTATGTGTGGTGAATGGAGGACAGAGGACTGGGGGTGTGACACTCCTCAGGGAATGGCAGGAGAATACTAATTCCAGCTTGGTGCAAGGCCACATCGCAGCCCACCACCCCCATCCACAAACAAAGACTCTCCACAGTCAGCACAGGCCAAACAATACTACCCTTGCAAGGCTCCTCCTCTGTAGCCACGCCTCTTTAAACACAGAGGAGGTCAACATGAAAAAAAGTGTCTGAGAAGAAATGGAAACTGTGGTTTTGTGTCTGTGTGGGCTGCTTGTTGGTGTCACAATACTTAAACAGTACTGCTGGTACTGGTTACTGATCTCACCAGTCAGAGCCAATTTTGCTGACCACCAAGCAGCCTTTATTTACTTCTTCTGGCTTTCTTCTTACTTGTCACAGTAAGGTCTTTGTCAACACAAGGAGTAGTTACATCTATTTACTAGCAGCATTATAAACAACATTTTGTTAAATTTTGTTTAAAAAACATTGGATATGATTTTTTATGACTTATTTTTATTATTTTTCCATAGCAAAACCCTGAATGTTTTTGTTGAAAGACAAAGTTAGGTGCCATGAGTATGTATTTATTTCTTAACATGCAGACCAAACACTACATCCTCCTCTTTTTTCAGTCTTTATATTTATGTGAGAAATGTTTTAACTACATTTAATACTTAGTGTACTAAAAAAATAATAAAATGAGTGTTTACTAGTTTTTCTGTACACTTTAGTGTCCCAGACATCACTTTTAGTGCAAAAAAACCAAGATAAAACAAGAAGTGTTGTCCTATTCTCAACAATGAAGCAGCTTTTTAATTGCAGTTAATTTTACTCTTTCTCTAAACTAAACAAAATGTGTTAAAAAATGTCATGTGTTAAATACTCTTAACTCATCACTTCCCCACTTGATAATTTATCTTCTTTTTTTGCAGTCCGCATGTTGATGTTCAGTAAGAGTTTTCAGCCTCTTTCTGCTTCTGCTTCTGCTTCTGCTTCTCTCAGGTATACAAATGCTCTCCGTTCAGCCGGACACCAAGCCAAAAGGCTGTGCTGGCTGCAACCGGAAGATCAAGGACCGCTACCTGCTGAAAGCTCTCGATAAGTACTGGCACGAGGACTGCCTCAAGTGTGCCTGCTGTGACTGCAGGTTGGGCGAGGTGGGCTCTACACTGTACACCAAAGCAAACCTCATTCTGTGCCGGAGAGACTACTTACGGTAAGAAAGATAGCTGCATTTTACAGTGTCTGTGTATCTTAACAAAAAGTTCACAATGTTCAGATAACACAAAATAGCATCACAGGAGTGTTAGAGAGTCAGAACAGAGAAATAAACTTCACACAAGTAGAGAGTTAAGGGTGGACTTCTGCGTATTTTGTAGAAATGAGCCTTGTAATGCTAAACAAGGCTTTTATTGGGTTTTGGTCTGTGAACTTGTTTTGAGGTCTTAAAATTTTGTGAAATCTATCAATTACACAGTGGCAAATGTGATTTATGTCCAACTCTTGTGTAAGTTCAATTTGGGTGTATAGGGTTTTGTATATGTAGTGCATTGTTTTCACTAATACTTTTGCTTAGGCAGAGAAGGTCAATATAACAGTCAAAGAAGTCTATTGCCTTTTTCCCCTTCTTTCTTGTATTCTTCATTGAAAGTCCATATCTATGCTCAAACATGGTTGTTATGGTACCTTCTTTTAGGATAATCAGTGCTTTTTGAAAGTGAATAAACACTTGGTATAATAACTTGCACTCAACATTATAAAGAGTACAAACAGGTGTTACATGGATTCGTCCCCAGAATGGAAAATTTGTAATACACATACAGCTATGATCTTAAAATACCATCATATATAGTGAGTGTACAGGGGAAAATTGAAAGTACAACAAACATTCATTCAGACTAACTTATAGGTAACTTTCATTCCAAACAAGTCATTTCACTAACCTCTCTGACATCAAAAGGTTTTACATCAAAAGCATGTATTATTCTCAAAAGGATCACCACCAACAAACAGGCACAGCCACCTTTCAGTCTACAATAGTTGCAAAATAATTTCTAAAGTCTCTGTTCACTTATTTCAGGAGAGTGTGACATAACCAAATTTAGTGTTCCACTCCCAAATTGTCATTGCAGATTGTTCACTTTGCTCCTCTGGAAACAGCAATATGCATTGTTAAATGATTGGGCGATGCATTAATCCATTTAAGCATAAGATTAACTAACAGTGGATGGACTAAAAGCATTTAATTATAACAAGATCAATTATTTTAATTTAATTTTGTAAATTTTTGTATCTGATTTTTTTATTTCATCAATTATTAATTAACAAAGCAAAATTCTGTTTATGCAGCTATAATAACTGTTCAGCTATAATAAGTGTTTCATATTCTTTAATAACACATGTGAGTATCTATTGTTCTTTATTCTTTAATAATACATGTGACTATACCATTAGTCTATATGGTCAAAACTTTTGAAGTTAACCTTTAAGTTAATTTAACTGCAAAGCAAGGAATCTCTATCTCTCGGTTTATATGCGTGTATATGTAGAACATGTCGTGAGAACTGATTATCCGATAAACCAGAGAACAGTGCTCTGCATAAATCTGTATGCAAACAGGGCTCTGCATATATCCATAAAGGTAGAAATCTGTGTCTGTCTGTCAATCTGTCCTTTGATTTTCTTACAAATTTTTAATTCCATCAACTTCTCATTTGGCAGTTGTATTGCTTAGGGCCATAGGAAGTGCAGCGTCGAACATGAAGTAGAACCCTGTTTTCACAAAAATTGGGACACTGCATCAAACTTAAATAAAGCAGAACATGATTATTTGCTTATACTTTTTGACATGTAATTAATTGAAAAGTATTTTACACTTGCCTGGAACTTGAGTCAGGCTTAATTCCACTCTATTCAAGAAAAAAGTCAGAGGATGATCCGAACAGATTCAATATGGTGAGCTTCCAGACCTCCTTACTTGTCAAAAAGCTATCGTCATCATAATATCAACAAATTGTATGTAATTCCCTGGAAACTTAGAGAAGGCTAACATGAGTTATTTTATTTTTTAATTTTATTTTTTCTCTCAGGAGTAATGATGTTGCAATAAAAGTTTAATTCAAAGTGTAACATGAAAAGAACTAAAAAAAACATCTAATGGTTGTTAGTCTAGTCTAATTAGTCTATAAAAAATTTGGTTTTATTGCATATTTGGACTATTTTTATACTAAAACCATGTGAACATCTTGCTTTTAATGTATGCAGTGTTTATTCATCCTACATTTAGTCAGTACACATACATAAATTTGTATATTTGTGTATAAAAGTTGTGTGTGTGTATAAACACACACACACACACACACATATATGTGTATGTATATATCTTATTATCTTACATATATCTTATTAATGTACTTGTTTGCTAATTCATTACTTCTGAATGGACTTTTTATGCTATTCTGTTATTTGTTTATGTAAAACATAAAGGACTAGCAACTCTGTATTTTACGAGAGTAATCAATTACCTTGTTTCCCTAAATATCATTTAGCAATGAAGCAGAAATAAAAATATTGATTAACAAAATCGATTACTAATAATAATTTGGTGGAGCTCATGTTTTGAGAACACCTCATTGGAATGTGTTAACTTGTCAGGTATTGTTATAGTACTCTGTTTCATAAGTATAAAAAGGGAAATGAACTGTTGGCACAACTAATTTTGAGGGTCTGGAGATGCTGTTTGTAGAAGTTCAGGAGCTCTACCGCTCTGCAAGTCAGTTATATTGAGAAGGCAATAGGCACATATACTGAAGGCCAACTAACTGGCCTGTTGCAAATGGCATGTTTGGAAGTGGCACTGCACAAGTAATGAATGTGTAAAGAGGAGACGAATATGACACATAAATAATTTTACAAGTCCCTATTTCTTTGTTACCAAAGGAATATTTTTTCTTCATTGATTGATACTTTATAAATACAATTCCTGGATTGGATGCCGGGTACTCCGGCTTCCTCCCACAGTCCAAAAACATGCTGAGGTTAATTGATTACACTAAATTGCCCGTAGGTGTG
>JAPZDZ010000015.1:950383-962109 GCA_029783805.1 Acanthurus tennentii
GCGACCTGTCCAGGGTGTCCCCTGCCTTCGCCCTAAGTCAGCTGGGATAGGCTCCAGCCCCCCCCCCCGCGACCCTGATAAGGACTAAGCGGTATAGAAAATGGATGGATGGAAATAATCCCAGTGTATAAAAAGAAAAGTCACATTAAACCTCAACCTCAGTGGCATGGGGCGCCGGTTTAGCTTAATTGGTAGCGCAGGCGTCCCATGTACGAGGTTTCGTCCTCAATGCGGCGGTCGCGAGATCGAATCTGGCTCCGACCCTTTCCGCGTGTCACCCCCTCTCTCTCTGTCTCCCCCTTTCACACATCTGTCCTATCAATAAAGGCATAAAAGCCCCCAAAAAATATCTCAAAAAAAAAAAAAAAACTTCAACGACATTGCAAAGCAGTAATAAATACATTTATGAATTGCCATAAAATAATAGCATCACTAGAATAATGTAGGTAGAACTCAGTAAGTTACACATGGCTTCTTAAGACACACAATCGGTTCGCTTTTCTTTGCACTCGCCTGTAAAAAGTCTCAGTACTCCTCTCCATGATGCTTCTTCAAAAGCTTTGTTCAGTTCGTTGTGTTCAAATGTTTTGCTACCACCCCTTGAGAAACTCATTTTGCAAACGTTGCACTCAGCTGTTTTACTTTTCTCCTCCGTTAACGTAAAGTGGGCTGTAAAATGAAAGTGACCATTTTAAAGGGGACACAGTTAAATGTCCAGTTAGGTTAGAAAGTAGTATGACAAGGTGATGTTGAAAGTCTGGGGTGCACTATTAACCCCAACAAGTTAGCTTTGCAAAAGAAAATAGCAACTGGTGATTGCAGTAAAGAGTTGAGTAATTGATGACATGAAAACTGATTTATAAATTTGTATGTTTGTAAATGCTATTAGACTAGAAATAATAATATAGGTTCAATCCTATATATACTGTATATGTATGTGTGTATGTATATATATTTCAAAATCTAATAACATTTTATTTATATATATATATATATATATATATATATAGTCTTCATATTCATGAAGACTCAACAACTGAGAGCTAGTCACACATGAGCAAGCATAAACGATAGAAGCAGAGTAAATATTTGGCTTTTCAGGAAAAATACTACACATGGTACTGTTAAACATTAAATAAAAGTAATAGTAATAATGCACATAGTATTGTATTTTATTCTATTCGAGCATATTGTACAAATTAAATGGCACAGGATCCCTTATACTAAGCAGTATTTTGGCATCTTCTTCTTAGATACCTCCACTAAAATCTCCAATTCCAATTCCAGGACAGAACCAGCTTTTCTGTCTTTGTCTGTCCCGTTGAGTGTCCTAACAACTGTTTATTAAAACCTCAATTTTGATAAAGATATTTGTCAGCTTGGACAGTAAACATATGAAAAAAAGTCTTAAAAATCAAAACAAGGCAACTCTTAAAATTCATCATACAAAAGTATAGAAGGTAAACCAAGTTTCTCAAACATAATGATACTGATTGTGGAATGCCATATATTTACATTCCAATTCAAATAATTTTTTTGGTAAATTGTCTATAGTTCTTAACTTGCTAAATTTCACAATATTAAAAAAGGTAAAGGCAGAAGGCAAGCCTTGATTTGCCCAGCAGCAATCTGCCAGAGAGGAGTTACAACATGTTAAAATCAAGTATTGGTTTCAGGGCCAAGTGCTCCTGAAGCTGTAAGCATCCTCACAGTAATTAGATTTTGTGCCGTTGAGACTATTTTCTCTCTTTGATAATCTATTTCTTCATTTAAGTGGAAAGTGAATACTCTAGTTAACACAGGCCTACAAGGCAAATTGTTTGCTTTGCTATACATCTTTAAGTGAGTGTCTGTTGAAGTCATTCTTTCTCTTCCTTCTACAACAAGAGAGTCCCTAAAGACTCTCTGTCTAAGTCACCTCTCTGTAAAGGAAGGGAGATAGCACCAGCAGAAACTGACTGACTGGAAAGTTAGAAATCGTAATATTATTGCACATTAATACATATATACTACACTTGTAGTGATAGATAAATGATTTTAATCTCCTGTGATAAGTGCTACGCCAGTAGTCTAAAGACTATTAAGTTTAAACTAATGAAAACAGATCCTTTCAAACAGAGCGCAAAGCTTAGTGTGTGCATTGATGTGTGTGAAATCATGTGAACCATATGCTATGGTTTTTTCAGTCACTGGATTTCAACCAAATTTAAATATCAATTTTAGATTTAAAAGCAGCTTGGTCAGGCATCAGTACTCTTTTAAGTAACTACCTCATATATTCTGTCATCTTAATGCATTTGAAGGGCACAAATTGTAATTGTGTTTTGAATAAACAGTACAGGTGAAAAGCTTGCCATCATGCTACAAGATGGAGACATATTACAAATAGGAGTAAAAGCACACTTTTCCAAACAGTGTCCTCTTAAAGAAGCCAAGGAGCAATTAAGCTAGTTAGTCTGGTTGTGTTGCTGTGTTGCTGTCCTTATTCTAATTTATTTAAGCAGATAGGAAAAAAAAAGATGAGGATTTTACCCTTCTTTGCCAGAACCAGAAAAATAGATGCAGTTATGGAGGAAGAAAGCAGCCAAAAAAATATGGCTATAATTTCAATTGCATTACTTTAGCAGTGCAAATTATCATGACCTAGATTAATAACTTTTGAACTTAAAAGTGGTATCCTTTAATGAGTCTAAAAAAAAATGGTTTATTCTTTAGCGGTTTCAAATCGGTTTTTATGTCAACTTAAGATAATATCAAGAGGGCAGCACAGGAAAGGGGGTGTAAATCAAGGCAGTTGAAGTTGAAGTAGGGTGGGCTTGGTTTCAGCAAGGATAGACAAAGAGATTCCAGTGAAAAAGGCTAATCTGGGATTGCTGGTTTAAGTAGTAATGATGCAAAGTTTAGAAAAGAAAGATACAGACTCAGACCTTCAATTTAACTTTTATTTTACCACTGTTAATACAAAATCAACTGCTTCCTTAGCTTTTATTCACCAACCAGGCTTTAAGGTAAGTAATTGAAAAAGACTCTCTGTACCAGTGGTTTTCAACTTCCTTTGGACTAGGGTAAACCTATTAGGCCAAAAACAGATTTGAATCATCAGAATTGGAATCATCATTAGTTTTCCAGTGATCAAAAGCCAAATTAAAAAGAGGTCTGGATTTTCTTTTTTCTTCTTCCGTCCTTTTGACATTACAGAACATTTTCTACAACTTACTCACTTTTTGACTGCTATCTCTGAAGCTATACAGAAGGCTTTAGAATAGAAAACACTGAGTTTTTGGTCCCTAATTGGTAGATATATATGAACATCATCATGTGACTCCATTCTCACTATTTTGAAAAATGCTTTTTTAAAATTATATTTATTAATGTAAGAAAAACTTCTCTGTCATGGTAGCAAGTGGCTTTAAATTTTTGCCTGCCTTTTGGCAAGTGACTGTTAAATTTCATTTTCTGCATTTTAATTCATAAATAAAATGTGATTTAGACTTTAAATTTCTAAATAAAATGGTTAGAAATTTAAAGTCCAAACTTCATTTACCTCTCATTGCTTATTACAAAAGACAACACATCAGAAATACTGAGCAAGAGCAGCCTATCATGGCAAAATTTTAAGGTGGCTAGAAAAAAAGCAAGGTTATGATTTTAGTATTGAGTCTTGAAATGTGGGAGCTTTTACCAACTTAGTTAGAGTATATTTTCAACAGTTACACATAAAGGATACTTTGGGGCATTTTAAGTAAAACGCATATACATATTTATTTTTTGTTTGTGTTTTTGGTACAGGACATTTTTTAAATGATTGTGTCAGAATAAGAAAGTGAAACATTGGTGAGGGGCATGTACTAGTAAATCTGGGATTAACACATTTTTCTATTTGTTGGCTATGACTGTGATTAGATTCTTTACTGTCTCATGGGCTTGGCATTAATAGGAAAAGCTTTAAAAGTACTTCCTCACAGGATGCTTTTGAGTTTTCTTGGACAAAGCTTTTCAGTAAGAGAAGTGTTTCATTAATTTTCCCACAGCACTTGACAGGATGGCATTGGCTTGGAGTCAGCAAATTAAATCTACGTTTAGAGTGACAGACCAGAATCTTCATTTCATCCTGCTTATCCTCATAACATTAAGCTTAATTTTCAGAAACACACCATTCTCACACATTTGTTTTTCTTTGCCAGGACCTACAGTGTATTTGCATCCTGCTAATTGGTCTCTAATGGATGTAACAAATTATACTCTCAATCTGCCCTGCAGCCCTAAATAAATCCTGTGAACGGCCCAAGCTAATCAGGTGCCTTCTGAGTTCCATCTGCTTGGTGCAGCTTTGAGCATCCAACTGAGCAGTCTTAACATTAATGGAAGTTAAAGGATGTAAGTTAGGCTCACTGTTCCCATCCCCCGACAGCTGTACCTCCCTGCTAGTAAACACAGGCACTGCTGCTGGCAGACCTTGTCTAAGCTGAACTGAACAGGGAGATAAGTGAACCTCAGGACAATACAGCAAGAGCTACTGCCCTTACACATTCAACATAATCTCTACTTGGCCCTGTGCTGAAAGGCCAAGTTTAACTGTCCCCCCCTTGGCTAGAGCAGGACAGGGCAGCAAAGGTTGTTGGGAGATTTTATGATTTTATAAAAGCTGCAGAAGGAAAGGAATCCTGCCTAATACAAAAAAAAACATTTGTATATACCTGAGCCCCACTCCAAACAAAACAGCCACCAATTCTTCAGTCTTGCTAATGTCCCATCCTTCTTGAAACTGAGTTGACAGTTTCCTAGAGGAGAACTCCTTTTCTGCGTGGTATGGTGATGGGAGGAGGTGGTGGAAATTATATTGATTTGTACTTGCTTACTCAGTTCTGTAGCTGGCTGGGCCTGTTAGCCCACAAAATAGCTCTGATCAGATTTTTGCTTTTTTGCTTTTGTAAACCCTTTCCCTCTTCTATTTGTGTGATGCAGGTTTTGTGTGGGAGACAAGTTTTTCCTGAAGAACAATATGATCCTGTGCCAGACAGACTATGAGGAGGGACTGATGAAGGAGGGTTATGCTCCCCAGGTTCGCTGACCCTCAAAGGCCAACGAGGAGGAGAAAGAAAGAGGCACTGGAAGAAAGAAAGGGACTAAAGGAGAGCTTGTAAAAAGACAACAAAAAGCACCTCCTGCCCAGCTCTTGTCTCTCACATGTACATAACTAAGCAGGCCTCCCTGGGAGGGGACACACTGCTGAACAGAGTAGCCATGGAGGTGCAAGGGTGGCAGGAAAAGACCCTGGAAGCCTACAAGAAACTATGACTACAGTTGACCATTTACTTGTTTGTGATTTATGGGTACTGCCTCTTTTCTTCTCACCAATAAATGCCTGCCTTAGAGCAATTCTTAACCAACAGCTGATCCTAGCTGTTGAAAGTGTTGAAAGGAAACTAAATTAACACACCCAAAAGTTATCTTGTCTCATCTTATCTGACAAGGACAGTGTACCCACTTGACTGCACAGTTCAGCAACTTCTGCTTAAATTTAAAACAAACTGAAGTGTTGTTAATCAATGTACTTTTGAAATGAAATCTTTTTAATAAATGATATCATACTACAAACCCAGTGAATGTAATGTGAAGAGAAGCAAAATTAATGCTAATGAATGATTTGTTAATATGATTTGTGTGTGTGCGTGTGTATGGGTGTGTATGGGTATGTGTGTGTGTGTGTGTGCAAGTATGTACGAGATAGGACCTCAGTATCGCAGTACATAAGGTTTGGTCTGGTTCATGTGATCTTTCCATCATCTTGAGAAATTGATCAAAAGAGTATCAAATAAGAGTATTGGATCAAACCTCTCATGAGGTGTGTGTGTGTGTGTGTGTGTGTGTGTGTGTGTGTCTTTGGACACAACCATGTCATTAGAAGACTTTCAAGCCATTGTGTTATGAATTCTCAAGAAAGACCAGTGCCACATGGCATGTCTAAAAAGTTAAAGTGTGATGGCTGTTATTAAAAAATGCTAATGAAAAGACCTTATCTGGTCAAAGTAAGCAGCTTTTGATACATTCAAGCCGCCATTATCAGTATTTGTCTTTGTTTTAAAATTGATAGAATAAATACCATTATTGTGAAAAGTCTGTAATAGTGATAAAGCTACAGAAAATCACTTCTTAACTTTAAACTCTGTAGTCCTTTGCCCTTTTGTCCGCTTAGGACCAAACAGCAATCTTAGCAATCAAGTAGTTGGTGAAGAAAACATTTAGTGACTAAACAGACAGATTTTTTTCATTATGGCTAACAACCACAGCTAAGATGTTGGACAACAAGTTTGGTTTATTAGATAATATTATGCCATGTGTAATGATTTCAGCTTGTACCCCTGCCCTAAAGTGGCTAGTTAAGTCTATTAAAGCATCTCTCTATGCTAAGAACCAGACCTTATGCCTAAAGACAAACTCCTGGGTATGCAAGACTGTTATTCTTAAAGTGACAACAGCCATTCCTGAAATGCATTCCATCACAGCAGCTTTCAACATTTCAACAATTTTTAGCAGCCTGGGTTTGAACTGTAACTCCAGGCTCACGCTTGTGAAGGATGGTTTTTCTTGCTGGAGACAGTCTCTATTTATTAAAATTTTGCTTTCCTACAAATCAAAAGTAGGGAAATGTTTATGGAGGCAAGTTGTTGTAGCAGTTGTAAGTTGTAGGGATCAGTTGGAATGGTTACTTTTTGTGCACTATTTATTTAAAAAGCATTCTGTGCATCATGTTGTCCATAATTTGGCATAGTTCGACATTCTGATACTTGAATCTTACCAATTTTTCAATCAAGGTTTGGCTTATATTGAGTATGAATAAGTATATATGGCTCCTTGCTGCAGAGGAGTTACATCCTTTTCTGCTGAGGAAAGAACAATTCTTTGATTTTTCAATATAAACAACAATGCTCAGCAACATTTCTTAGCTGAAAGAAACCTTCTTTATTGTAAAATGTGGATGTACATAAAAAAATCATTTTTGCTTGCTATTGAACAATGATTTCTTTTTTAATGGGTCATTCAGCATGAGATGTTTATTTTTAGGACAACACTTGTAAATATTGTAATTTTAATAATTTTAAGCACAAATGCAATACAGTTTTATTGTGTTACCAGTGAACGTGGTGTCATTTTTCTCTCTTTTTCAGATTAAACTGTTTTCAGTAGTTCACTACTTCACACTTGATATATCCATTTATAAGTCACTATATGTGTTTAAGCATCTACTAAGTATCTAACTTAAAGGCACAGGATAAGATACACAGCAGGTGCCAAAAATACCTGGTCCCTGTCCAATAACCTATCTAGTAAAGCATGCTACAGCCTATGCAGTATAATGTATGATTGATCTTAAGCAAAATAATTTCCTCAGTTTGTTGTTGCTGCTGGTTGTAGAGTTCAAAAATTTCCATACAGTGAGATCATACACAATATCTATCTCCTGTTAAGCTACAGAAGAAAGATATTAATTATTAAGATATAACACTAGGCTTTCATCATTTCAGAAAGAAATAAAACATTTTTGTGAGGTTGTGTCAAACATTGATCAAGAAAAAAAAATCTGAGATTTATACTTTGCCATTAACAACTTTCATTTGAGTAGCCCCAGCCATATCCATGTGGTTTTTTCTAATTAATTACATAGAGTTGGGTTGAGAAAAATTTGAACATTAGGATTTAAGGTATTCCTCTAATTATTCAGATGTTTCTAAAGTGCAGTGTAAGGTTGTGGAGGTGGAGTTTATCCCAGCTGGCATTAAGCAAGGAGCTGGGTACAACCTGGAAAAGTAGCCAATTTATTACAGGGCTAACATATTGAGCAAACAACCGGTCACACTCACATTCACACCTATGGGCAATTAAGAGTTACCAAGTTACCAATTATCCTAACTTGCATGTTTTTGGACTGTGAGAGGAAGTTAGAGGACCCAGAGAGAACCTGCGCAAACACAGGGAAAACATGTAATCTCCACAAAGAAAGACCCTGCCCCAGCCTGGACTCAAACCCAGGACCTTCTTGCCTTAGCTTCTACAATACAGGATTGCACAAAGAAAACCAAGTTGCAGTCCTTTTATGCTTGACAAAAACAACGATACAAACTATAAAAGATGGTGTTATGAGCATTATGGTAGAAACAATGGGCCACATTCACTGACCATTCTTAGAAAAAATTTCTTCTCAAAACTCGCTCATGCATGTTTTACAAAGATTTTCTCTTATTTGAGATTTGTTCTTAGCTGAGAACAGAATCTATCAACAGTCAAGAGTACTCTTATGCACATTGGAGTGTTGGCAGTGACACCTCAACTGCCACAAGTCTCCGAAAGGGGCGTGGCCTTTGGTTAAACCAAATGACAGAAATAAGGAACTGAGTCAAGTGGGGTGTCTCCCTCTTTCAGCTGTCTCTTATATTACCGACTCACTTCCTGCAGCACTGCCTCAAACTTCAGAACTACTAATTTTTGCTCCTTTTTTAGATTTTCATTTTGACATTTTCTCAAATTTCCTTTACAATAGCTCTTTGTAACGCTAAACTAACAAAGTAAGGTCAGCATCAATTTATACAATGTACTAATTAAGGTCAGCATCACAACACCAACATATCTCGCCTGTGTTACACTTTCCAGAGATAACTGCAATAATTTAAGATATTTCCTATCTATGTGCATTGCCCCAATAACCATGATTTCTGTCTTGCCCCTGTTTAACTGTAAAAAATTACTGGACATCAATTTCTCAATATCCTTGACACACAGGAGATACATAGTAAGCAAATTATTG
The DNA here is from genome assembly GCA_029783805.1 of Acanthurus tennentii. Classification (NCBI taxonomy): domain Eukaryota; kingdom Metazoa; phylum Chordata; class Actinopteri; order Acanthuriformes; family Acanthuridae; genus Acanthurus; species Acanthurus tennentii. Next base: position 959,187 of record JAPZDZ010000015.1, read on the forward strand.
AATGATATGCATTTGCACTTTATCTTTCAGACTTTTTTGTGTCACAGCATACTATAAACATGGTGGAGCATTGATGGTTACATGGAACAGGGCAAACTGGATAGTTACCTTTGGAAAAAACAGAGGGGGAGGGAAAAGAGACAGGGGATAGGGGAGAGAGAGCAAGGCAAAAAGCTAAGATTAAACTATAGGTAAGTGTTTATTAATAATAATAATAATAATAATAATAATAATAATAATAATAATAATAATAACATAAAACACAGATAGCCGGGCTCATAATACTTAATATTAAAACTATGATGAAGTACTCACCACCTCAAGGTCTGCGCTCTAAAGGATACAGCAGGGCAGGAGGGAAGTCAACCCGGTACCTGGCCAGCCAACACATTGTACATGCTAAACAAAAACATTAAGGCAGGTACAATTGTACACAACAAGGCTATTTTTGGAACGCACCTGGAGCAGGCAAACAAGCAGCCACAGCAGGGACAGAGCATGAGGCAGGAAAGGGGGGGGGGGCCTACAGGTGCCTTATATCGCCAGGCTCTGATTAGGAGGTGGGAACATGGGAGGAGTCAGGCCCAGGCTGCATTCACACACTCTCCTGCACTACTGGAGTAGTCCCACCACACAATCATAAATTAGTATCTGTCACTATGTGTAAGGGCCACCACAAGGAAATAACTTGTTAGAAAATACTGAAAAAATTATTAGATACTGTGTTCAAGCAGTGTTATTCAAAATATGGCTAATTATTAGAAAATTAAGTGGACAATTTGTTATAGTGTTGTTATATAATAGAACATAACTCAAACTTATTTCACAATTGTTAGAAAATGGCTTTTTTTCACTTTCAATCAGAAAAAAAGAGGATTATTTGGCTTACCAACTGCTTGCAACTGCTCTGACAGGAGGTTCAAGTAGCATGCAGGCCTAGGCTTCTTGTATTTCAGTTAGTGGGATCAATCTGAAATATCAGAGAGGTGTATTAGAGCTCATCAGAATAACCACACTCACCAATACATAAATACACTCACACACATACACACACACACAAATACAGTGTGAAAATGACCTTGTGAAAATTTAACCTAGCTAGCTTACTAGCTAGCCACAGTAACTGAAGTAGCTAGCACAATAGCAAATTAATTATACTAGCTAAAACATGATTATTTTATATATATCTATAGTAATTATACTGTTAATTTGTTAAGTAAGAGTTTGATAAATGATCTATTAATAACAAAATGGTTTAAAACCTAATCTATATCATCAGTCGCTGGTGACCTTTTGACATTTACATTTCTTACGTAACTGACTGCGCTGGAAAGTGGCTGTTGGAATGACCATCAGACGAACATTCCGTTTTCTCTGATTTGAGGTAAAGTGACCTTTTTCAGCCATAGCAAGTGCATAAAGGTCATCCTGAGCAAAAATTGAAGCTTGCAAACTTTGGAAGTTTTCTATACACATGTGTAGCAGTGATTTTCAAAATAAAGTGCTGGAAAAATGATCAAGAATTTGTAAAATAGCCATAATTTTTCTGTCTTTTTGGGAAGTTTGTGGGTAATCTTTTTAAAAAAGATTGCAGCAGGTCCCGGAATCTTATTTTCTTACCTTCCCCAATGTTTCATGATACTCCCTGCCAAATATCATGCTCTCATGACCATTTATGCAGTTGTAGTAACTAAATATCTGCGCCGACTTTGAATGTGACTGGATCAATGTCCCTGCCCCGCTTATCCCCAGGTTACGTACGATGAAAGCACGTTAGTGCATGCCCTCCTAAAACCCATAGAGGTTGCATTGTAGAGCCTGCAATTTGAAAAAAAAAATATTTAACATGAGAGTCTATTAAAGCATTTTGAGGTGGCACTCAATGAAGCACAACCTTACACTGATCAATGATGACAATGAGAGACAAAGGCAGGTCAATCAATCTAAAACAGTCACAACTACTGGGGTAAGAATATGATGGAAATAATTCCCTCATTTTTCCCCTTTGGTGGTGCATTGCTTGATGGCCTTTATGAACAAACTGCCAATGGGATACATCTTTACCGCCATCTAAAGCCCTCTAAAACACATCCAGAATCGCTTTAAACAAAACATATTAAAAAAGTGCATGCTGACCTATGCCTTCAAGCAAAAATTACACTGGGCTCAATAGCAACAAATAAATTCATGAATTTAATTCATGAATGTGCTACAAACAAGTCAGATTTTCAAAGTTATTGATAAACAGATGTAGTCAGAAGTAAAATACACTATGTAGCAAATTTATGAATGATCACAGCACGTTTTTAACGATCATTAAAAAGAACATGAAAAAAGAAAATATTTAATTGTGCTCAAAATGGCTTCTATCCACACACCAGTTGCAGATTGCAGGTTGCATGGTTGCATGTGCCTTATGTAATGATTGACCAAAACTGATTGACAGAATCCGCGCTTTACCACTTTCGACATGTGCGTCTGTACAATTAAGTGGAATACAATCATATTTCCCTGCAATTAAGTAGGGATGGGTATCCTTAGGATTTTTATGAATCCGATTCCGATTCTGGTTCTGCTTATCGATTCCGGTTCCTAACGATTCATTATTTGGATTCCAAAATAGTGATATATATATATATTTTTTTAAAGATATTTTTTTGGGCTTTTATGCCTTTATTATACAGGACAGACGTGTGAAAGGGGGAGACAGAGAGAGAGGGGGTGACACGCGGAAAGGGTTTGGAGCCGGAATCGATCTCGCGACCGCCACATTGAGGACGAAGCCTCGTACATGGGACGCCTGCGCCACCGATCGAGCCAAACCAGCGCCCCGTAATAGTTTATTTAAGTAACTTTATTCCTTTACTTTTTAAAAAAATGGTAAACAAAAATAAAATCCTGTCTTGCAGCTAATTAGCTTATG
>JAPZDZ010000015.1:965392-976817 GCA_029783805.1 Acanthurus tennentii
AGTACCCGGTGAGAACCCACGCTACACAGGGAGAACATGCAAACTCCACACAGAAAGATCCCAGGCGCCCTAACCGGTGCGCAAACCAGGGACCTTCTAGCTGTGAGGCACCGCTGCTAACCACCGAGCCACCGTGCAGCCCCTCAGTGATTTCACTTATGCAATTACTCAGTAAGTTTAAGGGTCCGTGATCATTAGCTGACACTGATATATAAAGTTGTGTGTAATCGGCATAATTATGATAGGAAATGTTATAATATTCTATAATCTGAGCCAAAAGAGGCATGTAGATGTTGAATAAAAGATGACCTAGAATGGACCCTTGAGGAACTCCACAGGTGATTTTCATATGGTCTGATTCATAATTGCCAATTATATAATTAATATTAGTAAGAACTGATTAAAATATTTCCCCCTATTTAAAATTTGGACAGACTCAGAGCAGCTAAGGACCTCAAAACATGTGAGAATTATATTGATATTTTCTGCGTGATATCCTGGTATGTCTGGTTACGTTTACATGGTTATAGCGTCTGGTGAGCAGAAGGCGCTGTGAGCTATCAATAGCTGTCGCCAGTCGCAAGTAGAGTGAAACAGACGGTGCAGAGTAATACAGAGCAACGCAGAGGCAAGGATTGACATTGTATGTGCTTATTACTGTCTCTGCAGGTAAAATGCTCAGAAATCAAAACCAGAATTAAATATAAAAGTGATGTAATGTGCAAAATGTGTAAAAGCCATAGACTGAGACTGTGATATGTTGTGATTTTGAACATGACCGTGAATGGAGATGAGTATATAATACTAACTCAACATGACAGCGACGCTTACAATTTCAAAAACAAGCTATGAAACTGTCTTCTTAAGTGATGAATACGTAGCAGTAGATAAAACCACAAGTAGCTAAGCCTTTGCTAATGTGTGTTGTAGGAAGGATTAAGAAGCTTAATATGTGTGTGAATAAGTAAAGGCTAATGGCTGACCATAAAAAGAGACGGCACTCATTGCGATGCATAATAAATACTGATTATTTAAATTTGTAGTAAAACGTTATAGAGGTAATCTGAGAATCAACAGAAATTAAATAGGAAGTTAATGGAGGAAAAATACTTTTGGTTAAAAAAGTGTTCATTACATGATGTCATGACTACAATTTGAATGTTTTTGATTTGTTTCAATAGTAATATGTGTTTTGTGTGCCAACCACTAGTAGAGTGAGATGTCAGACATTGCAGAGTAATACAGCTTTTCCTTATCTGCTTGCCTTAAATCTTTTTCTTTAAAGTGGCACATCAAAGAAAAAGGCTATTTGAACAAATATGTCTGCTCTGATAAACTAGATCTGCATTGATTGTAGTCCAACATCGGACATTGACACTTTTTCTCCTGCTTTTAGTTGTGCTTGCACATTACTGTTCTAGTGCTCACGACAGCACAGAGTAAAAATCGCACATAACAACTTTGACATGTCAGTAACAAATAAGAATAGTGCCTCTGTTTTAATATCTGCTGAAGATGCAATGCCACTACTGATTTTTGCACTGTGTGCAAAAAAATCCAACCTCACAGATAAACAATCAGTGCACAATGAAGCAGTGTTGATTAGTTCTTTTATTAGTTAACTCAATTATTCAACCGCTCTGTAAAACCCCCTTTGTTCAGGGGAAAGAGCAGAAATGGCTCATCTGGACACAAACATCTTTTATTTTTTTAGATCAGTAAGGGCCAGGGTTAGAATAGAAGACTTTCAGGGAAGGAGAAAACCAAATTGTATGCTATTATTATTGCTATAGATTTAAAAAAAAGCACCAAAAACAATTCTCTCTCTCTCACAGACATCAATCTGAGTTTTTCATTACAGCACTTAACATGAATGTGGTTAATAGAATAGGAGAAGCCAGTATGCTGCCTGTGTGTGGTTGGTATGGTAAGTCTGAGGTTTTGATTGGTCATTAAAACAAGTCGCTCCAAACTTTAGGCCATAGGCAGCTCATTGTAAGCAGCATACTTTCCAGTAGCATGGTGGTAAATCTGCAAAACAAGAAAACATTTTTTAAAAAATACTGAAATGCAGGATAGTATGGTACAGAAAACATCATTGTGTGTTGTGTCCCCACCTGCCTCTCAATGTCAGCCAACAGGCTGCTGGCTCCCAGACGAAACAGGAGAGGGCAAAGCCAGTCATTGCCTAGCTCCTCTTTGATCAGAGTAAGCCAGAGCAGAGACTCCTGAGCTGTCCGGATCCCACCTGCTGGTTTAAAGCCCACCTGAGGAACACATACCCTTGTGTCAACTGGACACACACTTCATTAAAAGCATGATAAGACTCTAAAATTTAAGCGTTTAATTTTTAGAGTAGTTCAACTGATATGAAGAATAAAAGTCATGTCTTACAGACCAAATGCATGCCACTATAATTTTAATTTGAAGCCATGGATCTCAGGAGAAAAGAAAAGAGCTACATTGTAAGGAGACTAGCTGCCCCAAACCATTTCACTGAACCTTGATGGCGTATGTGCTGTGACCATTTCAGACATATAGAGGAACAGAGGGCATTATTTAACAATAGATCCCAACAGATCTAACATTAATGATAAAAGTAAAAAAATTAATGACATTATGATGCCTCATGCACAAGTGTACTGCATCCCTCTGGATGGGAAGACACACTTATTATTTCTGTTACAAATGGATATTTGCTGGTATTTAACAAAATCAAGTAATTAATGACGCATTGTTTCACCCAACCCATCCACTTGTGATCAGGAACACTCAGCAGCACCAGTCTCCCTAGTTGAGTATTAGTGCATTTGCTCAGTGCAGTCAAAATTAAGATCCCAATGGAACAGATGATTGTTGCCTCTCCAACTTAAGGAATTTTTATTTTGGCAGTTGCAGGTGTTCTTTTTTTGCACTGTTTTTGAAGGGAATAAGAGATTAAACTGGTTTTATTCTTGTTAGCCCACAACACACCTTAGATTTATAAAAGACTATATATAAAACCCCTTTGCAATTCATGCCTTACTTTGTGCCCTAATTACACACTGTTTAGCAAAAGTGGAGCTGGATAAGCCACAAATACATGTGCGCCATGCATGCTTTAGAATTTGTGACATAAACCTTTTAAAATAGGTCAGTGAAGATTTGTCTTTCCAACATATCAATCATTACTTTTTAATATACACGTTATACTAGAGTGAAGTTAATTATATAGCAATGTGCAGAAATTAGAGGACCAATCATTCAATATCAGTGAATTTGACTGATTGACATTTATGTTTTAAATCAGTTTAAAAGGGCAAGTCAAAGTTAGGACATGTCTAAACTAATTTTGATGCACATTGATTACTCAATTAAATTTTGAACAAAAATAAAACAAAGACTACTATAGCATAATTGTATTATCTGTGGTGGTAAACAGTGATGTATCTTTGCTTTTGGCTGCTGGCTGTCCTCTGTCTGTCTGCTAACCAAAAACTGATTAAATTCACCTTCTGCCAAATTAAATGTGTAAATCTTCAGGTTCTTGTTCTGTCAACACTCTTGTAAGTTGTGTTTGCTATGTATTATAATGAAGAAATACAATTCAAACTGAATAAATCAAAACTGGACAGCGTGTTTTTAATCAAGATTTATATGGTTTGATAGATTATTGACTCCTAAAAAGCAAGTAGCACACTACTTGCTCTGCTTCTTCTGTGGTGCTGGAAACCAAATCTCCCAGTGAGTATAAAATTGAAAAAAGAGGATTCGCGCACACAACTTCACCTTCAGTGCAAAGGTAAGGTCACATTTGTCACATTTACAGAACAATGTGTGAACTGTGTGAGGATTACATAAATGTGAAGACATGACGGCATGTGCTTGTTTCAGAAGTCCAGATTTTTGGTCCTGGTCCTTATTAACACTGGTTTATCTAATTACTGAAATTAGTGTGCAGATTTACAAACTCCTACCCTTTAAACCCTATGTCTGGTTTATGTATAGAACTAACAAATTAAAAAATTAGTCCAGTAGGGAAGACAAACTCCATGCAGCTAATCTGCAGTGTCCTGCCCCCATTTCATTAACCAGGAAATGTTCTTAACCCACACAATGGCAGGCGTAAGTACATTACCTTGTGGCCTGTACACATGAAGTAGTCACGGATGGCTCTCACCATCACTATGGCAACAGGGTAAGTTGCATTGATAGCCTCTTTTCCTGTGGAAGTCTTTATGAAGTCCGAACCTGTTTGGATAAAAAAGAGACAGTCTTGAAAACAACAGCACACAGAACATATAATACAGTCATATTGCTCTCATCATTTATATGTCAGTATATTTTCTATGAAGATGCTCCATGTACAAAAATGCATAGAAAGATTTAAAATTTTGCTATAAGAGAAATAAAGTCAGCAATACAGTGTTTTTTAGGCTGTAGAGTGACAAGAGACAGAGAATTATTGTGACAGTCTGGCCTAGGCAGACAAGAACATATGCTACTTCTGATGGCCAACAGCAGCTGCACACTCATCAATATAAACCTTCATTTTTCCTTTCCTTCTATCATAGCCAATTAAGTTTTATCAGCTTCCCTGATAAAAATAGAAGATGAAACGAACCTCTTTTTAATAGATTACCCACAAAACTGTGGGCTGCAAGAAAGAAAAAAAATTCCAGCCCTTCAGCCTCGCTGTTGTATAATGACTGTTCATTACTGAACAGAGCAAGATGTACATTTTCTAGTTCATTAAAAGCATGTTCTATGTATTTTTCCAGACAGGTCTTTCAGCCTCTGTCCCCTCATCTTCAAACTGGCATAATCCCCAGGATTCGTTATAGGGAGTCTTAATTACAAGATAATGGATAACGGTTATTAAATGTGGGTGGCGGTAATGAGCTCTATTCATTTGTGTGGGCATGGAGATATTGGCTGGGTACAGCAGAGTAAAATAGCCTGTATAAGAGATTAATAGGTGAAATTATCATTCAATTTCAAGAATCTCATACGCGATTCATAGGAACATAGAGAAGATTAAGGATTGAGTGTCGTGACAAAGGCAATACATTTTAATAATGATCTCTATCTGAGCCCCTGACAATTGGGTTTTGTAATCTGCTTATTATGTGATGGCTAGTTAAGCATACTCCATGTGTAAGGATGTGTGTGTGAGTGTGATCACTTTGTGAATGTGTGTACTGGTGTGAACGTCCTTGTGTGTGCATGAGAGACAGAGAACTCTTCTCATTTTGTACACTTTCCCAGAGCAAGAGAACAAGACACCTCTACTTTTTAAGCTTTAAGTTTAACTGACTTTGATTTTTTAAAATCTTGTAAGTGCCACTTGAATGAAAGTAATACAATTAGAATTAAAAATAAAAAACCCTGCTAACATGCACGGTGGCCTCTTTAAGATTGCAGCCTCTCTTTGCACAATGGTGAGGTAAAGTGGTGTGTGCAAAAAAGGCACCACAAAGACTACAAAGATCTAGTTACTTAAAAATACTGAGCTATATGCGTTGTCTACATGTCTCTATTAGCCTACAGACTGGAAACTGAAAAAAAAATTTAGTCAGAGAAGGGGGCTCTATGCACCATGTCAATGCTGGATGCATAGTATTAGCAGCATGTTTTCAGAGCAGCAGCTTACATCTGCCTTTAATAGCTACACAAGCCAGGTACTGATTGCCAAACATACTTCAAATTTAATAAGGTGTGTGAAACAGAGCAGATTTGAGACAAAAAAAAACAAAGAAAGGTTCTGGCAGACATATGCAGATGGCCAACTTGAAAAAAAAGGCTAAATGCCTCCTAGGTAGACACACCATTAGTATCTTATTCATCCAATAGTGTAGTTTCTCTAAGCTATTGGAATTCTGTTAGCATCAAATTAAAAACTTTAACATGGAATTTGTTATACTTGTGTTGAATGAAGCTTGTACTAATTTTCAACAGACATGGTAAGCCAGAAAGTACTTTTCCAATTAGAGCTCAACAAGTGGGATGTTCGTACACAACAGCATCAGGATTGCAACACCAATTTCAGTGGTGCACGCCAGTCCAAAAGGCAAATCCCTAACTGCTGCAGTGGATTAGGTAGTCAATGCCTTTAAGAGAACACTTGGCATGATCGGTTTATTCGAAGACTTAAACATACTTCAGATAAATTCTGAAGTTTTAAGTCCAGTTTTTGTACAAGACTTGCAGACACCCAGCTGTTACAAAGTTTGGTAACAGCAGGTGTTCACCAGCTTTAGTTCTCCTGAACTGTTCTGTCCTGTTCTCCTGGCAGCCAGAGTCTCTTCTGCTCAGCTCATCCTACAGTTAGGTCATTAAGGTGTTACTTTTTACAATGAAATGACACACTGTCACTAAATCATAGTCATACACACTAGACCATATCCTATTGCTAAACTGCAGTACCCAATGTGCATCCCATTCTTAAATATGAAAGGGCTTTTTACTGTTGCAGCAAAATATCTACTTTCTTAACGCACCAACCCAATTTTTTTTGTCCAGATTTAACACAAAATCGGGACAAAAGTAAGAAAACAGACAAACTGTGACTATAATAGACCCGCTAAAACTGCAAATTGTTGAGTTGTGCAAAGACTGACCAGCCATCATGGCAACCAAGCTGGCTTTATAGACATTGGTGAAGGTGCCCAGCTCTCCAATAGCCAGTATGGTCTTCATGTGGGCGTCACCACAGGCCTCACGAAACTGATGGATCTCATTATACATGGCTGTAAAGGGGGACAGGTCACAGGACACTTAAAAAAGCATGCACAATCAAATCATAAACAGAATGAACAAAAGATCACTCCATCACCAAAACTAATAACACAGGTTTGAACATGCTCAAATTTCCAAAATTAATGGCAAGTCTTTTAATACCAGTAACAGCGAGAAAGAAAAGTAAATTTCAATTGCGATCACTTGAGAAATACACACTTACTTTTAATATCTGATTAGTATCTGTTAAGTGCAACCCTGAACAACACGATTAGAACAAAAATAGTTTTCAAAAGTCTCACATAACAAGTAATTACAGTCATCATTTAAACAGTACTCTGACATACAAACAATTTCCAAGAAAGAAAAAATGTTTTTCACTTTTATAGCCAAATCATTTTATGTCACATAATTTCTGATCTTAATTTATCCTGGACCTTGGACACAGTAGTTGACAAAACAATCAGCAGTCATGATCCTTCATCTGCTGATAAAGACCATGTCATTTAATTAAAAGTTTCCAAACAAACAAGTATACCTTAAGTGGATGTTGTCATATCAACTGCCTTTACCAGGCCTACAGGTCAAAAATCAGACCGCACTGATATTACTTTTTTTTTCTAATCAAGTGTCACAGGATACCTTCCCACTGTCCTGTAAGGGCAAGCTTTCGGTTGATGACGATGTCGATCTCAGTGGCGCCGTCAGCCACCGCCATGCGAACTTCTTGCAGGCGGGTCTCCAGTGGCGTCTGGCCTGCTGGGAAACCAGTGGCAACTGAGGGAGAAGGGAAATAACACACTTACAGTGAAACCCAATGAAATCAAGGTCCTCTTCATTACTGACTTGTTGTTGGTAAACTGGTATTCTGTGATTTGATGAGAGCTAGAAACAAAACAGTCAAACAAAGTTAGAGCTGAAAGATTTATGTGACAATGTGTGTGGTATGCCGTGTAGGTCAGCTGTCTCTTGGCCTGTGTGACAGAGTCCAGCCTGTGAAGACATAGAAATATTTACTTAGTCTTGAGTGCACTCAACTATTATTATCTTAAATAGTGAACTTTTGGGTAGTTGAATGTGTTGTAGGTTTCAGGTCAGTGTGTAGTGTGCCAAACTTTTTAACTGTTTGTGTGCAGATTTACTCACCTGTGCTAATCCTCAGGGTGGTCGGTCTTAAAAAGTCCTCGGTGAAAATGAGCAGCTACTTAAAGGTTCTGGGAGAGACCATTAAGTAATCAGGGTAGGGATGGTAGAGTAATTGAATCTCCTGTTGAGCCTTATTTTAAGGGATCTGATTTTAATATTAAAATTTGTTTAATAAAATAAGAACATGCTAAAAGAGGCATGGTTTAAGTGGGTAAATGTAGTGTTGTACATTGTTGTGATTGGTTTGTCAGGGGAGTTGTTAGTTTTTCCTGTCTGGTGGTAGGAGCCCAGGTCAATTTTAGTGGCAGGCTTATTTAAGGCTGCCAGTTTCCATCAAGAGCCGCTGCTGGTAGGACCTCATGCTGCTGAGGTTCACTGTTTTTGTGGGGACATGTCCTGATGATCATTTTGTCAATGTGGGTGAAACAAACACCTGGTTGGTCTGCACTAATCCCCTGCCTCAAGCCTCTTGTTTAAGTCAAGCTGCTATACGGCCATTTTAACACTAAACTACAGGTCATTTCCTAGAAGTACACAAAATAAACAGACATACTTTGGCTCACCATTCATTTTATTTGTGCTGTAAAAAGTGACTTACCTGAGGCAACAGGAAGGCTAGAGTTAGCTGTTTTTAGTGAAGTAACAGCATCAGCCACACGAGATGAATACACACACACTGCTGCTGTAGTCACTCCTGACACACGACACAGGCAGAAGAGCAGAAGAGACAAAAAACAGTCATTACTTGGTCTGTGTAGCCCTCTGCAGGTTGAATTTTGGTCTGAACAGACATTCTGACATCCTTTACAGGGCTGCTGAAGTTGAAAATGAAAATATAAATAACCACTTACTATCAAAACCTGATTATCTAAAAGCATGTGGTTTCTGACCTCCCTGACTTTTTAAGGAATGTTCTAGTGTTCCAAAATCTATGCTATCAACTTGTTAAGTATAACTGAGGAAAGGACAAGACAAAACAAAATATAGGACAAAACCATTAAAATAACACTTTAACTATTACTGGGTCTTTACCTTAAACAGTCAGTTTATCCATCAATCAAAAGATTAAATTGCAACACTTTTGATAAGTGACCAATATTTTAGTTATTTTTTAAGCAAACAAAGATTTGCTGCTATTTTCTTTTACATAACTTATGCATTGTATGTTCAAAAAGTGCCCAATAGTGATGGGCTAATTGCGTGGCCTGAAGTGCTTTGCAGCTTTCTTGATATCTTTCTTATGGAGGCAGCTTTAGCTCAGGTGTTAGAGCACCTCAATGATTCAGTCCCTTACTTGTCTAGTCTACATCTTGAAATGTCCCTAGGTAAGATGCTGAACTCTTAATTGCTCCCAATTGCTGATCCATTAGTGTATGAATATATATGTACAACTTCCTGATGGCTGGCACAGTGAAGAGAAGCCATTTGCCATCAGTGTGTGTGGGTGAGTGGGGGTGTGCTGGCTTTTGTTGTAAAGCACTTTGAGTAGTTGGAAGACTAGAAAAGTGCTACATAAATACAGTCCATATACCATTTATTACATCAATCTACAGAGTAAGAGCATGCATTGCTGTGTCCAGCTTACTCTGTATCATCTAAATTTAACAGCAAAGCTTCCATGGCTCTCTTACCCATCCAGACCTGGGCAGACAATGGCTGTGAAAGATATATCTTGATTGATTAACCATCTCCTTTCACACCAAGGTCTGCAGAAGGCACTCTGCCATCAAGTGGCTCAGAGCATATTAGCAGTGTTTATTTAATGTGAATTAGTTTCTATATCTCATCACGGAAGCACACATTACCATCTTATTCTTATTGATCAAATTATCCATAAAATTAGATGTGATAAAATAGGAAGATAAGAAGAACATTTAAGAAGTTAGGGCTTTAGGAATATGTGACAGTGCACCCCACTTAATGGGGATAAAGAAAGTTACACAGCTTGCTGCCTAAGCTTAGGCTGCATAGAGTCTCATTCTACTCATTCTACAACCTGACTTGATTGGACATTGAATAAAACAACGAGAAGCAAATCACGTTAGTATTGTATCTGTTTTAATCATATCAGCACATTTTACATTGTGGCAATCTGCGCTGTCATGAACGCACCTGCATTACACATGCACCTAACATGTTCACATAACTTCCATGTCCATGCCTCTAAACCTGAATAAATCATGGATTTATTAAAGGGGCTACCCGATTTATTCCTATGAAAATAGCTCAAAGACAAAAAGTTGCATCAAGACAAAAATGCATAACTTACGCTGCATGAGCCCAAAAACTCCAGTGGTGCAAGGACAGGCTCTCACATGGACAGCACTATCTTAAACTCTCTGGTGATAAACCAGTGAATACTGGCTTGGCCCAGGAACTGGAATGTTTGGGAAGGCAAGGTCTGCCCTCTGAAGTAGTGCATACTATTCAGGGCATGAGAGCTCCATCCACTACGTTTTACTAAACAATATGGTCCATTTCCAGCACTGGTGTGGGGAAAGGGACACAGACCCCCACATCATGCCCTCTACCTCCAGCTGCTGGTAGACCAACATCTAACATTGTCTACTATTAAAACATGTCGCAGCCATTTCATCTTGCCTCATAGCTTTTGGAGAGATCAGTTTTTACACACCTGCTGGTTAAGCGCTTTTTAAAAAGGAGTAAGAAAATAGCCACCTGTTACATGTGCTATGGCACCACCGTGGAATTAACTTCTGGTTTTACACGCTCTGAGGAATCCCCCTTCAAACCACTATCTCAAATTTCTCTCAAGTTTCTGTCCTTGTAGGCAGCACTTCTCCTAACCTTAACTTCAGCAAAGAGGATAAGTAACTTATGCACACTCTAAGTTTCTCCATCCTGTCTTTTTAAAGAGATGATGGGAGCTTGGCCGTGCTGAGGCTGAACCCTCTGTTAATGCCTAAATCATTTAAGATCTAGAGCTGTTTAATGAGATGACTTGTTCCTTCCTCCTCACAGACATAAGGAGGAAGAACCATCACATCAGCTTATTTGTTGTGTGCACTGTGTCAAAAGAGACATCAGACAGACTCAACAGCTGGTTGTTCATTATAGGGAGTAGTGCTTGGGACGGCCTATCTCACAAGCATATGCCACTGGAGGGGTGGGACCTCCACCTGGTACTTGTGTCCTCTCCACCGGAGCTCTGTTCTCCTTCATAGCCCTCTTTGGAGAAATGACAGTTAAAAGACTGCTGTACTGCAGCATCACAGGCTTCTCTGTGGTCTTTCATACGTTTCTATATAAGGGATGCTTCTACATTTTACTGACTCCTTCAGTACCAAGCTTGCTTGATGATCAGTGAAACACTGTCAGTCTTAGGTGCAGTAAACACAGATTCACTATCCTACAACTGGTGTGTATTTTTACTGTGTACTTACATTAGGCAGAGCTTTTCCATCACTCTGGAATTATGAGTGATTTATTGCTCTCTCTGTGTCTTGTTTGTCAGGGAGGCTTCATGGTGTATATATGATTGTCCCCGCTCTCTCAGCAGCAATTGTGTGCTAATCTGCCACTTGCTGATGGCACCCATGAC
>JAPZDZ010000015.1:980452-992164 GCA_029783805.1 Acanthurus tennentii
ATATAAAAATTGCTTCTTTGTTATATTCATGACATTTTTAATACAACATTTATAGAAAACAAACACTGCACAGCTGAACAATTTCTCTTGCAAAGGCGGTGTTGAAAAAAGAAAAACAACAAATAAAAAAAATCTCCTCTGACACAGACTGAATCTTCCCCATTATGGAGTAGTAAAGGCGAAGCAGCAGACTGGTGTTGTCATGCTAGGAGGGCACAAATATTAATGCAAAAACCAATCCTAATGCTGGTCTCATGAGAAGCCCAAACAGTTGGCCGAGCTTTGATGCTGTGGGTGGAGCGTAGTATTCTTTGTACTTGTTGTGTCCATGTGGAGGTTAGAGGCCTTCAGAGGTGTGCTGCAGCCCTGGGCCTGTGGGAAGCGCTGGTGGTATCTGTCCAAACGCAGATACTTCACTGTCACCAGCTTACCTGTCAAACCAAAAGTAGTGACCTGTCACTGATCAATCACCACTCTGCCCTTCAATGGATTACAACGCATTAGAGTTTAGTTTTCTTTGAGGAGGGCGTCAGGGATACTAATTCAAGATCTCAGCCAGTTTGTCAAATGTTAGTGGCAGGATGCTGACATCCTGACACCTTCTCCTTTTTTTAAAATTCTCCAAATGATCCCACATACAGGTATCGATCCAGTGACGGAGATGGTACAATCATTAAAACTACCAAATGTGAGTTTAACATTAAAACTATGTCTGTGAATAACTACAATAATACTGTAAGACTAGTTTACATCACTCGCAACAAAGAACGCTTTTTCCAGCAAAATCTTCCAGTGCCTCAGTCCTTCATGCAACAGGCAAAGTTGTGTGAGAGTGCATGTGTACGGCAGCACTCAGAAGGGAGGGGGGGCAGGGACTAACAACTTTCCTAAAACTGAGTGAGATTCTTTGTTGAAACAATGGTGCGCACAATGTTTCTCATATTTTCACGTCATGAGAAGTGTAGACATATATTTTAGAGTCTCATCATGAGACTGTGGCACTCTAAACCAAACTATGTCAGGTTACCAGTCTACGTTACTAATGTGAAACACTGAAGAATGATTAAGTTTATCATTTTTGAGTTCTTATAACTTAAAATGAAAGGACAGAGTTGGATCTAGAGATGAACTCATCATTTCTCACTGACGCTGACTGCAATGTTAAATCTTTTCTGTGTTCTTTTCTGTAATGGCAATAAAGTTAAGCTTAATTTTCTTTTTTCTGCCACTTATAATTTCAAATCCAGAATTATCTTCAAATCCATATTGAACTTTGAAATCACTAATTCTTTCACACATACTTTTCTCCAAATTAGCTATTGTTAACTTCTCTTTCAATAATAAAGGTTGACACTCCTTCTCAACCTCTTACCCCCCTCTTTAATTTCACTCAAATGTCAATTTAAACTACCTTATTGATATCCTTTTAAGATGAGTTTTACTTTTTAACTCTCTGCAGTTTTAAGAAGTATTTTCAAACTTTAAGTGTCTTTATGACTAACTTCTCACGCTTTTACTTCACACTGTTACTTCCACCTTTACTGTCTAGATATATTTTCTTAACATTTAAACCTTTAAAGGTTAATTTCACCCAATAACTATTTTTAACTACTTTTGCTTTTGAAGGTTTTTTATACCTAAATTCTTTTAATACTTTTACCATAATTTCCGAATTATAAGCCACTACTTTTTTCCGACGCTTTGAACCTCGCAGCTTGTGATGCGTCTCATTTATGGACAAATATAAACGAGAAAGTGTGTGATGAAGTAATTCCGAGGCTGTTGAATTCCGACACTGAAGACGACAGTTTTAGCGGTTTTAGTTGTTAAATTTAGTGGGTGTGGCTTATATTCAGGTGCAGCTTATAGTCCGAAAAGTACAATACTTTTAAGTGTTTAGTTTCTTTCTTAATATTTATATTTTTGACAACCCCCTCCCCTCCAGTAATACTATTACTACTGCCATTTTAACTACTTTTTCCCAACTGTGCTTTAAGTTTTTGCATTATTTAAGTTTAGCTTGAAGCTTTTCTAGCAACTATTTCAAACAATACATACTTACCATGCAATGCTGATCTGCTTGATTTCTCATCAGCCTGTGTCATCTCAGCTTCTTGGTTTTTAATCAGTGTGGTGTATTGCATTTTAGATTTATTTTATTTCTGGCAATTCTTGTCACTTTTCTGAATTTCCAGCAATGCATTTGTATTTCAGCTCCAAGCATTCACACTTAATTTTCGATGGGAAAAGTATATTTCTCCTTTTTTTCTACAATTTTTTTTTTTTTTAATCAAATGCTAAGATCATATATCCCATTCATTTTTACAGTGCATAAGTGTGTATTTTACCATCAAACCAGGAGCCATGAAGTGCCTTGAAGGCTTTCCCTGAGTGCTCTGCAGAGAGACACTTCACATAGACACAGCCCTGTGAAGAATGGAAAGCACAGCATGAGATAACTGCAGCTAAAAGTACTGAGCTGTAACATAAGAGTTTCTTTCTTACTCATAGGACAGAGCATACCTCTCGTGAGTTCTTATCAACAGCAATATGGACAATGCCGTCGTTGTCATTGCACTTCTCTAGAATGGCCTCATGGATGGCTAGATCCCAGTTTTCCCCAACCTCCCTAAAACCGCAAATACAAACAAGTTACAAGCATAAAGTCAGATCAGTGAAAACCTTCTATATGGTAGCAGGTACTTACATGACAGGATCAAACATGTTTCTGATCTTCAGACATGGTGTCAGGCTGTTGGGAGGTGAATTCCTCCGGTCAAGGGGGAAAGCTTAAGTAGAGGGATAAAATCAAAATTGAATGCACAGTTTGAATGAAATTCTCTGGAGTTTCTACAATAGTGCTATTGTGTTTTACCTTTTCCTTGCCAAACTTTGGAAGGCATCAAAGAGGCCTTGTCACAGCTTAGAGAAGGCTGGATCCATCTCCAGACGAGGAAGTCTGCTCCACCAATTCTTTGAGTTTCTGTTCGAATTCTGGACTCATTGGCAGAAAGAAAGCTTGTGGCCCGCTTCCAAATGTTGTTCATTTTCTTTCTGGAAAATATCCGAACTATTGTCATATGTTTTGCATTTAACAGATCAATAGCTTTGAGGTTCTTGTGGTTCGAAAGTGCACTTAAATTTTTTTTATAAAACATTGAGCATTATAAAGAGGAACATACTACAACAAATATGCCAAATACAAACCATGGTTAGAGCCTCATTTAGACAAACATTTTAGCAAGATCTGACAAAGTGCTGCCAAATTTACTTGTCAGTTTGATATTTGAAAAACCTATCAAGTTATTTAGCAATGTCACAAAAGACATCTGACCAACTAGTAGTTCAATATTTTAGGCCACATTACCAAAAAGGCCAAAGAGCACAAGGTGTGGCAATGCTCTATGTACTGACCGGTCCTGAGGCTGAACGAGGGAGTCCCTAACATGGGGAATGGGCAGGTAGGGTTGCAGGTCCTGATTCTCTTGGCAAGCCTCACTGTGGCTCCTCAACACATCTGGTAACAGCACAGATAGGATGAATGAAGGATTAAAGCACAAGACAACCCAAGTCAATAACTTCAACTGAACACAAATCAGTAGGATATTATGTGCATAGTTTTCTATGCAGTACGTAGACTTCTAGGATAAGACTATCAGGACTGTAGTGACACACATATCACACATGCTACAAAAAACACAAAACAAAATGGTTTGGGAGATAAGTTTTATTACCACAGCTGTACCGAAGCAATACAGCATTATGATGAGTGTGCCAGACAGAGCAGCTAGTTTGAGTAAGACAATGATTTGTAAGCTTGTTTGTGTCTGAGATGTAACAAAACTGCAATGCTCTACTACTTGGTTTAGTAGTCTAGCCTGCAATCAAAAATTATGTTTCTAGTTGCACATGCATACATACAAATATACCAATACAATCAGAAACTTCTAAAAACTGTTTCTATCACACAAGTATGAAGAGCTCTGCAAAGTAATGTGCATGTACCAGTGCAAGCAATAACTTAAAGTAATCCACCTTACAGTGCTTTATCATCATGAGCACCTGAGTTAAACATGTTTAGGTGGCCACTGGTACATGCACATTTGTGATTTTCTTACTCTCCAACAGCCGCACTAATGAAACAGAGCCTGTAAGGATCTCAGTCAACAGGCTAATTATAACTCAAACTTCATGTTGAGAGTTATCATCAGTGATTGTGTCTGCTATGACCCAGAGATCAAAAAGCAGTCTTTGCATAGAAAAAAGCCCACCCTTACTAATAACAAAGAGGGCTTGTCAGGCCACGAGTGCAACAAAGAGCATAATGGTGATTTTCTTTGCCATGCAAACAAGTTTTTAAGTAAGGTCAACAAAAACAGTGGAGTAAAAAGTATAATATTTCCTTATAAGGGACATACCTAAGTATAAGAGAGGTTAAGAGACCTCAAAAATGAAAGTCCTTATCTAGATATTATTTAATCAGAATACAGTCATACTAGGGCGGGGCGATATGACCTCAAATCACAATAAATTGGGCAGTTTTACCTCAATAACCATAAATGTGCGATAAATCCCCGACCACTGTATATCTATAATAGGCCTGCACGATTCAGAAAAAAATCTGAATCTCGATTTTTTTAGCTTTGAATTGAAATCACGATTTTCTGCCACGATTTTTGTCTACCAGGGCTTTCAGCAACATCCATTTTGCGTTCATTTGTTCACTGAGTTTTCCTTGTGATTAACGTTATTTCGACGACACTGCAGTCCCTCCTCAGAAACTTTCAACTCAGCTACTTGATTCTGCGTGCTGTGGATTGCATGATCAAAAGGCGCTTTGTCATAGGATAAGGGAGAAGCCTTGGAGCGCTTGTTTACAACTCTAACACACGCCACTGGCTCTTGGAAAAAAAAAAAAAAAATTGATGTCATTTAGAAATGAAATCTCATGTAAGGGTGAATCTACATCGAGAATCTAAAACGATTGATCGTGCAGGCCTAATCTATAATATTTTCAAACGACAGATGTTGAATTTCTTTTCGGAACAAGCACAACAGGATCAACTTCGACTGACGTTACTTCGTCTACGGCTGTATCAGCCGCTTCTTCATTTGAACCATTAGCCATTTCCCTTCTTGTTCAGACTGGATGGGTGGAGTCATGTGACTACACACGCTGTACCTTGTCTTAAAGGGGAATGAACATAGCCTACCAGCACACAGTCAAAACAGACAAAAAAGACTTTTATGTTCTTTTTAATTCAAACACCAAATTTACCGACATGGGCAAAATAACTTCGTTATCACAGTAAATTTCGGTAACGGTAAATTTTCGGTTTATCGCCCAGGCCTTAGCCATACTTATAAAAAACATTTTCTCTCTTACAAAAAATTAGATGTTCCCTTATAAAAAAATAAATGAGAATCTATATCGGGGACCATCTTATTACTGAACACAGAGATAAAAGAGGTTACTCTTTCCTTACCGATAATCTTCTCCACCATGTCATACATCTGCCTGGTCTCCTCCTCCTCTCTCCTCCAACGATACTTCATGTAGCAGACCACACTCCACACACACCCTACAACTGCATTAAGAAGCACATATTAGATTGACAGAATCAACATAACTACTGAAAACCAGTCAAAAAAATAATTACCAGTGGCGTTCAGTGGTGGGATAAAGTAGCTGGGGGCAGACATGTTTCAGACTGTGGTGTTCTGCTGACTTTGCAGAGATGCAGTGTGTTTCTGTGATTGGGCATGGTCTCCACTGCTTCAGCGGACATGCCCCCAGTGTTTCAGAGCAGAGAAAACTGCTTATTTTTCCATGACATTGAAAGCTTATTTTAAATACTTGTCAGTGTTTTTGGTCATTTAAATATGGCTGGGTGGGTGATAACAAATCTCTCTGAAGTATGATAAACTTAGGACACATTTTCGTTAATACTTTAAACGGACTTCATTAATATTTTTTTGTATTTGCAATGTTGTAATACAAAAACTATAGACACATATCAGGAAACAAAAAACAAACAAAAACCATGTAAAGAAAATGATGACTGACACTGCTGCATCACAAGCACAACATATCACAACATAAGAACTCAAAAGAGAAGTAGATGGTATACTATGAATTTTAAGGCTGGTCCAGATTAGCATTGCACTACACAAGATGATCCAGAAATGGTTGCCATATATCAGAGAATTTATTGAAACTGTCCATCAAACCATATCGAACTCTCTTCATGCGTAAAATGTACATGAGCTCAGTTAAACAGGCTTTAAAGTAAAGCAAAGTATCTGACTTTCAGAGCCTAAAAATTACCAGTGTTTTAATGGTTAAGTTTAACTTTACAGAAAAACTGAGCCAGACATTTTGTGCCCTGCTATGTTTTAAGTAAAATGAAACTTCTAGGATTTTTCTTTGTTTGAGTTACTTTCATCTGCTAGACCTCACTTACTTTGTTTTGGCAGGTATTCAGCCAAATTATGAAATCCATAATTTGTATCTCTGCCGTGGAACTGTCTGAACAGTTAAAAGAGACAACGTGTATCTGTGTGTACCTACATGTATTTATTTTAATTTATGCATGCAGGTGCTGCCTACTTTACTTATCTTTTAAGCGTCAATATTTTTATAGTGAAGCACACTAAAAATCAGGCACTTGGTGAACAGCATCTACCCAGTGGACTAGTTGCACCTAAATTGCATCTAACATCTGCATTCTACCTAGTACTGCCTGACTGTATCTGGTTTATCAATAGCTACGTTTTTCACTAACTGTTAAGAGCTTTCAAACTTGAACATCTCTGATGTTAATTGTATTTGCAGAGCAATTAAAGTCCCACTCAAAAATTTTTTTAGAAAATAAACGATTTACATTATATGTTGCATCAAAGAAAAGATAACAACTGTTACCTAACAAATGCTAGCAAGTACATCAAATGCTACCATTGCCTTTTCTGTCTACAGTACAAGTACAGCACCATAAAAGCAGTGTTTTCACAAGTTTATCAACAGGTGGAAAAATTTCTTTTCAACGGCATCCCTACTGTACTGGTAACTATTTCTGGAGAAACAGTTTCTTTAGAAAAACAGACTCCTAAAATTTGGTACATCTCCTGCATAGATAGACCAAATTAGAACCATTATATTAAAAAACTTTAATATGTTTTTTTTTTAAATGGATATTTGTGTGATATGTTTTACTACAAAGAATTTTGGTTTATATTTGAATCCTCACCAAAGCTGAAAAAAAGAGGAAAACTTAGGCTTTTCCAAAAGGGACAATCTCTGCCTTACTGCATATCTGAAAACAGTTACTAGAGAGTCACCATATTGGATATATATGGACTGGATGGTCATGCAGAACTTTTGCATACAAATGATCAAATACAGTAATATCAATAAGTATTTGGACAGTTGTACTTTTTTCTTTGTAATTCTGCCAGTTTACACCATCACATCAAAGAACAAAAAGGTCATATTAACATCATAGTATAAGACTGACTTGAACCAGAATGATAGGAAGAGGAAGGCTAGGAGAAGGATGGGAAAAGTCCATGATCTGAAGCATATATAATGATGTCACGCATGGTGGAGGCACTGCTACAGCATGGGTATGTGTGGGTAAGGGAGGCCACCAACATTTTTTCCTGAAATCACCTTGTGAGTATCTGTGAGCTCCCACGTTTCTGGAATTGTGTTGTTATGTTATGGTTACTGCAGGCTGAAGAAGGATTAATGCTTAGTGTCCAGTTCAACCTTTGTCGTCTTGTTCCAGGAGCAGGAGGGATCCTGTCCTTGGTCGCCCAATGCCCCGCTGGCGCACAGCAGGTAGTCCTATCAGCTGTGTACAATCACTTCATCAATAAAATGATGTTTCATGGGTGTTTTTTTGGTTGAAAACGCAATAACCAACCAGAGAGTCCGCTCTCATTACCTTAAAGGACTGGTTGCGCCATGTGCCAGTGGAGCAAGAGGCACTGCTATCTTATACCAGGCACAAACGTAAACAGATGGCTGAACTACAAAGATTTATTAATTCAGCTGCTTAACTGGACAGGGACAAAGCTTTATAAATGTATTGTGTCAGACAGCGCTCAGCAAATTTTCACCTTCAGTCAAATTGTTTAGTAAATAAATATTTCCATATTTTGTCATATCTTCTACCATACATTTTTGCCTGCACACACTCGCTCGCACATGCGTGTGCACACACACACACAGGCTTTGTGCCAGGTGTACAACAGGGCCCAATATGTTTGACCCTGCCATTGTTTAATGTCATGTGGCTTTTCTCACCAACTAGAATGAGGAGGACTCTACTGATAACCGTGAAGAAAGCTCGGCGAAATCGGCATGTGAAGGGCATCTTGGGATGCGTGGACTCCAACCGAGAGATTTCAGACACATCAGTCACCGGATCATCTGCCACATGCCCAGTCAGCCTGCAAACATGTACAACCACAAAGTGAGTACCAATATCCCATGCAATGCATGTGAAAAGCTGGATCGTGTGTTACCTTATCCCAACATCCTGGCCTGTCCGGATGATCCACTCCAGAGAAGTATGAATGAAGCCCTCAAATTCCTGATTCTGAGCCTGAACAAAAGACACACTGCACTGATAAGAGGAACAGCACAAATCAGATGGTGGACATGATATCCAGCACTACCAGCACATCCATTCATAGAATTATACAAAAGTTTGGGAAAGAGCTACTTTTGGTCGTGTTTTTGTTCCATCTGCCATAGCATCACTGAAAAAAATGTCTGACTGACAACTTTCATAAAACCAGACTCATTTATATGCATACAAATGTGGGCTAGGGTACAGGCAGAGGCACAACTGTTTATGTGCAGATATAACCAAGTATGCATTTTATTATTTGTATGGTGCTGTGCAGACATCTTTTTTGTGTATGGACAATAAAATGGCTATGAGATCAAATCTCTGTCCAGGACAGACCATACTATCTTGCAGGGAGGGTTAAAACTATAGATATGACTTTAATAAAGCAAAGCATTGCAAGAGGGGCTTCAGATATTGCAATGCATTGATGCACTAATTCCAAAAAATTCTGCCTCTTGCTGATGCATGCATTAAAAACAAAGTATTAATGGTCCAGAGTAACTCTGTCTGTTGAAATTTCCAAAATTTTGTTTTCATTGTGACCACAAACCTCGTCATTAAATGTAAAATCTCTGCTTGTTGGAAAGATACAGCAATGGCACTCACAAATTTGGTTTCAGTTTTTTGTTGAGTAGGCAATGATGTTAATGTATGGACTTACCAATAAATATGCAGAGGCCTCATCAATGGACAGACTTCTGTTCAGGTGCTGCTGGTCTCCACAATCATGCTGGCCTGCAATCACAATATAAATGACTATCAACTAATGAAAAAGAACACAGTCCTGCTAACTGTCTTCATCAATGGAATGTGGTTCACTCTGCATTTATACTGACATGTTTATGTTGAGATAGAGCATAATGTCAAGGTCCTTTAATATCAAAGTCATTGTTGCTTTAACTCAAAAGACCTTGTAGACAAACAAATATGGTCTGGCTTTATACATTTACAACTAATATTTGCTACATTACTGCAACTCACTCAAACTGAGTAAAGCTGTGCTCCTCTTACTTGCTAGTATAGCCTATAACATATTGGTACAATACACTACTGGAGTCTCCTTACAGGAATGCGTTTATTTGTTTTATCTGCCTGTTTAACACACTTACTAACACATATCAAAATGCTCCACAAGTTGGGTCTGTGTTCCCATGTTAACACAGTACTTCTGTTAAATGATAATAGACCTATCATTTGTCTAGAATTTATATCTAGGATATGGTTGCTTAGGGCTAACCCGTTTCTGTGAAAATTAATAAATGCATAACCCTATGATACCAATCAACTCTAGACCTATGACACCTAGACTAAATGTAGGAGAAGCTAACAAAATTAAGACATATTGTGTCGGGAAAGAAAAAATAAAAAGATCAAAGAACATAGTCAATGAAAATGAAAGAATTAAAACTTAGCTGTCAACTGTGTTCATTGTGACTGAAAAAACAGTAAGAAACTGCAAAAGAAACATATTTTTTTTACAGAGCATTGGAGTCAGTCTGTCCGTCAATCACCACAGAGTGCAATGCAGAGAGTAAATAGCTACCAGCAATATGGGCCAGGTGGTTGTGTAGATTGAGCAGCAGCTTAAGGATAAGGTCCTTCTCCACCTTGTCCTGCAGAAAACAAATACTTATTGGATTTACAATACCAACAGAACTGCTTTTGTTTATTATCTTATATGTATATTCCTCTGACAACATATGGTAAACTGAACATTTTCTAACTAAAAACCTGGAGGGAAGCATATTATCAAACACTAGAAGGGATATCCTGTTCCTGATATCCTATCAAAAAGTTTTAAGGCTGTGAATCATTCCCAGGCGGTGAATGACATATCTCTGACATGAACATGAAGCATATAACTATGAAGTGGAGTTCAATATCACAGAAATAAGTTCAAAGTATATACTGAGGTAATTCAGTTGAGGACAGTTTGGAGGTTGATTAATTTGAGTTTAAAGCTACAGATATTTTACATTAATGTATAATTGACCAAACTGCTTACAAAGATGAGAGTAATTAGATACAAGCACAGACCATGTGGTGGAAAAGGCTTATGGGCAAAAAGTCCTCAGTACAAACACTGAGCATTGAGACTGAGGGACAGAATTTTTCCCCAATACCTCCTTTTTTTCCCTTAATTTGTATAATTTTCAAGTACAGTTAACTTTTCTGTTTTGTTTTAAAATTCTTTGAGTCAAGCAAAATGAAATAGGATGGTGTCATCATGCCACAAATAACTAACCAGCAACAGAAGTAAACAAAATATATCCTGATTTTTGTGGATATGATTTTGGACAAAAATCTAAATTATATGTTTGTGTCCGGTGTGATATTTGTGGATTATGGTCAACACTACAGATCTCTCCTACCTGATCTGCTGTGGCACTAATTGAAAAAAAAAATCAACCAACAACTGACGAGTCACAAATGATTAACAAATGTATAAAACCCATTTAACATGTTCAAAGGGATCAATCGATGTGTAAATATCAGTAAACATGTACCTGTTAAATGAGGAAATCATTTATTTTTGTAAAATCTTTTACATTTTGTTCTACTTGCCAACCTTACTGTCTGAATTTTAAGTCACTCACTGGTAATCATACAATATATATAAATTATTTTGTCATTTTTCATATTTTATCAGGCGAATGTTGTACTTTTAACTCTTGCTGTATTATAGAAAAGCAACACCGAAGAAGCAGAGGGATGATTTGACAAAAGTGGGATGAGGTGCAAAGTTCCTAAAAATTAAGAAAATTAAAAAAAACTATTTGGTCTCTTAGTCAAGGTAACAGGATATTATTGCATAGGGGTAGCCAACTATAAACACGACATCTGACTTGCCACGTGCTAGGGAACAAGGGAACGAAGGATAATTGAGAACACATTATGTGAACTTGAAACCTATTTCACTTGAACCAAATCTGTTAATATCATAGAAATGGTTAGAGTTAGGTTATTGCATAGGTCAGTTTTGTGTAAATTTTCCAAGTAGAGAGTTCCTCTTTGATACAAAAACTACGTACGTTTACTTTCGAATGTTTTGTCAGGTCCACAGGAATACTCT
>JAPZDZ010000015.1:992264-1020100 GCA_029783805.1 Acanthurus tennentii
TTAAATCATCATACTGATGCCATTTTATGCATCAAAGGGTTGAATTTAACATTTATATAGTGATTTACAGGATAAATAAAAAAAAATGGAGGTATATATATCGTGTATCGCGATATAGCCTAAAAATATTGAGATATTGGTTTTAGGCCATATCGTGCAGCCCTACAGTACTGTATATGTCATGTCCATGAAATGGCTGTCTACTCGCCAAGTTGTATCAAGCTGTGTCTTGGTGCTATCTAACTGTGTGTTCAGATTAAACACAAAGCAAATTTTTCACCTTGCGGAACCTCGCAACACTACTTCGACGGCAGGATAATTTTTATTTGTGAATTCATTATGGTTCAAAGTAGGAGGGGCTTGTCATTTATTCCTGATTTTGATATTCACGACACACAACGTAGTAAATTTCACTGCCTTCTTAAGGAACTGCATGGGGATGACTGCCGCTTCCAGCGCTACTTAAGGCTGACTAATGCCCAGTTTACCAACTGGCTGTCTCAGACCAGAGACAGAATCTCTTACAGCTATCTTGTCCTCCATGTCTGATTCAATATCCGGACATCAGTGACATCAATGAAGTCAAGATGATCTTAGAGCTGTCTGGCTGGCATAGCATCAAAGGAATTTGTTGCTCAAGTTGAAATTTTGGGCAAATGATGTGAGTTACCCAAATTTCACATCTTCTTCCAATTCCTAGAGCATTATGCATACTGCTAGGCAAAACAGAGTATTTATCAGATCACTGATCATAGAATGCTTTTTTTGCTTTTGTGATTCAGTTTAGATGACTTAGTGCTGATTTAGAGCTTCCATTATTATACTTGGTCACACTGTCACAAAAAAATTGCTGCAAAATGTGACTAACTCTGCGTCTAACTTATCCTTGTTAATATACATTGGGTGAGCAAAAATGTCATAATTTCCAAAAAGTTTTTTTAAAGTCTAGTTTTCATGGCAACATGAAAATCATACAAAATCAAATGGTTTAAGAGTAGCATTCCCTCTTTTATTATCTTGCAGTTCCCATCTACACAGCCAGGAGATGACATTTATTCAGTACTACAGTAGCAATCTGGCCATATTCACTGTTCATATCCAATAGGTTTTCAATCTTATTTCAGCTAAAGCATAAATATTCAACTTAATGTACTCTATATTTAACAAAAATTTGTGCTAAATAACTATGCTCGAACATTACTAAAGAAGAGGGTCTTAGGAAAATATCTACTTACATAAGAAGAGTCAAACTCACTGCCAAAGGGGTGGCTCTTAACTGCAACAAAAAAGAAAGATACATAAAGTAAACAGAAACAAGAAAAAGTTCAGTAAACCAAACTGAAAAGCCATTACATGAGTAAAAGGCACAAGCTAAATTGGTAGAAGAAAAAAACTAGGTGTTTGCAAAGAGACAGCATGATTAGAGTATGTGGAATTTAAGTATAATCCTGTCTTCCCACAACAAATGAGTCCATGCATGGAAAACTCAACACCTTGAGAACTGCTTGCTATATTAACAATAATTGCAGATATTAAATAAACTTACAAATTTACTCTGAATATAAAGATACATTTTCTAAAAGTAAAGTTTTCTTTTACCCTAGTATGAAATGAGCTTTTAACAGTCAAATAGAAATTTACTCATCACTTTCCAAACAAGCCCACTCATTATCCATCAACATGACAGGCAACTCATTAACATACAACACTGAAGTGTATGTATGCATGTATGTATGTGCCTGTGTGGTATATACTTAGACTTGGTTAGAATCTTTTTTTTCACTTTTGATTTCGGCTACTAATGGTTGTGAAAAAGTGATGATCAAGACTTTGTCAAAAAATCCAGCAGAATCCATTTATTTTGGAAATAAATTTGGATCAATTTTGGTTATTTCTGCTTCCCAAAATACATGAGCCCAATCGACCTGATGATGGTGCCATTGAAGGCCCAAAATCTTTAAAAAGCAAGGTCTTTGCATTGTGAATCACAACAACTTTAACTGAATACACAAGCAGGGATTACATAAACCCTAAATTTTCTATTGCTGACGAATTGTTTTTCACAGTGACGTAAAATTTGAGAACTGCACATCATTTTAACAGATTTAACCCTGGCGGAGATAACATGGGAACACAATTAGTAACCACATCCAAGCCACTGCTGTAGATCCTCTTACCAGTCGGACATACATGGGGGGCCGAGCAGTGAAGAGAAGAGACAGGTGAAAAAAATACAACATTTGCAGATACAATCACACGGGATAGTGAACAACATGCTATCATAATGACAGATTAGGTGTTTTTCCGTTTTAAGCTAGGCTAGAGCAGATAATATTCAGCTTAAACAGAGCAATAGTGTTGTTTTGTATTTTCTTGTAGGAACTGAGGCACTCAGAGTAGGGCTGAGGTTAAAAAGCCTTTATTTCAGCATGGCCAAACAAGTTAAAAGCTGTAGCGTTGTTTTGTACTCAGTGTTTTCTGGCTAGTTTGTAGGAAGTCATGAAGATTTGTTCTCCAGGTGCAAATAATGTGGCATTTGCATTGTACAAGATCTCAAATAGGCTTTTATACGAGGCATATTTTTTCGGAAGAAAACAGTTTGTCCATGTGCATTCTTATTATTTTATATTAGAATGCAGGTGACATATCACTGCTAATACTGTTTAAATAAAAACTAAACTCCTGGCATTTACTCCCGGTTTTCTTCACAGTTTTCAAAGAAAGAAAGAAACTACAAAAAGATGAATGAGCTTCATATTTATTGCATTAAAATATGAACACTAAATTTAATTTGAAATTACAATGCTATCCGTCAATATGACAGGCAACCTTTAAGTCTAACAAAACCTCTTTACGCAAGTCTAACTATGTATGTTCTACCAATAAATACCTAAATTTGGATCATAATCCTCTGCCACTATAGATTTCTATAATTATGAATTTTCTGGTTTTCTGATTCAGCTTTTCAGATTTTAATTTATTGGGTAGGTTTTCGGTTTCCAGTTTTGGGATTATGATATTTGTGTTATATTTTGTTTGTTTTTATTTATTTTTTGGCACTGCACTAACAGCAATAAACTTCCCGCTTAAGTTAACGTTGAATGAAAGGCCCTGATAACAGGTTTCTTATAAGCCGTCCTGAGTCATTCTATCACAAGTGGATGGCCTTATGAACAGGTGAGTAAACACCCAAGAGGCATTGAGGATGCATTTGAGATCTGATCACTCAAAACACATTGGGAGGTGGTCTGGGCCACATAGGGCCACATTCTGTTAGCAAAGGGCACAGCAATCCATCCTGGGCCGCACTGAAGGACAGCCTACTTAACTGAAGCTTTCTGTGGAAGTGGAAGTACTTACTCATTCACACGACACAAGCGTCATGTTAAAAAGAACAAGCGGGAGCCATAACAACCATAAACTTCCAGATCATCACGAAAGTGCATAGTATCAAAAGAGGGACAATTATAACAATGGTCAGGGGCCTCATTTGTAATATGCACTTACAAATGAGGCCGTGTGTCTTCTGGGCTAACTTCGAGATTCATTAAAAAAAACATGATGGGAAACTGCGCTCCATGGACATTTTGACCCATGCATACACAAAGAAACTGGTGAGATGCGTGAAGTCAATTAAAATATTTCCTCTCATATATCATATAATAGGATCCAATTTGCAAAAAGGGTTGAATATAAACTTAAAAACACCTGCAAGATTGATACACCCTGGGGTGCACACAGGGAACATGATTTTCCAGGTTCTTAAAAAGCAGATATTTATTCACAGCAAATAACCCCCCCAAAATGCCCCGTAACTATTAAATAATTTTTCTATGTTATGAAAGATATTCTCATAAAAAATATTGTGAACCGTGCGACAAATTACAGAGTCATCTGATATGTCTAGCACATAAGTGTCCCCCCTCCTTTAGCATCACTCAGGAGTAGGGCTGGGCGATATGACCTCAAATCAATATCACGATAAATTGGGCAGTTTTACCTCGATAAGGATAAATGCACGATAAATCCCCAACCACCCTATATCTATAATAGGCCTGCACAATTCGGGAAAAAATATGAATATGAATTTTTTAGCTTTGAATTTAAATCACGAATTTTCTGCCACGTTTTTTTTCTACCTGGGCTTTCAGCAACATCCATTTTGCGTTCATTTGTTCAGAGTTTTCCTTGCCATTAACGTTATTTCAGCAACGCCGCAGTCCCTCCTCAGAAACTTTCAACTCAACTACTTGATTCTGCGTGCCGTGGATCACGTGACCCAAAGGCGCTTTGTAATAGGATAAGGGAGAAGCCTTGGAGCGCTTCTTTACAACTCTGACACATGCCGCCAGTGGAGTCACGTGACTACACATGCTGTACCTCCTCTTAAAGGGGAAAGAACATAGCCTACCAGCACACACAGTCAAAACAGACAATAAAGACTTTTTTCCAAAAAAAAAATTAAGACACCGAATTTACCGACATGGGCAAAATGACGTCGGTTATCGTAGTAAATTAAAGTAAAGTTAAGTAAGTAAATTTCTGTAACGGTAAATTTTCGGTTTATCGCCCAGGCCTTCTCAGGAGGGAATCCCTGAAGTTCCCTGTCAGTTTCTCACTAAGGGGGCTGAGGTGAGTTCCAGTGACATCCACACCCATCCATGTAACTAACTCTGCCTGTAAAGAGCAAAGATTTTTTTTTGGCCTCTATTGTGATACCAAACTGTTTTTAAAATTTTTGCGGCCATGTTAACAGCACTTTAAATCATCCACCCCACGATGCCACTCTTCTTTTTTAGGCATTTGTAATGTTCTTTTAAGTGTGTCAACCTCCCCTACCAGATCTTCAACTTAGAGTTGTGTAAAATATCTTTTCCTGCCCTTTCCATCAATGTGTCTCTTAATGTGTGCAATGCTCGCCCTCATGACAGTAATACAGATGAATGTTAATAAAAGGCATTCCACTGACCGTTTATAGGCATCTACAGGTTGAGACAAGACACTCACTCACTTACACAAATTTCAAGTTAATCGTAATTTATAAAGGGAAACAAGTGTGAGATGTGCATGTCCACTCAATTATAAATCATAATGTTTTTGTGTGTTCGCATTTCCTGTTTTTGTCCATGTGCCACCCTAGGACACCTTTCCTGTGCACAGTTAAATAGACGAAAAAATCCACCATAGAATTTCCCGTAGCTATAAAATAGCAGCCATAGACTGTTTAATAGCAGCACAGTGAACTTTTGCCAGTCTATTTCACCACCATTTTGGTGTTTAAGGTTATGGATCCAATGCCAAAATACATCATTTACAAAACATTAAATAAATTTCGATTGCATCTTAATAGAAATTTACTTTTTTTCGGAGGATGCTAACAGCTGCACCGTTGCTATGATATCCTTTTTACAGACTTTATTATGTCTCCTAGAACCTCAGTATTTCAAGACTTCATTAAGGTAAGCCATTTAATCCATTTTCAATTATGTCTTTCTTGATATATGGAGAGCGGTACTGAGATCCGATCACAAGTGGACATTAGAGACGGCTGTGGAGACGCATTCTGATACAGGGTGGAAACACATGTGCTTAGAGCTGTCCACTTGTGATTGGATCACATAGGACGGACGATAAAATCAAGTGGATACAGCCCAAAAGACAAAAGGTCAAATTAATCCGCTGTGTTGGGTTACTTTTATTTGACCCATGACAAAAAAAGGAAAGTGTGCAAATAATGCAGTTTGAAAGTGGCCAACCACTGTGGTAAAAACAATCTATAAAACCATCTTAATACCATAAGCTGAAATTTGCCTTATATTAAACTAAAATATACATGTTTATAGGTGGAGCAAGAGGTGCAAGTGAGCAGGTAATTCTGGCAATTACAAAGGTGTGAATCAAAGAAATAAAACTTTATATTGTGATTGGTTAATGGCAGATACATACAAAAGCAGAAACAAACATGTTCATGGCTCAGCAAAAACCCTGCAGCAAGGGGCTGCATTATTAGATTCTGGTTGAATTCAGAGCTTCATCCTGTCTGCTGTTGATCTTTGCACTGCTTCTCTGTCTTTCAAAAAGACACGCTGACAGCAGAGAAACAGTACACAGGGGAGAAGAGAGAAAGACAAGTAGAGGCAACACATAAGAGCATAAATACAGAGGGATGTAAACTTGCTGTGAGTCCTAACTTCTCCTGAAAGAGGCAATGGAAGAGGGAGGCTGTGTCTGTATAATATGAATATGAATACTTGTAATTGGGATCCTTATTAATTTTTTATTTTAAATAGTGGAGTAAACAGCTTAGTTGGAATATTACCCTTTTTAAAAATAAGAGCAAAATCACAATATCTTGTCAATATAAATCAGGGTTAGGGTTATATAATGATGATATATGCAGTGTTCCTGTCAATGGAAAGACTCAAGCCACCTAAATACTGCTGTGACCCACACAGCTAAAACCAACATGATCACACTAGGGATAAAACAGTTACTGGTCTGATGATAAACCACAGGCAAATTAGTGTTTCTATTTCAAATTTTAATTATCACTGCAATCATGTTGAATTATCGCTTTAAAAGAGTCCCTCCTCAGAAACTTTCAACTCAACTATTTGATTCTGCTTGCATGTAGGGGTGAATCGACATCGAGGTTTTAAAACGATTAATCGTGCAGGCCTACAATGGTTCATACACAGCATAATCATAATACTAGGGCCAATGTCTGTTCTTGTTAAGTGCCCAGAGTCAATAATGCTGCCATAAGCACTTTTTTTCTGTACTGGTTTCTTTTATGGAATAGTTTGCCACTTTCCATTGACGTTTTAAATACTAGAGGGGCTTTAAGAAGTCAGGTTAAGACTTTTTAACAGAACAGACTGACAGATCCATAATGAATTTGGTGAGAATTGCCTATTTGCAGAGTAGTTTTATTTGTTGTTTTCTCTGATATGTCACTTAATTGATTTTAGCAAACATAAATGACTTGTTGGGTTGTCTGCGTCAAGTTGTGTTTTGTATTTTGTGTATTCAGTTTTATGTCTCAACACCAATGTTGAAAATAAGTGCTCTAACTTTAAAATGTTATCTTTTGGATTATAATGTCTGTCAATTCAAAGAAAAAAGAAACAACCAATCACTCAAACAAGGGTTAGTTTTTCCTCAATGAAAAACGACAGGAAAGCTCAGGCAATCACGGTCCATCAGACATTTTTTCACATGGTAAGAGAGCTCAGTCTGAAATGTGGGTGGTTTTTTTTTGGTTTTTTACAAGAGTGCTGAGGTAAAAGTGAACAAAGACAGTTACCCTGTCAGCAGGACATGCAGAAAGAAAATCTCTGCAAATGGGGGCTAAACATTTAATCTTAAGACTCACCTCCGTGACCAGGATCCACTACTTCACAGCTTATGCAAGGTAAATCGACCTTTAGCTGAATGCATGGTACAGGGACTTTAGAATGGAGCAAAATGCCATGGTTTGTCTGTCTAATTTACTTACTAATAGCTTTTCAATAATGTAAAACTGAGCATTTATATTAACAAATGTTACTTTTGTAAAAACCCAGTGTTGTGGTATGCAGTGCAAACTATATTCCACCATAGCACATAACACAATAACAATCACTATTACTGTCTTAATAAAACTTATTTAATGTATATTGTGTCAAGGGTTTTTGCATATACTAAAATGCAATACATAACACATTTGCTTTTTCTATGTTTACGGAGTGGTTGAGCAGCAGGCAAATCTCATGAAAATACTGGATGAGGAATGTTGTTATTTTATTTAATTTTGGTATTTTAATGTGTATGCAAACATAAAGTGCACAGTGCTGCTAATTTTATTTATTTAATTTTTTCAAAATGTAAATTTGTAAAATGATTGGTGTGCGCATCAGTACTTTTTAAACTTTTTCAGTACATTTTAACAGTACAGTGATAATACTGATAAAATAATAATGATAATTATGGTCAATTTAATTGTGATATGGTATTTTCATACTGTTTCATTTCTAGATGAAACATTTAAATAAAGCAGACACTCTGTGCAATCAGATATTTTCAAGACCTTCCTGATTCACACAAACTGTACACTGTAGATTTTCATGGTTAAGTTGACCATCATAGGTACCAGAGTTGCATGCATTAAAAAAAAAAAAAAAGATACATGAGATTTGAAATTTAAGAGCCAGCCCCACAAGCCTGTGGGAATCTTTATTAAAAGGCCCAGGATCAATCATACTAAATGTTGTAATTTAAGTTTGTTCCCAAGTTTTATTGTAAATGCTTATGTACCACTGGTCACAAAAATGCATGTTTCTAAGGTACTGAAAATGATTGCAATGTTTTTAATTAATTAGTTAAATGGACTAAATGGTCTGTATTTACATAGTGCTTTTCTAATCTTTCAAATTCTCAAAGCGCTTTTTCACACAGTCAGCAGGCACATTAATGCCAAGTGGCTTCTCCACAAAGTGTTGACCTGCATATCAGGAACTCATACACACTTTAACACGCTGCTGGTACAGCCATTGGGAGCAATTTGGGGTTTAGTATCTTCACCAAGGATACTTTGACATGAAGACCAGTGGAGCCAAGGATCAAATCGCCATGTGTACATTAATATGTAACCCATTTTGTGGCCAAAAGGGACATTTTTGGAAACTTTCATTCACACTCAGACAGTATAAACAGGGATGCAGGAGAGAAACTTTAAACCAAAGAGACAGTCTGTGCTTCAGAAAATTTACATGTTGACAAGATAATATTACCGGTTGAGTGAAGTCAGGCAAACAGTGTTTGGATCTTATGTTGGGCAAGTCTGTCCTTTCTACTGTATGTAGCCAGCTGCCTGGAGTATCAGGGTAGATATGTTGTTTGTGTCTTGCCAAGCAATGGGAACAGATAAGTTACTGTGCATGTCCTATGGTACAAAAATGAATCAACATGGTGGAGGTCTGAGTTCTGCTTAATTAGAGTTCTGCTTAATTCTGCTTAATTAGTGTAAGATGGTTCATAACAAATGGAATATTCTTATTTTTACCATACATGATACTATCAGACATTGCACAACCATTTCCCTTTCAGTGTTTGTGCAAAAAAATTCAAAGTGAACCTCTGTAAATTTAATGATGAATACTGTTTTGTTTTCCTGGTGTGTTCTGTGGCTTCTGTGCACATTAGCCAGATCGCTCCTTGAATTATTATTAATCAATTACTGTATCAGATACACAAACTGCTAAGGAAAAACAAGACATAAAAACACAAATTCCATCACAACAAAACATTAACAATAAGCTGCAAATTGGCGTATTTCAAACCAAATGTAAATTTAAAAAATCAAAAGCAAACACCTTGTCAGTTACTCACCGACTCCATTTGCTTCCGAGGATCCAGAGCCCCTCATTCTCAGGTACATGAGACCCAGCAGCAAAAAGAAGAGGCAAGCTGCCGTGAGCAGGAACATGGACAGGTAGTGAGCGCTGAAGCTACCAGAGGAGGCCACTTCTTCCCTCTTAAATTGCTGTAGCAGCTCATCCTCTGGGACGGACACATTTGGCTTCAGTACTGCCTGGATGTACGAGTGATTGACAGGGGTGTGATTGGAGTGGTTGCTCCTGTAGGTCTGGGACAGACTACTGTAGCTTGAGAAGCGCGGTCTCAGCCCAATGCTGATCCTACTGGTGCTTCTGGGGGCTCCGCGATCCCCGTCCAAGTGGTGGTTCTTAGCTGCTTCCCCTCCATTGTTTTCGGTGAGAGACACGAAGATAGACTTCCTGGTCAAATTGCGGCTCCGCATGCCTCCCAGTGAATCTAATTCCCGTCTTTTAACCTCGTCGTCCCCCCCCTCCTCCCTCCCATTTCCCACCATATTTAGACTCTCAGGCGGGTCAACCTCTCTGGCTGCCTCTGCCTGAGACCCTCGGAGGACTCCGTGGGAAAGGAACACTGATTGAGGATGGCTCCGTCGAGGCTGCAACCTATCCCACTGTCGGTCTTCCAGGTCCAAAACCTCTTCCTCGTCCGAATCTGAGTAATCCACGGCAAGCTTGCTATTGTTCAAGTTTGACGCTCCACAACCATTTAAAGAGTGAGAATTCTTGTTCGTTTCTTCCTTAAAATCTACTTCGTCTCTCGATTCGTCGTAATCCCTCCCTTCCGCCTCAGGGCTAGATCTGGCATGAACTCGCCAGCCCAGCGAGACACTTTTCTGTTCGTCCGGATCCGGAGAAGGATTGCTTTTCGGTGTACTTGTAGCGGCACACTGACTTTTAGTCGCCAGACTCGCTGTTGCGACTGGTCTTATCTTCGGTTGTGTTTGAAAACCAGTGCATCGATCTTTTCCGCCGCTGTGGTTGAGGCCCTTTCTTTTCCAACGAGTTTCAGCGTCAGACTCGTCCGAGCTGAATCCGAGGACGGAGGACTTCCGGCCCGGTCTCCGATTAGAGCTCAGGTGCGTGACGTCATTACTGGCTGGCCTGGATCCCGCCGTGTTGCCACCGCCAGTGTCGCTGTTAATAGCACCACTGCTTCGGGTTTTACCTGGTCTGGAGCCCCGTTTCTGTTGCTCTTCGCGAAGCTTCTTTAATTTTTTTATATAAACCGGGCGAGTGCTCTCAGTTACTGGGCCTGGCGTGAAACCAAAGCGCTTTAATTCGGAGAAAAGCTCTTCGTCTGTTAGCTGCATTGACGCCATCTTTGTTAGAACTCTCGCATCTCGCAGAACCCGAAGAGACCGTTGTGTAACGGAAATGACGTAGAGGTGAAGCGAGACTGGGACTACTGGGCTACGTTCAAAATCAATGCAACCTGTCTAAACAAGAACTCTACAATAATAAAATTATTTGTAATCGGCGATTCCGTGCATAGAAAACCTTAGTAGTGTCTTAAAAAGGTGATGAATCTTGGACGAAGAAGTTTTTAAAATATCTGTTGAATTATTTTGATAAATTTCTAGATACATAGATACATACATACACACATACATATGCCCTCAGCAATATGATTGAAAGTTAGTGAAACGTCGATATAAAACGGCTTTTGGGGAATATTTATAACTGATAGCGGTCTACAGAAAAAATGAGGATCCCTTCTCCATCAAATGAACAATACAAGTAAGTTAGAAGTCAACAATGTTACATTATGAAATCATTTTTTTCAGTTATACATTTCCTAAGTTGGAAATTAAGTCAATGTGCTGGATTTATACAAAAGTATTTGAAATACAAATTTAAACACAAACATTTATGGCATATTTTAACAATCAAAAACATATATCTGTGTAATAGTCCAGTGAGGTTCATTTGGTCTTCTAATATTAATATGTGTAAAGTTTCTTTTACGTCAGACCAGAGTAGGTCACTGAAACACCACGTGACCACTCTGAGGAAGACTGCAGGTGGCAGTCAAAACTGTCAGGTTGGAAAAACTACTCTGGTCTGACATAAAAAGAAACTTTACACATATATATCTGTGTAGTTTAAGTTTTTAAGATGAAAAAATTAAACAGAAAAATTTGAGAATGTGTCATGCATTGAAGAAATTTGACATATAGCTTGACTTTTTTCTTTCATTGGTTGATAGATCTGTTAAGGCTCATCTTATTTTATGTATTATGTATTATGGCTACATCAATAAATATCAGCAAGATCAAGTTGTTTTCAGAGAAAATCCAACTTTTTCTTCTTTATAATTACTCAAGCTCAAGTGAGGGTACAGCAGTACATCGTCAGATTGAAGCCAGCTTAGATACACAAATTTCTGTACAGGCTCAGGATGAAATAAAATGTGTTCTGCAGTCATTAACCTCATCACAGAATCAACAAGTTGTTAACCCAATCATATTTGATTTATTCTCTGGCTTCAGGTGGGACTGAAAAGGGTATAGGCTGTTTCTCATTTTCTTGCCTTTTTGTTTTGCTGTGTTCTTTGAGAATACATATTTGTTCTTTTTTAGGTGCTGTGCTAATAGAACATTTCTTATCAAAAGTTAAAAGTGGTGGCCTTGGTCTCAAAATATACTATTAGTGCTATTCAAATTAAATTAAAAAATATTTTTTTGTATTAAAATTCTTTTTTTTGTGTGAGTGATAGATTGGATACTAATTAATTTACTCAAAAGCTTTAGATCTTTAATGGCTGATGATTCCATACGTCATTCTCTCTTAAAAAAGAAATTCATTTCACATGAGCTAACTCTGTAGTTCAAATAGCAAATGGGTATTATATATGATTTTTAGCACAAATTAGAATATGTCTATTGCCATACTGCCATAATCTCTGCATTTATTTATTTATTAATTTTGAAATTATGTATTACTAGTCTCATTATTTTGGTTTTAAAAGAAGATGTTTTTAGCCTGTTTTTTTGCTTTGCTTTTTGCACAATTCAAAAATCTAGCTCTTTGGTGTTAAAAACATCATTTGCTCTTTTAAATCAATGTTAATATGCATTTTGTTGACACTATTGAATTTTGACACAGTATTTTTAGTTTATAGTAGTTCTGTTTTACTGTTTGGTATTCCATTTGCTCATGTTCTCCAGTGTTTCTGTAAACAATATTTTATGTTAACTGGTCCCATTAGCTGAGAAAAAAATTGGGTGAGCAGGAAAAGCCTAATGATGGAGGTCTTTTAAGGTTTGCTCAGTTATTCAATGCAAAATAAATGAGACAATGATCCATATGTGCTCATGCTATCATTTTTGATTTCAAAACACCTAACACCTACCAGCCCATATCAAAATCTTAAAGGTGCTGTTACACGGAAGGCTGCAAGACTGTCATACTCTACAGGATAAGGTCATCTATAGATGTCCACAGGACAGTTGGCTGTCCAGTAGGACATCTCAAAATTTCTAGCATAAGAACCAACTGCACAAAATCTATACAATTAGCCCAGGTCTTTCACAACCACAACATATTCCTGCATTTTTGCATTTTTAGAAGAAATATTATTGTCATTTTCACGAATTTGATGTACATATGCCAAATTTAGTGTTAATGCCCGAGCAAGATTGTGAGGCTACGGTCAGTCAAAGACAGATGTTTTTGTTTGTTTGTAGGATTTCACAGATGACTTATCTGATTGTCATCACCCATAATCATTTTAGTTTAACAAGATGGACTTAATGGCTTATAAAAAACTCTTTTGTTTTTTGGTAAGCAGAACTACATTGACGTAGAATAAAATTGAGGTACCACTTGCTACAACATTTAAGAACTGCACTCAGGTGGGGGGATCCCCTGTACAACAAGCAAAGGCAGGTCCACAACTTGTACAGAACTGACTTTATGAAATGGGACGGTATGTGTGCAATGTGATACCCAAAAGACCCAATTGTGTCCCAGTACCCATAGAGAAAATCAAGCAAAAAATGTCAGTTCAAATCACCAAAAATGGTAAAATATTCTAGTAGTAGGAATTTTCTCAACCTGTAAGTCAAGTAAAGAGAGGATTTGCAACATTGCATGATCATTTGACCTCACACATCCAATTTGTCAAGTCCCAGTGATTTGAACCAAGCAATCAGCATTCAACAACAAACTGCCAGCACCTATGGGCCTGGTTTAGGTGTAACAACCAGTGAGAGTTTATTTAAAAATGACAATGGCTGTTTCTAAAGAGGATAGCACAATTTGTTCAATAGCATCAGATATATTTGAATCTATAAACTTCTTGAAGTTTATGGACACTTCAATGTCCATAAACAATAACAATAACAATGGACAATAACAATCCATCTGAAGCACCATAGCACCACAGTAAAACAGATGAACGTAAACTTTGGCTGTAATCAAGTAATCTTGAACATAGAATAGCAGCCTCCACTTTCATGCAATTTTCTGCCAATTGAAGGAAGACATGAAAAATATATCACCCACTTTGGCTGTAAAGATAATAATTAAATTTTGTCATCAGGGTGTGATTTGGGACATATGACATTTGAACACATCACAAAGTCAAATAGGAGTATTATAATTATAATAAGTATTCCGTTTTTAATTTAAATGCTAAAGATTGGTTTATAAATCTCCCAGCTCATGGACAAAAACTCTCCTTCAGTTTAGTGGTACTACAGTGGATATTTCTTTTGTAGACAACAGTAGATTGAATATGCTGTTGCAGGGATGGGTACTGTCTATCAATGTTTTCTGCACAGACACCTCCCCTCAACGATATCACTGATGTTGCATAAATGGGTGCCAATAATGTTCTGGGTGGTTTAAATCATTAACTGCAAATCCTTTCTTTTTCAATGGATTTTTCTTTCTCAAGTCCAAGAAATTGTGTCATGTTTTTTTTAAATGTTTTTTTGGATGTATGACATCCATATCAGGTTCTCTGTAATACTGGCTCAGAGGAACCTAAACCTGTTTACTGGCTCATCCTCTGGACAGTGTGTATGTCTTGTCTGCTGTTTCATAAAATCAACAATCACCCCCTTGGTTTTGCTGACATTGAGCAGTAGAATGTTATCTATGCACCATTTTGAAAGATTAGAAAGATTCTGAATTCCTTTAATTATTAACTTTTATCATTGCTAAAAATCAAGCAGAAGATGGTGGTGTTATCTGCATACTTAACATCAGAGTTCTCTCAAAGTATTGCAATCATGGGTGCATGGTGAAAAGGGGAACGCTGACTACACAAGCCTAGGGTGCTCCAGGGTTGAGCACTGGAATTGAAACAGTGTTACTGCCAGTTCAAGATCTGTTTATGAGGAACATCAATATCCAGTACAGTTTTCCACTGAGTTTCATAGTGGTGGTGATGTTAAATGCTGAAATGAAATCAGCATACATCTTGTAACCTTCAAGGTATTTGAAGACTGTGTAAAAGACAGTGGACATGTCACCCACTGTGGATCTGTTGGATCCAGCGCAAATGGGTGAGGGTCCAGGTTGTCTGGAATGATGTTTTTGATGTGCTGGAAAACAAGCTTTACAAGCCCTTGATTGGAATGGGGGTATTTACAACACGCGGGTAGTTATTTAGACCAGACACAGCAGACTTTTTAGGTACAGGTATAATCATGGCAGTCTTGAAGCAGATGGGGACATTGTCCTGTGACAGTGATATGTTGCTGATTGGTGCATATTTCAGCACATGAGCAGGGATGTTGTGAGGCCCAACAGCTTTATTCATTTCATTCTCACAAGATTCTTTCTCACATCCTAAATTAGTACTGGAAAGGAAGAGTAGATCTACAACTGACCCTTTGTTGTGGAAATCAGCGCAGGCATTGAATGAGTCTCAGTGCCCCAAAAAATCATTTATCTCATCTCTCAGGTATAGTTAGCGTTAAGGTTTCTCTTTAGTCTCTGCTAATATTTCTTTCACGACTTATGCCAGCTTTCAGGGTTGATCAGGTGGTGTCATGTTTATGTATGTTGAGATTGTTTAATATGTATACTAGTCACCTGACCGAAAGGCAGCTTTTCTCACCCTGAATAGAGCCTTTCCATTTATCAAGGCTTTCTAACCGGTGTGGTTAGATAGTTTTTTTGGTTTATGGTATCTTTTGTAGTGTTGCTGTAAAGATGTCGATGAAGGAATCTCCGTTGACACTGACTTGATTGCATATAAAGAAGTTTATTACGAACATGTACAGTATCGATCAGGCATCCCAATTTGCCTGAGGGGAGAATTCAAAGCCAATGTGAATCTCTGACGTTCTCCTGTCCCCACACTGATAAAAATACACAACAATATAATAAGTATACAAATAGAATAAATACAGATCCAGCATCATCAATGCATTCCTGCTAGTAAATTTCACTATTAAGGCTAGTATTTTTACAGTTTACCAAAAACTAAATAAATTTTAAAGGGAAATCGCTGACTTCCATTTTTTAAAAATTCTTTCAGGCACCTTATTTTTTAGGAAAGGTTTCAAAAGTAGAAGTTCCCCTTACTTATTGTTGTGGTTGGTTACAAATAAATTTGTAATACGTAGTAGATCAACAGGTATGTGGTGGTTCACTCTTACATATATTTGTAGGCTTAAGATTACATTTTTTTCCATTTAATTTGTTCTTGATGCTGAGTCAGTTCGACATCCTGGATATATTCTTCAAAGCGTAGAGCCTTAAGTCTGCTTCTTCCTGAAATGGCTTTTTGTTTTTCCCGAATTGTATGTTTATTCAGGGACTGTATAGTGATAGTGAGGGTTTTACAGCTTGACTGTGTACAGGTTGGAGTAACAATTAAGTGGCAGGTATAGCCAGTCTGGTTGGTCATGCCATCCTGCTATGACCTCTGTGCTATGTTTTATAAATGATTGTGAAAGAATGACTGCCAGCTGCAATGGATTTATTCTATGCAAAACACAATAGTTTCAGTGCAAAAATGTCTTATCTGTTTTTTTTACAAGTGCACATAGCGGCGGCTGTTGCTCAGGAGGTAGAGCTGGTTGTCCTCTAATCGAATGGTTGGTGGTTTGGTCCTAGTAATTAACATGATGAAGCATTCTATGGTAAGATACTGAATCCCAAATGCTCCTGGTGGCTGCGCCAGCGGTGTGTGAATGTGTGCGTATTGGTTCCTGATGAGCAGGTTGGCACTTTGTAGAAAAGCCACCTGAAAGCACTTTGAGTTATCAAAGGTTGGAGAGGTGCTTTTTAAATACAATCCATTTACTATTTACTTTACAGGAAAAAAGAAAATGTCAGACCAAATTAAAAAACAGATGCATGCTCCATTCACTCTGTGTGAGAATGCTGAGCTTGTGTGTTACTCAAAGGAATGTACACCATAAAAATAAATACATATAAATAGAAAAAAACATAGTAACAAAAAGTGTGTCTTTCTTCAGCTCTCAGCCAGAAACTGCCCCTAACCCTTTCGCTTTTCTATACCAAATCCACTGAATTAAAACAAAAGGCCTGCACTCAGGAAACATAGTCCATTTATTTTATTTTCTCTTAAAACAT
Organism: Acanthurus tennentii; assembly: GCA_029783805.1. Taxonomy (NCBI): domain Eukaryota; kingdom Metazoa; phylum Chordata; class Actinopteri; order Acanthuriformes; family Acanthuridae; genus Acanthurus; species Acanthurus tennentii. The sequence goes on from JAPZDZ010000015.1 coordinate 1,009,199, forward strand.
GATAACAAAACAGCAGACAAACATTTGGCTTGGCTTCTTCGGTGGCTGCATACTATGAGAATGAGCTTCTTTTTGTCTTTGGCCTCTCCCTAAGGCTGCACACCTAGGTCACATTTCCTGATGAACCACACAGGTCCAACATAATCAAACAATACATCTCAACAAAACACAAATTTTGAACACAATATCTACAAACATCTCAATAAAACAACCATCATTTTCCTCCATATTTACTCTAAATGACAGCTGTACATGCAGAACAAATATAGAGACCATATAGAAAGGACAATCCATTTGAACATCTTCCATATCCCCACAAAAAAACCCTTAAAAACAAAAAAACCTTAATAAGGTCATTTTCCTTATTAAGGCCTTTAGGGAGTAAAGCATCTCATTCATATATTCACCTGCTCTCTTTTTTAAGGATCAGGGTATCCCTGTCTCCTCCTCTATATGGAGGCCACACTACTTCAACGCCCATGAATCTCATGACACTGACCTCATGCCTGTACATATTAAAATGTCTGGCTACAGATGACCTCTGGTTGTTATTTCTGATAATCCACCTATGTTCACTCATTCTGATTTTTAATTCTTTTTTGTTTTAGACTTTTTTTCCTCTCCAAGATTCGCTTTCAAAAGGTCAAAAAACCTCAGAGATAGTCTGGTGAAAACAGATGACCCCAAGACACTCCAAGATATTGGTTAGCTGCTCCATCTAGTGGTCATTACAGGTGCAACAATCATCCCCACACAGGGAAACAATACCAGGTCAAAGGGACAATTACAGGGACAACACTAAATGTGTGATATATATGATAAAATGTCCATGTGGATTGTACTACATTGGTAAGACTAACAGAGAATTAAAAATCAGAATTTTGTCATGTTTTGAGAAAAAATTAAATTAAAGAAATGGATATTGTTTCCTAAGTGCGGCCCCTGTTTTAAGTCAGCAAGCTCTTTTTGAAATGACCAAGCACCAGAGCTGACTCTGGGAGTTTTTTTGGGGAGTAAGCACATGTTTAAATACTATATTGAGTACATCAATAAATTCCCTAAACCCTTGCTCCCTGCCTCTGTGTCTGCTTTTGGGTACTGAAATTTTTAGAACCATCACATGGGAAGGACAATGGAATTTAATGAAAAAAAAATTTAATCTTGACCTAGGTCTTCATAGGTTAAGGTTTTCCAGTCAGAATCCTCTTAAGATGGCATGAGACTGAGGACAACTAGCCATCAGAGAATATTTTAGAGGCCTTAGAGATGATTTTGGAGTTTCCAGACACAGTCTTTTTAATAAAGAAATGCCCAACCCAGGCCAGAAGATATAGTCTGATAACTGCAATAAGATTACTGGAATCAAATAAGAATGTATTTCACATCTTTGTCCAGTGTGGTAGGATTACACTGTACATTCTGGAAATAGAAGATGCATACTTTCTGTATCCTGGTCCCACACTGAAATGTGAGTCAGATCTGTGACTTCTTCAAAGATCTTTGTAAACAGCAGGGATTTTTGCTTGCTTGTCTATGTATGCACAGTTTGTTTTTTAAGTTTGTTAACTTAAACTTACCTGGGTTCCACATGCTTACTACCTAGTTTACTATTAAATACATGCAATCAAAATCTACAGCTGTGTCCTGTGTTTCTATGTTAATACTGTCACCCAATCTATTGGCTTTAGTTATTTTTTTTCCTTTGAGTTTGGTAAAATCCTTACAATTTTCATTTTAAAACCCGTAGCTTTATTTACTTGTTACAAGGGCATTTATCATACTGTGCTCCAGCTTATCTCTTTAAAGACCTCAAGCTGTAGTGAATTTCTGCAGACATTTCTTCCCAAATGTGTTGCTGTTTAATCTTTCAGACTGCACCCCTTACAAACAATATTCATAGTGTCACTTTCCTTTGTTGGACTGTTGGAAAAACCAAAACAACAGGCATTGGTTGGGACTGACACCAGCATATCTTTTAAAATATTCATGTCATGCAGACTGTTACACTGCTATGTTAAATTGGGCTTATAATTTATCATTAATCAAAATCATCTAAGTCCAGCTAAGCCAGGTCACTATTTTTACTCCTCACAATTAGCTTTTTTTGCAGCTAGCCCTGCTTTCCTGTCCAGTCAGCTAGTTGGACTTAGTTGTTATTTAGTTTTAAAAGGAAAATATATACAGGTTATGATGGTGGGTAAAGAAAACTTTTTATTTTATCAGTCTCACAGTTAATCAGTTTCTTTTTTCACTAAGACATCACGATAAGGACACCCACACAACCACACAAGAATTTGTGGATTAGAGCAGGGTTTCTACCACCTGATTACAGCAAAGTCATTTCCTAAAATATCTTGATTTTAAAAAAAAAAGATGTATTGGAGAAGAAAACAGCCCTGTATGCACCTCCAAAACCTTTATAAAAACAAATGTCCTCAATGCAGCTACTTCACACAAATCAATAGAACCAGCTAATAAACAGATTTACCTGATGTGTGTTACTAAACACTGTAAAAGAAAAGGTCTCAGTTACCCTTTCCTCAACTGCAGTAAAAACTATTAGACATTAACCATTTAATATTACCAAGTCTACTTTTTTAACATTTTCAACTGGTTCTTCAGTTTCCATGTTCTGGGATTAGAGTCAGACTATTAAGACTAAAAGTGACTGAATTAACCAGCCTCTGCTTTTGAGGTCACCTGTTTTTCAACAGAGTTGGACAATGAAAATTAATTACACCTGATACAGGACTCTAGTAAGAAGAGGATAGGCGACCATGTGTTTGAATTTAAGAGCAGTCAAGGTGAATGAAAGATGTGTACCAGATGTTTAGTTTATAATTTAAAAATTTTGTCTATATTTTCTGCCCCAAAAATTTGCAAGTGTGTCTTTTTGTTTCGTTTTAGATTCTCTAAGATTCAAATACAAAATGCACTAAAAGAATTGTATGAGGTCATCAGCAATGACAAAACAAAAGGCTGTACTTTAATTGTAGCTGATGATTTTAATCAAATAGACCTCAGATTTTTTTCTACCTTAATTTTCCAGTATGTTCACACTATTTACTATTATTAGCTTATTAGCTTTTCTGCACTCACTGTCTGTAAAATCCAGAATGGACCTCAAAACCCATCTCTTCACCTACAAAGCCCTTAATGGTCAGGTACTATTATATCTTAAAGAGCTCATAGTACCATGTTATCATAGAAGAACACTTCAACCTCAGGATACAAGCTTGGTTTAGAAAGTTTCTCAAAGTAGAGCCTTCAGCTCTTGGGCTCCTCTTCGGAACCATCTTTTCTATTGCAGTGATGGAGGTAGACACCCTCTCTACATCTAAGACAAAATTTGAAACTTTCCTCATTTGATAAAGCCTACTGTATGGGATGGCTCAGGCTTGCCTTTGGCAGGCCCCTATTTATGCTGCTATGTGCACTTCCACAACACACTTAACTCCTCTCTCCTCTACTCTCTCCATCTGTTAAATGTTATTATCTGTTATTTTAATTATATTGCTAGTTACTAGCTTGAAATAATATGTTTCCTGAGATCTTTTTTACTTGTTAGTCATGCAGGTTCACTAAAATCTTTGTTTCTTCCGTTATTAGAGACCAAGCCCAAAAGTCAAGGACTCCTCTAGCATGGCTACAAGAGTCCTTGCCTGGAGGTTAAAGACCCTATTGTTACTAGGGACCAAGCCTGAAAGGCAAGGACCCTTTTGTTATTGTACTCTTTCCTTTTTCTTATTATTGTTATTAGGGACCGAGCCAATAGGTCAAAGACTTCTCTAGCATGGCTAGAGAAGTGGGCAAGGACCCTATTGTATTTGTACCTTTTCTTTCTATCTTATTATTATGTCAGTTTAAACCAAGTTTGACCCCCTAAACATGCTCAAAAACTCCAAATTTGGTACACACATCAGGTCTGACAATTTTTTTTTTAAATGTAAAAACTAACCGCCAAAGTACAAAAATATGCTTTTTAGTGCAAGCTAGACATGCTAAAAAGGCCACCACAGCCAGTAGGAATATCTTGGAAAGATCAAACCAAAGCCAAATTGATCTTCTCATCAAGACCTAAAAAATACGCACGTGAGAATACCCCAGACATAAGTCAATCAGGAAGTCCACAATTTATATTTCAAAATAACATTTTTGCCCCAAATTTGGCCTTGAACATTTTCTATATACTTCGAGGGCATAAATCGTATCAGCTTCCAAAGCTGATAGATGACTAAGAACACAATGCTGATGAAAAGTTTTGTGTTTCTTTTTCATGACTCAAACAGTTTGGATTTTCGAAGCCATCCAATTTTAATCAAATCAAATCTGTGTCCCTGTGGCTCCAAGGACTACTGGCCTGTGGTGCTGACCTCCCACATCATGAAGACCCTGGAGAGACCTGTCTTGGAGCAGCTCCAGCCCCTGGTCAAACCACACTTAGATCCTCTACAGTTCGCCTATCAGCCCCAACTAGGAGTTGAGGACACCATCATCTTCCTGCTCAACTGTGTCTACACCCACCTGGACCAGCCGGTTGCACTGTGAGAGTCATTTTATTTTACTTCTTCAGTGCGTTCAACTTGTCAACTTGTCACATGGTGTGAGCTGAACCACCTGCAGCTCAGTGTGACAAAGACCAAGGAACTGGTTGTGCCATTGCAGATACAAGAACAAAATGTACATTTATATTTTTGTGTTTAGATATATTTATTTCATATTAGAACTTATATTTAAATTTTATTGATATATTTTATACTTTCCTACTTCTTTTAAGACTTTTGAATGGGAGCATCTGTAACTAAAGACAATTTCCCCTCGGGAATCGATAAAGTATTTCTGATTCTGATTTCTGATTCTGAAATTTTGAGTCCCATATCATCATTGTATGCCTCTCTAAATGAGTACTAAATGAAAGGGGGAGAAAATTAACACATGTCGAACTGAGGCCTCTTCAGTCTAGTTTGTAAGTCTGATTGCTTTCAATCCTACACTAATGGTAAGATAATGAAATTTCCTACTAGGATATGATTAGTTTGTGTAAGATTTGGCCAAATTTGGAGGATCTATGAGGAGATTTTTCTCAGAATTGCACTTTGCATTTCTTCCCTGCAGCACCCTAGCAGTCATGTGACTCACTCCATGCATCTGAAGATTCCTCAATAAACACCGGATATAAAATCTGGGAATAAGCAAAAAAAATTTTCACACAAATGTGTGAGATCTGCCCCAGGATCCATGATGTCATCATTTTTAGTCAGATGTATTGCTTTTGTTCTTTACACACAAGTGTTGGGGTAGGTAATTTAGTACTTTAAAGGTAGTAACAAAGAAATATAACACATTGCCCATAAAATTCTTGTAATATTATTACAATTAATGTGTCCAGTTATGTGTTACAACCTGAAATTAAGTGCTCATAAATGTTTTTCAAGAGTTACAAATGAAACGCCACTTCAGCCAGTGTGACAGAAAAAGAATGCCCCAAAGTAGAATTAATTTGATGAAATTGCAAATAGCTGCACCAGAGTCAGACTCAGCGTTCCATACCTGATAAAACTTGCATTACCTTGCATTCCTTGGGAAGGAGGACAAAAACATTGTAGCAAGGTGTACTTTATGGGCTGGGAAGCTGGGCACCTGTGTGTAATTACTCCCAGTGGTATGTAGTATCTGGTGTATATAGTCTCTAGTGTGGATATAGTCTCTGGCTGTAGTCACCTCCTAAGAAAAATGCAGTAAGCACTTATTTTGCCAAAACATGTCAGCACTCAAATGTGTTTAAGAGTACTATTGAGTGTGCCTAGATTCTGTTCTTAGTCAAGAACAAATCCCAAATGAGAAAACATCGGCGACGGTCAGAATCTTCGAAAAAAGTGCGTTAGTTAGTTAAGAATGGTTGATAAAATGAGGTCCAATTCATCCTAAACGTATGGAGAAAGATTTTGTAACTAGAAATAAATGCAGAATCAAATCATATCAAATCAAATTAAATGTATTTATTAGGTCGTACAGGCCAAAACTCAATGGGCCCTATTGCACACCCGGCACAAACGTGGTGCGCCAGCTATCTTAACTACAAGTTTCATTTTTGCCACTGGTGTACGATAGCAAATTCATTTGTGCCGGGTCTGTGTGCCAAGGGGTGGGCGGTCAGAGTGAGGGCGGAATGAAGGCGTGTCTCGGTGCATTTGCTGTCTTGTACCCGGCTCACTGAAGTCAAACGTAAAACAGCCTGAAAGTGTAAGATATGGTGCTGGCCGACTTGCTCACATATGTCTTCCCAATCACACACACCGTTCCTTTCTGTTTTTGCCTCTCAGCAGTGTAAAATATTTAAGTGTACTTTGGACATATTTATTAAAGTCAGCAAAATGTACTTCAAAAATATTTTCGATAATAAAGTATAAATTTTTAGGCAAACAGCGTGCGTATGGGCGTGTGTGTATCTGTAAGACGCACACACACACACCTTTCACTTATGTGAGGCCCCCCTCAAGTTAATAAACCAGGAATTATTGTAATCATAATGCCAAATTGATCTCAATGGACAGGACGGAATCGCAGCCGTCTGATCATTTTTAAAGATTGGTCACTGACAGCTGGAGCAACTTTTGTGTTTGTGTCAGTGTATTTACTCGATCAGAAAAACAAAGATTAAAAAATAATTATCTATACATGAACTCCGAGCCAAGAGTTCTGTCTCCTCACTGGTAAATCGCCTTTCTTTGTTTGAATTCAATATCAACAAGTAGCTGAAAGAAAAACAGTCCTTCAACCATTAATTATCTTATGTATTCCATTCACAAAATGAATTTAATTTTTTGGTGTGTGTGTGCCTGCATGCATGCGTGCCTGCATATGTGCACGTTTGCCTGTGCAGGCGAAAATATATTATCGAAATATATATCCAAATGTTTGCTTTTGAAATGATCTGACTTAAGGGGGAAATTAGGTGAGAGCTGTCTGACACAATTTCTGAGTGCCCGTACTGAACTGGCCACTGTAAATGCCACTACAATGCATTTACCACTTGGAGCCAATCAAAATGAAGCTATGGTGCAACAGTAAATCAAAAGAGCATAAACCTCTTTCGACCAGTGTGATTAGTTAAGAGTTCCTATTTGGCCCACACTATTACATGTTGTTAATGCTAATTATGAAACCTTAAAAATGAAAAAATTAATAAGTTGAGTGATAACTGGATGTCTTTACCAGTATCTATATTTGATTTTTAGAATTTAGAATTTAGAATTAATATTCTAAAAATGAAAACTACTATAAGTAAGATAATTTGTTAAAAAATGTTAAATATATATAGAACAAAAGGAGGGGCAAAGTTCTTAGTCTTTACTAAATTCACTGAGATTAAAGGGGTCTTAAATGTCTTTACCTAGTGTGGTACTATAAGGCAGGGCATATGAGGTCTGTTTTGTCTTACTTTTTCACACGATTCTTTTCACTTGACAAAAATGGAATCTAATGTTTTAAATGACCCCTTCCCCTATACCTAGTAAAAAAATACATTAAATAACCAAACCACACATTTAATAATAAAATATATGATAAAGATATGGTATGATGTAAACAAGTTTCTAAAATAACCAAATTTCAGAGAGAATGCGGGCTGGGATCATATAAAGTGTTCAAAAGTCAATTTGTACGAGACATAGTCCCGTAGTAAATTGCTAAACCATACTTACTATATCAGTGCTGTTTTGGCTAAGTTCTATTATGGGGTGCCTCCAGTGTGCAATAGATGCCAGAATTCACCTGCAAATGTCACATGTAAGTTTGGGCTATGCCCATCTATTCACAAATGTTTGGCAAGGATTTTGAGTATAATTTCTACAATAAGTGGGGAAAGGATCAACCCAGATGCCTATGGTGTTTTGTTTTGGGTCTTTTCTTCCTTACCATCTCTTTCAGCACTTAAAAAAAGATTCCTTGGCTTTTACTCTTTTGGCCAGAAGACTAATAGTAAACAATATTGGAAGTTCTGGTATCCCCTCTCTTATACCCACTGAAAACTAGATGCTCTCTATTTTCTTAGATGGGGAAAATAAACTGACTCTCACAGAGTGGCTCCACAAAAAAATCCAGAAAATTATGCAGGGATTTTTTCTGTTTATTGAGAAAATGAAATTCCTATTTATCCTGAAGTGATACATTTTTTTTGTGGCTTACAGCAAAAACAATTTTGTAATCAGTGTGGCATATGTATCACCAATGCCACTGTATTGTTTTAATATTCATTACAAACACAACTAGTTGCTGACTGATGGGTTTTGGGGGGCAAAACCTGTCCAGGCTATGGCATGTAGGCTTCACAAATTTCTTGTTCATAATTACAATACATTTATTGTATTCAAAGTATTTTTTAACACCAAAGGAAGATCAAAACTAACCATATACACTTTTTTGCACCAAATGAAGATAACTCTAATGGAAGGCTAATGACAATATACCTTTTTACCTGTCTCATGACGTGATAACTTATTTATAGATCTTATATACTCAAAACAAAAGAATAATCAGAGATTATATTTTTATTTTCTTTTTCTATGGAGTTTCCCTTTCCAAAATGGTGATGTTAAGGACAGTAACAGTTACACTGATATGAACACAGGGTACTCACAGCAGAGTCATTTCTGTGGGTTTCCAGTTAGGCTTTTGGGATTAAAAGAGCTGAACAGAACAGTCTGAAGTGCTACTGCAGCTTTCAGTGCTTCTTCATAGAGTTAAGGAGCCGCAAGATGTGCAAAAATAGGTTGACAATGTCCAGATAGAGGTTGATGGAGGCCAGGATGTGCTCCTCAGGTGACAGCTGCTTCATCAGCAGGCTGGTGTCGTATATGATAAAACCACAGAAGACCAGAGCCCCAGCTGCAGCCAGGACCAGCTCTGTGCTGTCACTGTTGAAGAAGAACTGCAGAGAAATCAGAATCAGCATTAAGTGGGGATGAAAATAAAGGTTTCACTTTACAGCAAATGGTATATGTTATGAAAGTAATGTGTGGTGGACACTTTGCCTGCAAAAGGGATGGGCGATATAGACTAAAACTTTATCTCTATATTTTGTGATATATATTGCAATGATGACATAAATGACGATAAAAATAGTTCCAAACACCATCTTTTTGGCTTTGTAATTTTTTTTCAAATGGGAAACTAAACCAATTGCATGTAAATGTGCAACTGTGATGCAAAACAGTGCACAATAATGATTCCAATAAAACATTTGTTTGTTTGTTTTTCAAACTCAGATTCTTCATTCTCTCAACATTGCACAAATAAATGTGGCAAAAAAGGGGCAAACAGCAAAAATAATCCCAACAATGTCTTTCAGTTTTTTTAGGTAACAAATTGCAAAAGGAGTGTAAATATTACATTATATAGTGTACAACATTAAAATTATATACAAATTCACTGAAAATAAAATCATCAGTGACACACTTTCAAAATGTAAACAAATATTGCTTATGTGGACATGAACTTGTGGCACAATAAGAGAAAGCACGTGGGCAATTCTTGGCTGGGTAGGATTTTTTTTTACTTTACTTGACTCGGTAGCCATCCCCTCGCAAATTTCCTGGCTTTTATCATACTCAGGTTTGTGTTTGTGTTAGAGGTGGTTGAACAGATTGGTTGAGTAACCTCCTAAGAACCGCTTTTGAATTTGTTTTCCAAATTTGGAATATTACCGTTTGCTCCTTGTCTGATTTTCTGTAGTCAAATTGGTTCCAGATGGCAGCTCCTTGTTTAGCTCCTCATTTTTGCTCCCACCTTCCGCCCTGCTTGTTATGGTTCTGCATGTGAGCTGCTAGAGTGTACCACATATCATCAACAAGACTTTATCATTATTATGGCAGACTGACAAATTCTCATCATAGGAAGTTTTTTTTGGGGTATGCTGCAAATGATAAGACATTGCCATCCTTAGTCTGCAATACAAAGTGGCTAATCAAAAGTTTTAATATCAGAGTTCACTAAATTATGTATCATGTTCACTAAACAGACACATATGTAAATGCAGTGTTTTTTCAACACTGTTACACGGCGTCTACACTTTTGCAATTTACAATTTCATTATAGACATTTTAAACTAGAAAGTTCCTTCTACTTCTGAAATGCATGACAGTATAACTAGAAATATAACCCTAATGGTATAGAGTAAAACTAGTCTGCTGAGCACTGCACAATTTGTGGGGAGTTGGGAGCAAAACTGCTGTTTGCTGAAAATATAGGGGCTGCTCTATGATGGATCTTTGGACAGTAAAAATTGGCTATTAAATGGGCTCAAAATATATTCATATATTTTGATATGATATTATACTGAAGAGTTAATATCAATAAAATACTGATATTGGTTTTGGATCAGGCATATCCTCTCACAAAAAGATGCAGAAAAATTAGTCCATGCATTTGTTACCTCCAGACTGGACTACTGCAACTCCTTACTATCGGGGTGCACCAAAAGGTCTTTAAAGAAGTCTGCAATTGGTCCAAAATGTCGCTGCATGTGTACTGACAAGAACTGGGATAAGAAATCATATTACTCCAGTATTAGCTTCCCTTCATTGGCTACCTTTAAAATCTAGAATAGAATTCAAAATCCTCCTTCTCACCTACAAAGCTCTTAACAGCCAGGCATCATCTTATCTTAAAGAGCTTGTAGTACCCTATTATCCGACAAGACCATTAAGATCTCAGGGTGCAGACCTACTGGTGGTTCCAAAAATCTCTAAAAGTAGATTGTTAGCCAGAGCCTTCAGTTATCAAGCTCCTCTCCTGTGGAACAATCTTCCAATTTCAGTGCGGGAGTCAGACACCCTCTCCACATTTAAGAGTAGGCTTAAAACCTTCCTTTTTGATAAAGCTTATAGTTAGGGCTGGTACAGG